>JAXRKP010000001.1:1052500-1095000 GCA_037039925.1 Doris montereyensis
ATGTTAATGGTAATAAGGGGTTTTGTGAAATGGGATCTATTTCCGTTACTGGTAAGGGTTTGTGAAATGGGATCCTATTTCACGTTACTGGTAATAAGGGGTTTTGTGAAATGGGATCCTATTTCACATTACTGGTAATAAGAGGTTTTGTGAAATGGGATCCTATTTTATGTTAATGGTAATAAGGGTTTTGTGAAATGGGATCTATTTCACGTCACTGGTGGTTCTGTGAAACAACAATTCCAGCACATAATTTGACACCAAAAACTGAGCAGGAAAAGGATAACGGCTTGAGTTTTTGCCAAAATTGTTTAAAGTGGTGTTGTCACGCAGATCTTCATTTGCGCTTTACGCTCTCACTGATATTCAAATCTTTTTCTACCGCTGATTTCCCCATTGATCAAATTAGCTATGTTTTCATGCCTTTCCTCTATAAAAAGAGAAAAAAACAGAACAAAAAGAATAAAACAACGACTTACATTTTGTTCATTACATTTATAACCTCATTTGAACATAGATGATAAGAACACACGGTCTAGTTCTAAGAATTTGAAAAACTTTTTTTTGTTGGTATCAACGTAAAATTTCATTTATTGTTTACGTCGAAAACACACAAAAAATGTTCTCTACCCCCTCCCCAACCCAGTTTTGAAAAAATGTATCCCTTTATGACAAGCATTATGTGTGGTATGGGTTGAGATTCTTCCCCATCTTGAGTACACTATCAGATTAGATCTACTATTTGCCCATAACACCAGTGACATTTTCTCCTTCTGTCCCCTTAAAACTTGAGCCAATTAACACATCCAGCTATGCATCTCCTCAAGCATGAAACCCTCAGTCTCCCCCAACCCAACCGGCCATTCTCCCAATCAAACCGCAGTCTCCCAGTCTCACTTGTTTATCATGTACAAGTATCAGGCCATCAATCTCTCCTTCCAGTCGTACAGCGCCATCACACGCAACAAACGTTTTTTTTCTTTCTTTTTTTACAACATTTTCATCTCCATAGCTGCTTTGCCTTTGACCTTTCTATTTTTATCATTTTTAACGCCTGTGCCCTGGCTCGTCGCCCCTTGCTTCATGCGGGCTCCGCCGTGCCTCGCTCCGGGCCGCCAGGGGGTATGGCCGACAAGTCTGGGGCTCCGACCGGCTCTATCATGGGCGCCGACGGACTAGAAGCTGTGGACGGGGCTGCCACTATTTCCATGGGATAGTTGTCCATGACGCTGGAGTAAGGCGGAGGCGGCTCCTGGCAAGTGGAAAAAAAAGGAATGCACGTCTTCATTGACTGCTGAACGTCCAGAACATAACACACACAATGACAAATTACGGTGATTTGAAGGTATTTCACGGTGTATCTTCCAGTAAAGGGGATATTTCATCATTAGTATTTAACGGGTCAAACACTTCCTTGTCTTCTTGAGTAAAATTGTTCATAAAAAAAATATCACATTCTCCTCCCATGTTAGTAAAAATATCACATTCTCCTCACATGTTAGTAAAAATATCACATTCTCCTCACATGTTAGTAAAAAATATCACATTCTCCTCACATGTTAGTAAAAATATCACATTCTCCCCACATGTTAGTAAAAATATCACATTCATTCTCCTCACATGTTAGTAAAAAATATCACATTCTCCTCACATGTTAGTAAAAATATCACATTCTCCTCACATGTTAGTAAAAATATCACATTCTCCTCACATGTTAGTAAAAATATCACATTCTCCTCACATGTTAGTAAAAATATTACATTCTCCCAACATGTTAGTAAAAATTATCACATTCTCCCCACATCTTGATGGAAATAATAATAATGAGTAACGAAATGAAATAAAAGAAAGAAATAAAATGGATAAATGTAAAAAAAGCTATAAATTTCAACTGTTTTAACTATTTTCTCACTTTATAATGTTTGCTTCACTCAAACCTTAAAAATAATAATCTAAAAGTGGATTATCAACGTGCAAACAAAACACTTACTTGTTCTATCAAAACAGTGCTGGATGTCACTGGCTTATTTCCACCCCGCCTTCCTCCGGCATTACTGGCTCCTCCTCCCGCTCCACCTCCCCCGGCGCCAGAACTGCTTCCGCTTGGCCCCCGCCATCGTTGCTGGGACCGGCCTTGGCCGCACTGACACCAGGTGGGTCGATGCTCCGGGGACCGGCCCTCTTTGCTGCCTCTGTCTGTTGTGACGGCGTTGCAAGGCACGCGGGAGGGTGAGCTGGCGGTGCTTTGGTTTCCTCGGGTTGGAGCTTGCGTGTGCACGGCGCAGACCTTGATAAACGCCCCCATGACCACGATTAGAGCAATGGCCATGAGCAACACTGCCCACCAATGCGACTAGAGACAAAAGAGACACCGAGAAAATCAATCAAAGGCATTATGTGAAAGGTTGGGAAATCTATGGCTTTCTTCATTGAAATTCAAGCCGTCCACCATTGCAGTGATCTCAGGGTTAATTAAGAGGAAACTTGTTTGTTTTCATTGAAATTCACCCTGTCCACCATTGTGGTGAGTTAACAAAGAAGAAACAACAGGATGAAAGATAAGTGAAGAAAGAAGTAGAGGAAAGAAGTAGGACCTACCAGTAGCTACCCCGCCAACCGCCTGCAGGCTGGGAAATAATACACTGCTAATAATATAACAGTCATTTCAAGCACAGGTTTGCTTGTTTGTTTCATTGAAATTTACTTGTCCACCATATGCAGTGATCTCGGGAGAGGGAGGGGGTATTTAAGAGGAAACAACAAGATGAAAGATAAGTGAATAAGGGAAAGGAAAGAAGTAGGACCTACCAGCACCACCCACGATCCGCCCACTCGCCAACTCAAATACAGGGAAGAAAGTCAGTATGTGAATATCATGTGTATCAAAGAACTCTAGAAACAAAACAGAGGGGAAGAAATTTTGATGTCTTAACATTTGGAAATGCTATCCAATGGAAACTCTTTTGAGAAATTGTTTTGAATATTGCCTTGGATCGTCCGGAAAATATGTGACATATTTCGCGTACATGTTATCAAAAGGTACCATTCTGACATGAGTAAAAAGGAGCTGGGGCATAAGAAACAGTGTCAATAGGAAGTAGTTGAGAGCCTCTCAAAGTTTTATGTTTCAAAGCATTATCTTATTCTTTTCTTAGGTTTATTGAAGAAGAAAAACATTCAAATAACAGAAAAAAGGTGAAAAATATGATTTTCTCAACACGTTTTTATTCATTATTTTATTTTATTTTTTTATTTCTTAACGTATCTTCGTGAAATTTGGTACGAATGATGGTTGGGGGAAAACTAAACAAAAGCTTTCATGCTTTTTTGAAATGTATTATACTTCTGTGAAATTTAAATTTTCTGTATAATATTCTTGTATATTTTTGGGTTGTTCTCATGCGCTATTTTCAAACATTCATTAACAAAAAGAAAACAAATTTTTTATAAATCTGATCTGATCAAATTTAGATATTGCATAAAAAAATGTGTGCAAAGTTTGAAAGAAATTTGTCGAAAAATGTGGAAGCTTATCGATACTGAACTTGGTAAAATTTGGGGCAAAATCCAAGATGGCGACCATTTCAATGGCAACCGGAAGCATATGGAAAAAGCAAGAAGACATCTCAACTCAGCAGTACACTATGTCCATTACACTTATACATGAGTTAAGTTAATAGGAACAAAAGGAGAAACAAACGCCTTCATTGTCTGTCACAGCAGTAGTAGTAGTAGTAGTCGTACTGGTAGCAGTATTTGTAGAAGCAGGAATAGAACAAGCAGTGGTGGTGATAATAGCAGTAGCACAGAAGTAGCAGCAGAAGCATTATTGTGCAAGCAAGTAAGTCACATAGCGTCAGTGGCTGAGTCGCGAGGCTGCCGAACTTGGGATCACAAGGTCCCGGATTCGAATCATGGCACAGCTAGATCTGACGGCGTGATCCTTGGGAAAGACACGTAACACACATTGTCCCCACTCAACATAGGTGTAAGTGGGTAAAAGTATAAGCGCTAGCTTGGGAGTAAAAAATCTGCGTCAGACTCCAGCAGGTGATTATATTGTCACCTGCTCCACAGTACTGAAATTGGATACACTCCTACACGGTACTGAAATTGGGATACACTCCGCTACACAGTACTGAAATTGGGATACACTCCGCTACACAGTACTGAAATTGGGATACACTCGCTACACAGTACTGAAATTGGGATACACTCCGCTTCACGGTACTGAAATTGGGATACACTCTTCTCACGGTACTGAAATTGGGATACACTCCGCTGGCTCTATCAGGCAGTAACGGCTTTGACAGAAATAAGTCAGTCGACACAGAGAGGACGTACCTGTCTTAAGGACAAAACTTACCACAATCCACTGTTGTATGTTTTCTAAGGTTTCCGGATTGAAAATCAAATTCTTTAGCCTGGCCAGGGGACCCTCCGCATCCACCCCACGACACTTGTGGAAAACGTCGCAATATCCTCTGAAATTGTCACATGGGGAACCTGGCAGGACACAAGTTTGTAATAAAGTACAATTTGGATAAAACATGACTTGCCATTCTTACGTTATTTGGAAGAAGGCATTGCTGCCAACCCTTTTCAAATAAAACAAAAACCAGGCTCTGACCACTCAATCTAATTCTTACCACTACAGCCCATAATATTCCAGAAAGCTTTACTCACACTACAGCCCATAATATTCCAGAAAGCATTACTCACACTACAGCCCATAATATTCCAGAAAGCATTACTCACACTACAGCCCATAATATTCCAGAAAGCATTACTCACACTACAGCCCATAATATTCCAGAAAGCATTACTCACACAAAGCCCATAATATTCCAGATTAACCTTATTAACTTGATTGGTTGTCCCCCCCCTCAGGAAAATTTATTTCTAAAAATCTGCTGATCGCTGGCCTTTCCGGCAAAGTGCAACAGTACGGTAGTCTTGCAAACTCAGAAAGGCGACTCAGACTTCCATACCAATCTCTCAAAGTCTCTGTTGATAACGTCGGGTTTCTTTAAAAACAAACCACGATTAACCTTCATATAGCGGGCATGATGGAACAGGGGCTTATCATATGATACGCTTTTGTCACTCCTATGAACCAGTGACGTGTACTGTTTTATTGGTATGAGCAGACAAAATATCAAATTGATATCTTGAAAAAATAGAGTTGAACTTTGAGTTGAGAATTTGGGCGCATCATAAATTTAAAGAAATTTCATAATAGAATAATACAGGTGTATCATATGTTACGCCTTGAATCGGAGACAAGAGACGATCATTTGATACGCCTTGTTCCATGATGATCTCCATCTTGCATAACTTTGTTTGTGGGGACCCATCATATGATATGCCTAAAATCGCTGAGATTGAAATAATTAGCAATAATTTTGATACTTAAATTACGATTTACATGGCCAAAAGCACGCAAGAAACCCCCGATAGCTAACCAGGGAGGTCGTTCACGGTTCACTAAAATGCAGCACGAGGTTTGACTTTGTCTTATATGATAAGGCAAGCGTCAAAAGCAGCCAGACTACAGCAACAAATGCTTGTGGCTCTTTGACAATCACAAGGGACAAATAACGGAATGAGGATGCAACCCATTAATCTCCGGTCAAGCCTTCAGCACAGAAGTTTTATTGGCTTTCTATGTGAGAATCAAGCCTGGAGTTTTGCATCCCAAAGTGTGCATTTAACCTTAATTTATTCTTCGACACGTGACAATAATACTTCCCCTCTTTCTGTTTCTTCGCTGCAAATTTCGAATTTGACATGGATTCGTCTAATGATCAAATCAGTTTAATATGATTATAATGTGTTCTATTTATCTAATTCAATCAATCCCTACTCTAAGCTTATTAAATGAAGAGAGAGAGAGAGAGAGAGAGAGAGAGAGAGAGAGAGAGAGAGAGAGAGAGAGAGAGAGAGAGAGAGAGAGAGAGAGAGAGAGAGAGAGAGAGAGAGAGAGAGAGAGAGAGAGAGACAAACAGACACAGAGAGAGAGAGAAAGAGAGAGAGAGAGAGAGAGAGAGAGAGAGAGAGAGAGAGAGAGAGAGAGAGAGAGAGAGAGAGAGAGAGAGAGAGAGAGAGAGAGAGAGAGAGAGACAAACAGACACAGAGAGAGAGAGAAAGAGAGAGAGAGAGAGAGAGAGAGAGAGAGAGAGAGAGAGAGAGAGAGAGAGAGAGAGAGAGAGAGAGAGAGAGAGAGAGAGAGAGAGAGAGAGAGAGAGAGAGAGAGAGAGAGAGAGAGAGAGAGAGAGAGAGAGAGAGAGAGAGAGAGAGAGAGAGAGAGAGAGAGAGAGAGAGAGAGAGAGAGAGAGAGAGAGAGAGAGAGAGAGAGAGAGACAGAGAGACAGACAGACAGACAGACAGACAGACAGACACAGAGAGAGTCAGAGACAGAGAGAGACAGACAGACAGAGATAGAGTCAGGGACACAGAGAGAGAAAGTGAGAGACAGAGGGACAGATAGAGAGACAAAGACAGAAAGATAGATAGAGAGAGAGAAGGAGAGCGGGAGAGAGAGAGAGAGAGAGAGAGAGAGAGAGAGAGAGAGAGAGAGAGAGAGAGAGAGAGAGAGAGAGAGAGAGAGAGAGAGAGAGAGAGAGAGAGAGAGAGAGAGAGAGAGAGAGAGAGAGAGAGAGAGAGAGAGAGAGAAAGAGAGAGAGAGAGAGAGAGAGAGAGAGAGAGAGAGAGAGAGAGAGAGAGAGAGAAGAGAGAGAGAGAGAGAGAGAGAGAGAGAGAGAGAGAGAGAGAGAGAGAGAGAGAGAGAGAGAGAGAGAGCGAGAGAGAGAGAGAGAGAGAGAGAGAGAGAGAGAGAGAGAGAGAGAGAGAGAGAGAGAGAGAGAGAGAGAGAGAGAGAGAGAGAGAGAGAGAGAGAGAAAGAGAGGGGTGGGGGGGGAGGACAGAGAGGAAGAAAGAAGAGAGAGAGAGAGAGAGAGAGAGAGAGAGAGAGAGAGAGAGAGAGAGAGAGAGAGAGAGAGAGAGAGAGAGAGAGAGAGAGAGAGAGAGAGAGAGAGAGAGAGAGAGAGTCAGAGAGAAACAGAGAGACACAGAGAGAGGCAGACAGACAGACATACAGAGAGAGAGAAAGAGACAGCAAAATAGGCAGACAGACAGAGTGAGAGACAGACAGACAGAGACAGTGAGACACAGAGAGAATTTGAGATCCCAACTAATGTGGTCTCGGGGACTTTTGCATGGACTGCCTTGGCAAAAAAAATGCCAAAGCCAAGGGAGAGCACAGTGTTGTGATCTGCACACAGGACCTCCTTTTGTCACCCACCTCCGATGGGACTAGGTGTCCATCCTACCTGGGACAGGGATATGTCCCTGTCACTCAGGCTTGAGACCCTTGAACGTTTGGTTGAGAGGCTTCTCCAAAATCTTGAACAACAAAAAAAGGCTGAACATGTGTTTCGCCCAGTGTTCAGCAGATATTTAGCAAAAACAAAGGCATATCAAGGATTATAACTAAATAATTGAATTTATTGAAATTTTGATGTGATTGTGGATTCGACGACAAAATAGATATTCTAGAAAAAAATCATAGTTTTATGATTAAATATAATGAAATAAAGCAGTATTTCGTCCCTCCTGAAAAGATGCTATTTTATGATACGCCCCTGTTCCACCACGACCACGATATAGTTACATCTCAATAATATGAACTTCTATAATTCGAATGCCTTGAAAGTCTTAACGGATGAGCTGGGGGACAAATTATTTCTTCATGATTTATACCCGATAATCTGAAAATTCAGATCCGAACACCTAATTTTAGAACAAGTTACCGCAATACCAATATAGAGAGTTTATGCTTCAATAAACTAAACACTCGACTGTCTTCCATTGCAGATAGCAGATGAGAGTACAATGGCAACACATGAATAATTATTCAGTGCTTTATAATGCTCTAATATACATATCCTTTCTGACAAACCGTACTTTGCAAGGCTATTATTTTGTCCAAGGGCGTTTCATAAAATTCAGTTTACATCTTTAACTCATTACGGTTTAACCCGACCAAAAACGGCTGCATGCCAGACAGCCCGCTGTGTTTCGCCCAGCCATACCCAGCCGCCCACTTACTGCTTCACACTGTTCAACGTGGCCAAACCCGGCCGTGGGTAACACCTCTTTCAAAGATCAGATTGGCTTGGCAAACCTATTTTTTGTTACTTATTTTAAGTGCTATTATTTCTAGAAAACTGATTGGTCTGATTAAGCCTCTTTCTGACGCTGAAGGTCGTGATCCCAGTGTAATACGTTACTTTCCACAAAGCCCGCCAATGATGGTATTTTAGCTACTGTACTGCCTTTGTTTAAAACACACATTTCATCATTTTGCTTCAGTCGTCTACGTTTTTTATGTGGTTTCTACTTTTGTTTTTATCATCAATTTTGTTGTAATGGACTGCTACAATAGGGACACAGAGAGAGAATAAGCCTTTTCCTAACGGCACCCATCAGAAGCACATGGGAAGCTTAGAAAATGTAAACACACCCCGGCGATCTGTTTATGGGAAATCGAATCTAGGTCAGTGTCTCCGGTCGGGATATCTGCACACTAATGAGTTAAAAGTTTTTTCTTATTAAAGTCACGGTCAGCCCTCACATTGCCACTTCATTCATGTCATTGTTCAAAAGCATCAAACTTTACGAAAATGTCAAAACCTTTCAACAACTTAACATAATTATAAATTTGTAGCAGACTAAGAGCCCCGTGATTGTGTACCTGCTGGCAACTGGATCCCTTCCGGCTCCATGACGGAGAATTTGCCCATGCGCTTCGTAGTTACGCTGAGTAGCAGCTCTTTGAAGTGTTTGTTGGCTCCGTCGGCAACAGCCTTGACGTCATACGAACTGACGCATTGACCCGTAATGGGATTCTCTGTAAAACACACAAATGAGATGACGTAATGAATGAATGGATGAGAGCATCTAAGACTGAAAACAAATCTAACAAAATAATCAAAGGTTCTTATATATATATATATATATAGATGACAATTTGAGCGGTAAAGAAACCAGAATAGTCTACGAGTCTCAAAATATCATCTCTCATATGGGCTTTGCTATAGAGTAACTGAACGATGAAATATAAGAAAAGGCCAATTTGGCTTCTTTTGCTTAATATCAACAGTTGATTGATTCCCTTCAGTGATAAAACTTGGGAAGGTTGAAAATCTCGGCCAATGGGCTAAGCTTTAGATGTTTTTCGGATTTTTTTTAGACGATGAAAAAGAAGTGACTTCAATTTATTGCTTGAATATAATGCGACAGAGTTGTGACATAAAAAGGTCTTACAAAGTTTCACTCACCGCATGAAACGTAACAAAGGGTCTCACGGCTTGGACCATCCTCTCCCTCGGTAGCTGTGAGAAAACATTCGTGCCATCCGATACGCTCACACACTGATTTGACACATTCCTGCCGGATAGAAAACAAAATAAATGAACGCTTAACCATGCAGAAAATGTAAGAAACAAAAAGGAAAGTTCCTTCAAAGCCCTCATGGCCGAACCGTATCTCAGCTTTCATAACCTAAAGTGGAATAGGTGATAATAATCACCTCCTGACAGGACGCTAGTCTGACGCAAGGTTTTACTCCTAGGCTAGTGCTTGTACACATTTGCAACTGGGTCGAGTGGAAAATAACATTGCATGTCAAGTGTCTTTCCCAAGAAACACTATGTTGGACCTAGCTTTGCTAGGATTTGAATCCGGGACCTCATGATCCCAAGTCTGGCAGTCTTACCCCTTGGCCACAAGCAAAAACTGTAAGACATGTTGATTGTTACTTAAACTTGTGCCTAGGCCTTTTCTTAAAGAAATCTAAAAATTATGTCCAAGGTAAAGACTCCAAACACATCTGTCGTTCAACTTAGACGTAAACAGGCACCAGTTTAAGCTGTTAGCTAAGCCCTGTGACAAACAAACATCCTATTCTAATGCACATACATGGATATCATCCATAGCTGTAAGCTAAAATGACAAACATCCTATCCTATGAAAAGGCCATTTTTTGCCAAAAATTGGACAAATCTAGTTTATTGTATAATTAAACGCAACCGTTCATTCCCTTCACATTGATACTAAAAAATAAGCGTAGTATCGATTTTTTACAAAATTTTTTAGATACGATACCAACCCAACTTTCAACACATAGTTTGAACCATAAAAGCCAGTAATTTTGTCAAAAGTATATCAAGTTGGTACTCATTTTAATCTATCTCCCAGTATAATCTATCAGAAAAATGTACATATGACCAAATGTATTCAATAGTGCCTTAGATCATCAGGAGCATACGTGACATGTCATGTACCGCTCACCTTTCATCAAAAAAGATGCTGTCCGATATGAGGATAAGGGAGCCGTGGCAGTTGAAATAGGGTCGATAAGTTCTAGTTGAGAGCTTCTCATGATTTTATGACATTTCAAAGCATTATCCTACTCATTTCTAGTTTTTTATGCGAAATAACATTCAAATAACAGAAAAGAAAGTTTTTAAATACGATTTTCTTGCTAAGTAGTCCTACAATTTTCAACGGATGCGCTTGAAATTTGGCACACAGCTGTTTTGTATCATTACTAAGAAGCTGCCGTATCGGATTTTTTATATCATTTGTACTGATCATCCTTTTGTTGGAAATTTGAGAGAAATTAGATTCCTTCAAGCCTCAATTTTTGAAAATTTGTAAAAAGAAAACTATACAAGATATCAAAAAAGCGAAATGAGAGATTCAGGATATTGGTTTGAAGTTTCTATGTGCAAAATTATAAACCTCTACAATAAAAACTGTAGGACTACTTAGTTTTTGAAAATTGACAAAATTGAGCTAGGTTTGCACCAGAAATTCAAGATGGTGACCATTTCCATGGCAACTTAACTTTCAAAAATGACTTTCACAATTTTTTCCCCTCTTATTTCAACATGCTGAACTCATTTATGAAGCTTAAAATTGTGTGTTTCTCCAAACTAAAAAAAAATCGCACTGAGGACCCATCCCCCTCCTTAAGATCCCGGTGAAAAGTCATGTAAAGTGTATTTCCCAAGGAACACAACGGCCGGCCTAGCCTAGCTAGGATTCAAACCTGAGAACTTTCCCTGCACTGCCACATTTCAGTTCTCTCGGACAGGAATATCAAAAACTTGTAAAATTATTTGCTTGTCTCAGTTTGGAAATAAAGTGTTCCACATATTGCCATGATGGGTAATGTTGAAGGGACTCGTAGTCCAGAGGCAAAGTGCCAGCCTCAGAAGCCAAAGGTAGTGGGTTCAAGCCCCGCCAACGGTTGAACAATTTTCTCAAGTTTTTTCATGTAAAATCACCCATGTCCAGGTAGGTGGATCGACACCTAGTTCCATTTGGAGACAGACAATAAAAAGGAGGTCATGTGTGCAGATCACAACAGTGTGCACGTGTTAAAGATCCCTTGGCTGTTTACAAGGCAGTCCTGGCAAAATTACAAAATCCTACCAAAAAACCCAGAGATCACCTTAGTTGTGGATGTTGGCAAATCAAATCAAATCAAATCAAATCAAATTAAATTAGGCCATGTTGAAAAAGCTTTTCATGGAGAAAGTTGAGATGTACTTACTCCTTGTGACATATCTGAGCATCACATTGCAGAACGTTTTGTCGGGTTTCGGGCCTGCACTCGGACACTCTGCTGACTCGCCAGTAGAAAGGAGTCAAGGGAGTTAAACCATTATCAGAACCAACAAATGCATTGCACCAGCTATTAACAGTTTGTTTTTTGGCATAATGGCATCAGAGATTAAATGTGATGAATGCACAAAGAAAGAAACTGAGTGAAGGGAAAACGAGATCAAATGAGTTGGGACACAGGTCATTGACTACTATGAGGCAACAAATGCAAAACATGTCAAGTGATGAGATGTAAAAAGCCTGAAAGACAAAAAAAAACCCAGTTCATCAATGTTTATATGTCATCCACATTTTCTGGAGATCAACAAATTTTAAAAGTCAAAGCATTAGCATCCACTATAAAAGGAAATGAGTGATAAAACAAAGGAAAAAAAAAGAAAGAAAAAAAAAAAAGAAGTGACAACAAAAAGAAAAATATCACAAAAAGCCAACCCAAAGCGATAAAGTAAAAAGAACAAAATATCAGGAAAAGATGAGAGGGAATGGTCTCTGCTCTGCCGGGGGGAATACTGCAGAGAACTTGTTGCGGGTGACACGCATAGGTGGTGTTTCATTGAAATTTACCCCATCCACCATTGTGGTGATCTCATCTCAGGGTGAATTAAGAGGAAACGGTAAGATGAAAGATAAGTGAAAGAAAGGAAAGGAAAGAAGTAGGACCTACAAGCAGCAGCACCTGCTGTCAGGGAGCCTCATGTACATCCACTCACAAATGGGGATCGAACGAAAGAATACACAACAACCAATAAATATGTACTCTCTATTAACCCTTAGTACCATCATATGTGTGGCAGCATAGGAAAACCCATTGGAAGACGATGGCAACTTTTTGAGCAATCGGGTGATAAAGTCAATTTAGTGGTATCGGCTCAATTTTGAGTTTTTTAGTTCGATATCTTATCTTTCATGTCTTCAAGTATTATTGATGAACTCACTCTCTAAGTTGGTTTAATTTATGTTTTGTGTGAGGTACCAAGTGATATTCAGTGCTTACAAATCGTTTTAATCTGGCCCTTCAGCACAAGAAAAAATGGCATAACAGACGCGCTTTACAACCGCTTAAATCACCACCAATTACAACAGAAGGTGTACAATATGACACATCAAATTCTTTGTCAGAACCTGACGGATTCGATTATCACAAGTGCGCATGAATCGAAACCACAAGGACTTAGTGAGCATCAAGAATAAACCACTTCCACCATCCAACTGAATATAGAAAATATTTCATCGTGTTTTATTGATTTTCTGCAATAATCCAGCAGAAACATCGTTATTTATCTATCCAAGTAGTTAATAATACTGTTTACTCATGAAATCAGTCTCGATCAACAGTCTTTTTAGTAAAAAGACGCATTTTAAGTTACTGTAAGCTTATCTAGATCTAGTTCTAGACCTAAATTATAGATCTACTTTGCTGTTTATGTAAATTTATTAAAAATCATTTTTACTATTAGACTAGACTATCAATCTAATTTCTAAATATTCTTATTTAGATCTAGAGTGTTTCAATTTTGGTCATCAGTGGGATCTATGATCCAATTCTAGAATCTCAAGTAAACCTAGTTCTAGCTACTCTCAACTAGATCACAATATAGATGTAGATGTGATGATCATGTAAGTGATTCAATAAGCTATACCTTAGCCACAGCTCAGGGTAATATAATGGACAAAAGGCATGATAGACAGAGTAACTCACACATAGATGCATAGTGATAAGTACAAGATTATGTTGCTATTGAGATCAAATGCAAATGCACAGCGACAGATGAAGGCATGACAGATCAATCAACAGACAAACATACTCTGACACCAGGACATATTAATATTTCTTTTCATTCTTCTCATACCAAACATGTCCTTTCTTTCTTTTTTTGCCAGATGATGAATTTACTGATCATCATGACAACTCTATCGCGCTTTTTCTCAATTCATCTATTCCCAACCTCCCGTTCTTAAAATGGGCATATCTCGGGCTGTAATTTAGATAATTGAGTCAAATAAAAGCAAAATGCTCAGAAAGATCTGTAGAATGCAGAAATATGTTGATCAGAGAAAGTCAAATTTGAACGATGTAAAGGGTTTTCCCATGCCGCCACACATATAGTATTTTGTTGTTAGGATTACATCTAAAAATAAATTGCCGATTATCTGACGACTAGCAAAAAGGATATAGGCAAGACGATGAGTTACGGCAGTCATCAGCTGGCAAACACTGGGCTCCCGATATGAAATGACAAGTTCGGTCACAACATGGACCTGCAGTGGGGCTGAGAAAATATCAAATAAAGACAATACACATAATGATACAAAGTCTTAAATACGAGCATGTGTCTCTTCTCCTCCTCTCATCTTCTTATACAACTAAAAGAAACAATGTCAGACAATACGAAAATCAATGGTGATTAAAGATATCCTTGTTTCTCAAATTCTAGCTTCGGTGGCCGAGCGGTTAGGCTGTCAGACAGGGGATCACGAGGTCCCAAATTCAAAGCCTAGCATTGTTAGGTGTGACTTTATGTTCCTGGGGAAAGGCGCTAAACACGCGTTTTCCCCCCTCTAGCCAGGCATAAACGGGTACAAGCACTAGCTTGGGAGTAAAAACCTGCATCAGACTGGTGTCCCGGCCAAAAGGTGATTATTGTCACATGTTCTGCTTCCCGATATTGAAACCTGGATAAGCTCCAGCTCTATGGGCTGTAACAGCGTTGAAGGAACTTTTACTTTTTGTCACCAAGCCAGTAAGATTCAACGCGCCAGAGACCAACTGGTGAGCGAAACAAATATAAAAACTGGGCCCAGATCTTTTAATCTCCACATACCGGCAGACGGTGGCTCGCATACTGGTGTGCATACCACACTGAGTAGCACTCATCAACCGCCCATACCAGGCAAGGGTGCGCCATAACAACGCCTGTCTTCCTTCCTTTCTTACCTGCAGTCGGCTTCATGCTTCAGTGTGCACTGCGTGCCCTCCTCCGGTTCGCGTCCGTAGCAACACTGGTCCTCACAGTCCCGAGAATAGCCACAGTCGCATTGCTCACCCTTCTCCTTTATGCCATTGCCACAAAAGGCAGTTTTAGAGGCTGGCAAAAGAAGAACAAAACACACAATTACAAATAACATTCAGCAATTGAATACTTTGTTTTCTTTCATTGAAATCAAACCTGTCCACCAATAGCGATGATCTCAGGGTGAATTAAGAGGAAACAGCAAGGTGAAAAGTAAGCGAAAGAAGGAAATAACAACAAATTTATTTTAATAGGCTTTTTCAGTTAAAATCAAAATTGGCTATAACTTTGCACATACGTTATTTGGTTTAATATATAGCCGCACCCAGTAGCTTTTGGATAAATGAAACGGTTTTCATTTTATGAATTTTAATTCAGATTTAATCACACTGGATAAAAAAAGAATTCTTTTATAGATGTTATATACCAAATTTGGGGCAATTGGACAATAAATAAAAAAGTAGATCGCATATCACTGTCAAAAAGTTACATTTTGAGAAAATCGCATTTTTAACAATTTTTTTTCGTTATTGTAATGTTTTTTTTCACATATAAATCTATAAAAAGAATAATATAATACTTTGAAACATCATACAATCGTGAGAGGCTATCAAAAACTTCATGTCAACCCTATTTTAACTGCTCCAGATCCCTTATACTCATGTCAGGATGACATTTTACTTATAACAGGTGCACGGAATGTTTCCCGTAATATTCGGCCGATCATAGCTAATATTGGCAATAATTCCTCAAAAGTAGATTCTTCAGATAGAGTACTTTGTGGTAATCAAAATGAGTACCAACTTGATATACTTTAGACAAAATTTCTGGCACATGGTACAGCCGATGTCTTGAAGCTTAGGCGTTATTTCTTAAAAAATCGTATAAAATGAAAGAATTGATACTGAGCCTTTGTTATGGTATGAATGCCAAGGGAATGAACTGCTCCATCCAGTTGTGCAATAAAAGAGTTTTGTCCCATTTGTGGTAACCCCCCCCCAAAAAAAAAAAAGATTTCCCGATTGTTAACTATCCCCACTGAGACCTACGTTTGAAACAATTGCGTTTGCCTTGCATGCCAGTGACCACCACATGGAGAAGCCTGGTGATGTTGTCTTTGGAGCAGTCACTGAACTCATCGTTGTTGGGCCGATCTCCCATCGTGGCACTGGCAAACATAATGTAGTTGCCATCTTGGGCTCGGTTGTTCACTGCCATAAGGGGCACATTTACTTCCTTGGTCATGCTTGGAAATTCAAAGAGAAAGAAAATCAAAAGTTGAAGAAAGACTATAGATGTCGGCAAATCTTCTAACACAAAAACTTAGATTTCTTGTTTAATAGCTAAATCATTATCTTCAACTGAATGAAAAGCCACATGCATATATAAGCCGAAAGGTGTTTAAATTCTATCGAAACAATAATAGTATAGTCACTTCTTGGCTGAGTTTATGGTCAGAAAAACAAATGACACATCCTTCTAATTTCATTTTAATTTGATGCCTTTGTAATTATTTATGTCTTGTCCATTAAAAGATTATAGTTGAACTAAAACACTCGTCCCTTCGATTTAAAACATTGACTTATAAAATCAAAGCTAAGTTTTCCGTGTCACATTCTCAAGCCTCCGTGTTGGGTTTTTTTATCTCCGTTTTTTGTTTGCAAGACCAGAAATCAAAAGCAGCACTCACCGGGGACCCAAAGTTGTGTCCGACCTCATGCGTGAAAGTCAGCTGGGAAACTCTCTCGGCACGGCTTTCCCATAATTCACAGTCGTTACAATACCTGTATTCAAGCTTTTTGGCACTGGCTCCTTGCCTTCCAAATAGTTCTTGTGTCTTTCAGATTCCACCAGAGGCCACTGTTGAAGAAGAAGGAGTGAAAAGAGTAAATACAAAGAATGAAATGGAGTTGTATTTTGCATCATCATAAAGACGTAGAGTTGCCAGCCAAAAAGTGAAATTCCTCCAAGGCCATTGTGACCTATAGAGCCAGAACGTATCCCCAGTTTCTGTAGCATTGCTGAACATGTGATAATAAACAGCTCCTGGACATGACGCTTACTCTGCGGTATGTCCCAGCCTTACGGAAAGCCGGTTAAACTGTCAGCAGTAATAGGGATTATATTAACATCCTGACAATAGCCATCTACTCCTCCATCCCTGTGTTAAGTAAGGAAACCAGAGCCCTGTACATTTCCTAAAAATACAAATTTCAGTGAAAAATCCTAATCGTCCCGGGCAACACTAGAGGCGTGGGGTGGGGGGCATAGTTAAGTTGGTCTTACCTAAACCCCATGTCCTGAACAACATTCTCTCTGAAACCAAGAAATCAAAACCTTTTCTTTTACTTTATCTATAATCCACAAATCTTAATAATACAAGGCTAAAGAAAACACCCTGTAGTTGTAACAAAATCACAAAATCAAAGCCAGATCTTAAAGCAGGATTCTAAACTGCGTTTTATGGGTGTCACTGAAACTAGTCTCCAAAACAGCTCCATATTCACGATTGTTTCTCCTCTCCCTTTCATTGCTGATTTCAAAACCATTTTCATAAAGGCAAACTGTTACAAATAAAAAAACAGACGCTGACCGCGTAAACCAATCCTAACCTACACAACGGCTGCCTGTGCTATTCCTGAAAACATTGATACTTCAACTTGCATTAAACCCTCCCCCCCCCCCTCGAGTAAATAATGCAAAATTCTGCCGATTAGTGGCCTTTTTGCACAATACAATGATAGCTTAGCAAATTCAGATTGAAGTCTCTAGTTTCTGTAGATTTAAATTAGAGGTTCTTTTTTTAAGTAAGTAACTCTCATATAATGTATTCTTCAAGGTACAACAGACTCGCTGGACAAAATGCAGGAAAAAAACAAACATAAAACGTATATAATACATTTTATACATACTGTTTGGCAGCTATACGTTTTTCATGTCACCACACAAACTATTTCCACTCACCCTCACGAGCCCCGACCCAGGCCAATCCCAGCGTGCCCTTGGTGAAGTCGCGATGAGTGAAGATGTAGGCCAGGCAGAACCGTCGTGCTGCTCCATGGAGTTGAGGTTGAGGAAGTTGCTGACGCCGATAAACTGAGTTGCAATAGCTGGTGGCTGCTTGCGATCCACACCGCTGATTGGTTGGGGTCATGATCTATGAGGCCAAAAATTAAGCCGGGGGGGGGGAGAGGGGAGACAGGAAGTTTCAGTGTACGATAAGGGTGAAAGATGGATTGATAGGCCATATTGCAGGCTCACCAAGTTTTCATCATTTATCCCTCTAGTCCAGGTCATTTCAATCAGTCATTCTCAACCCTTAGGGAACACACAGTACAGTTGCCTGTTAAGCGTTTTAAACCTATCGTTCAAAACTATCTTCTCTATTGAAATTTAGACACAAAAGTAGACAAACCGATGAAACTGATAACAGAATTCATTGAACAGCATATATTTTATACCAAAATCCTCAAGTGGAAAGCTTTGACTTTCAAAACCCATAAGTGAAGACAAGGAGCTTATTAAAAAATTTTGTACAATTTATAATGAAACAGCTAGACTCATATATACATACTTTTCAAGGTAAATAAAGACTTACAGATCTCAAAGCTACAAAATACATCCTAAATAGGACATTTTATGAACTGGTTGGCAGCTACGGATGGATATTTTAACATTCTTTTTAAAAAATAACTTCAAGCAACTTACCCTGGTTCTTTGAACAACAAAATTGATTCCAGTGTAGACAATATCACTCTCAGTAGGTTTGGAAGATGGTGCGAGAAAAGATTGTCTTCAAGGCACTGACGTGGCTGGCAAAGAAAGCCAGAATCTCTTCCTTTGCCCTCTCGTCCGTCTAAAAATAATAATAATATTAATAGTAAAAATAATAATAATAATGCAAAATTTATATCAGAGTCATGCTCAGTTGTGCTTACAAAGGCCAAGACATATATCATAAAACAGCTTACATAATGTCTTACATAATATACTCAATATTTACGATTACTATAAAATCATGAGATCGGCATACATGAAAAATGTTACAATTAAGATAAACAGTACCTAAAAATGACAATATGTGCTACTGACAAGATGGCCCCATACATGCACACACACACACACACACACAAATTGCAAGTACCAACCCCCACACCCCATGATACATTTAAATGTCAGTTTTAAAAGTCTCCGTATAGTTATAAAAGTATAATGATAATTAAAGAAGTATCACAACTAAGAAATCTAAGAAGAATTACATATACATGAGTGTTAAAGATGCCATACATCAATAAAACACCAAACCCGTAACACAGGTTTTAGAAAAAGCCAAGAAGTTAAATATTATGTGAGTCAAAATTGAGCGGAACATTTTAAGCGATTGTTTAAAGGAAGGAAGGGTTGTACAATTTCTAGTTTTAACTGACGAAGAATTCCATATAGTTGGGACCTAAAAAGGTGAAAGATCGCTCGAGAAGTTTTGTCTTAGGGACGTTTCTTTTTAGTTGCAAAGATTGTGATGATCTAAGAGGATGATGGAGATGGTGAACTTTAAGGAGATATTTTAGATAGTCTGGGGCAGTGTCATGACATGCACTTGAAAGTGAGACATGCTATGTTATATACGAATCTCTTCTCTATGGAAAGCCAGTAGAGAGCACTAAACGGAAGTGATGTGGTCGGACTTTTAAGTCTTAGTTACAATTCTTGCAGCTTTATTTTGAAGTAATTGTAATCAATGGATAGAAGTCTTTGACAAGCCATAGAGAAGAGAATTATAGTAGTCAAGACAACTCATGACAAGGGCATGGACAAGCATCTGAAGTGATTTCGTTTTGTTTTTTTTTAATTTAAGTTTTTGCTTTTAGTATGTACATGAGTAACTGTCAAAATACAGTCATCCTATATCATTGAAAAATTTGCAGCATCCTTGGTTGCCACAGAAATGGCCGCCATCTTGGATTTCGACCCAATTTTCTATCTCCTCCCTTAGTTATGAATAAAATCAATCAAACCCTGTGCACATTGACTTTTCCATTCAATATCTAAAGAGAAACGTCGGGTTTTATTAATATCTTGGATAGTTTTTTTTATATGAATTTTGGAAATACTATATCGTGAATGTACAAAAACAGCATTTTAATTTTTTTTTTAAATAATTTCTTAAAAAGTTTACAGTATATAAAAAAATAACTGACGTCATTCTATTAACATTGACAAGAGCAACCTGTGTGCTAAATATAATACAAATCCTTCGGTAAATGGCAGGGGAGATAGAATTTTAGTGTGAAAAAAAATACATTTCGAGAAAAATGCAAGTAAAAAATTCAAAAGAAAATAACACAAAACAAATGCTTCAGATGGGTTTCCCTTGTTGTAGCAGCCCCCTTACTCTTTTGGTAGTCTCTGGCATTGTTACTGATGTAAATATAATTATAAATCTAGGTTTAGATGTGCACTATTATGAAATCAGATGTCAAAATGACCAGTTTTTGTTTTTTTCCCTCTATATCCTATGCTTGCGCGTGTGTTTGCATACACACTGACACGCAACACCTCTTACATCACACAGCCATGGGCCAAAGCGACGAGCGATGTCGACAGAAGCCAGGTGATTTCAGTGGTTCCACATTTGGCGATTAGCCAAATATACGGGTTTTTACTGCCATCTTCTCAGTCAGTGTTAGGGTAAGTTATGTCAATTTTGACAGTTTTTACCTACCCTCGCCTGCAAAATATTTTGTAAAAATAAACTATACGTCATATGGACATTTTTCTACCATAAACTTGTAGATAAATGATCGTTCTTCCCGAATATGCAAAGAAGAGAAAATTAACCTTTTGGTCCCAAACTCGCCAGTCCAGCACCCCCCCCCCCAAATTGGCCAGGAAGAATTCAGAACAATTTCAAAAAGCTCCAATTACCTAGGAGTAATGACTAACTCACAGGGAAAACTAAGAGAAGAAATCAGTAAAGAATCCAAAAGGTAATGACAACATATAACCATCTAGGAAAGGCATTTATAAGTAAACAAGAATTGTCAACAAAAAACCAAAATGGCAGTATACAACACAGTTTATTGTCCTACTCTCCTCTATGGCAGCGAAACCTGGAGCTTAGACAGTAGAGAATACAGTAGAGTACAAGCAGTTGAAATGAAATATCTAAGAAGAGTAGTAGGGAAAATTAAAAGAGACAAAATCAGAAACACAACAATAAGAGATCAAACCAAAGCAGATGGCATAAAAACTAAGGTAGAAATAAATCAACTCAGATTGTTTGGACATGTTAACAGAATGAATGACAATACAATAGCTAAATCAGAATACAGTTCTACAACCCAAGGTAAAAGACCAAAAGGCAGACCTCAGAGAAAGTGGGAAGAAGACACAAAAGAAGCATTAAAGCAAAGAAATTTAACTTTTTGAGGAAGGAAACAGAAAATTCCAGGACAGGGCAGCCTGGAGAAAGATCATTTTGGGCATCTGAACCATTACACTGGATGGCAGACTGGGAAATGATAAAGAAAGAAAGAAAGAAAGTTTGGAGGTCTAAACCATGGACGAAATAATAAATAAATAATGGTTTGGAGGTCTAAACCACGAACAAAGCAAATTCTTTTTAAGTGATTTGGAGGTCAAAGCCATTGACAAAGCAAATAAATAAAAACGGTTTTGAGTTCTAGCTTAAAATAAAGAAGATGAGATAAAAACAAAATTAGTGGCGACCACATCAGCATCGATAAGTATCACACCTAGCATTCCAATTTCTTTGAAGAAAGGCATATAAATAGACTATCATCATCGTGCTCACGCTCGATGCAACAGGAGTCACCCATGTTGTCCAAGTGAGCAAGTAGGGTAAATTTTCTGGCCCACGAGAGGAAAAAAACGAAATGCCTGAAGTGGGGCTCAAACTCTGGGTCACTAATTTCCCTTTTTCATTTTCTTCTTCATTTAATTCTACCTCTCTTCCTTAATGATATCACAATACAGGAAAGAAAATAAGAGAAAAACAGAACAAATTCAACATTTCTATTCTTTTCTTCGATCTCTCTTGCCAACCGGTCAGATCAGGATGCGGTTTGACTCCATGAAGCGTATAGTCTTTTGTAGACTCTCCACTGAACCATAGAGCTTTTCTTCCAGAAGTGCTGTTGCCCAGCCATATCAGTGTTCTTGCCGACATGTGGAGCAGATACTGCTGGAGAACATGTTCCCCGTTCTTCCACTTCCCCAACTTCCAGACAGCGATGCATATGCTGATGGAGACGGTTGTGCCAAGTCCCGAGTCTGAATAGTGTGACCTGGGGCTTTCTATCAAGTTGATAACCTTTGGGTTATAGCTACTGCTGTGCTTCTTTCATTTCCACTTTCCCTTTTAGATAGGTTTCCACTTTTGCACAGGTTTCCGTCTTATCAGGTTTGCCTGTAGTGTGGTGCTGGTGGACCACCGTGCCTTCCATTACTTCTATTGACTGACCAGTAATGGAATTAAAATAGTTTTCCAACAATGTGTCATGTAAGGTGATTTAGTTATTAAAATGAAGAAAAGAGAATGAAGCAGAAAAAAAAAAGAGGGAAAAGATTTGACTGCCACGCTTTCTTCAATCAAATTCCCACACAAGAAAGAAGTTGTTCCTCACCACAGTGCTTTTAAATTTCTGCTCCTTCACAAACTTCCACATCATTGGGTCAGAGCTGATGAACAGGAAACACGTGTTGTTGGGACCCAACGTTGCTCGTCTTTGCCTGTGATGGTCCTCGGTATAATCACCGCCCGTGTTGCTTTCCTTGTAATATTTGCTCCGGTATGACTCGTCTCCATGTTGGGCATATCTTGGCGGAGACTAAAAAAATAGAAACAAATTGACAGATACACAGAATTGACCCCCAAAAAATAAGATTACCTACTAACGTATCATATCAAGTAGCTTTGTGCCAGAGACTTTAATTAATCAAGCTGCCGTACTAGAAAATCATGAGTTGCCCAGTTCGAATCCTTGCAAAGCTAGGAAAAGACACTTAACACGTAATTTTCACTCACTCGACCCGGGTGCAAATGGGTACAAGCACTAGTTTGGGAGCAAAAACCTGCGTTAGTCTAGCGTCCTATCCTTTTCACGCTATAGAAACTGGGATATGCTCTGGCTCTATTTTCCATCATGGCCTTGAAGGAACTTGACTAACATATCAAACTGCACATTCAATATTATAATCATTTAAAGTGGAATTAAACACTTCTTGTGCTATTTATAGTATGTGGCATTGGAGGTTCCGATGTTGCACTGCTGGAGTTTGTGATTAGCGTGGTCATGGGTTCCACCTCTGGGAAGGCCAGGTCAGATGTTGTGTTATGTGGGAACGACACTTAACCCACACTCTCCCCCTCCCCCACCCACCTAATACACTGTCCTGACATAAGAGAACATGGAGGTCAAAGATAACGATGAAGAAACTTGTATGAGTTTGAAGTGTATATGCCAAGGTGACCATAAATCACGGGTATCGGTCAATATTTACCTAATTTGTAATCTTCATCCTTAATGGAAGAGGTATTCTGTCTCTCCATCAAAAGGTCATAATCGGTTCAAACCCGGCAGATTGAAAAGCTTTCTCTATTTCTTTTTAGAGTAAAACATATGGCACCCCTTGGTCCAGGTAGATAGACAGACCCTAGAACGGAGGCCGTGTGTGCAGATCACAACACTCTGTGCAGTTTAAAGATCCCTTGGTTGTTTACATAGCAGTCTGGGCAAAATTAAAAATCCTAGCAGCACCGCCACCCCCCAAGATCACCTCAGTTGTGGATGTGGGTAAGATCAAAATGACCCTTGAAAATATCCTTGGCGTTGAAGACATGCTCATGGCACACTATTGATTCAACTCCCTCTCAACCCTGATGTCTACATTTACTGTACGACTTCCTTTGTGTCATAGCTCCTTATGCTGATATCATCATCGGTATGAGATTTCCTTGGCTCTAGAAAAATCTGTTGCAAAGTAAAAGTTCCTTCAAGGTCGATATGGCCCATAGAGCTGGAGCTTAACCTGTTTCAATAGAAAAACGTGAAGGTGAACAGGTTATGATAATCACCTCCTGGACGGGATGTAGGTCTGACGCAGGTTGTTTTACTCCCAAACTTGTGCTCGGACCCATTTGCACTCGGGTAGAGTGGGAAATTGTGTATAAAATGTCTTTCCCAAGGAACACAACATCAAACCTAGCTTTGCTAGGATTCGTAATCGGGACCTTGTGACCCCCAGTTAAGCAGCTTAACAGCTCGGTCACTGACACCACAAAATCTGTTGCAACAACAATAACAATAATAATAATAATAAATCATTTCTATGGCGCACTTAGTCCACATGATTATAAAACACTTTTGTATGGAATGAAACAAAACAAGATACAGTGCGTACGGAAACCTTGTGCTTTATGTGAATAAACTAAAAATTTGTCCAGTCACTTTCTGAATTATTTGTCAATCATTATTTTTAAAAATTCCTAGGCTGGGGCCACAAGATTGGAATCCTGTTCCTACGCCTACAGGAGTTGAGCGAGTAAATCCATCCTCTCTTCTGCACAAAAAAGACCAAAAAAAAACAAATTAAACTTCAAACTAACATACGTACCCTCTTCTTTCTTTCCATCAAATTCTCTGCAGACGACTTGGACACCGAATCCATCCACTCCTTCACTCTGTCCATCCCACATGACCCTAGGTCATCTGCTTTCCTCTTGTGTCTTTAAACAAACAAAATAACAAAAATAATAATAATTATATAATAACAACATTAAAAAAAATAATAATAATAATAAAAAATAACAAAGTGCACAGCGCCAAAATCCACTAAGGTGCTCGATGGCACTTAACAATAACAGGACGATACAATGTCATTCAAGACTTATATAATCCAAGATTAAAAGAATAAGAGATACTTGAACAAAACCAAATTCTAAAAATTTTGGCTTTGAGTCTTTGTTTAAAGGTAGAAAGATCAGGGCCTAAAAATTGCAACAATCTGCCTTGTTTTATTTAATCTCTTCCTTCTACAAATCTTATTGTGTGGCTTTGTCAGAAATTACGCCGCATACCATCAAGGTATCAATTTCTGTGCAATGCTACACAGGCAATCACATGAAGCATATCCTGCCCTTACATGATCATGTATTATTCACAATGTATCGTCAATGGTCTTTAAGGCAATATATTATATAGTCTCTGATATAAGTTTGACAATTCTAGATTGAACATCTTATTCTAGAAGATGTGAATCCATTTCTCGTTAGCTTCCTTTTCGGGATCTACAGAAAGAAAAGATGTAATTGAAAAGTTGAGCCCATCTGTCATCAAATAGAATTCCGTTTCCAGAGCTTATCCTAGTTTCAATAGCATGAAACGGAATAATAATCAACTCCTCGACAGGAGGCTAGTCTGACGCAAGCTTTTACTCCCAAGCTAGTGCTTGTACCCATTTGCACATGTGTTGAGTGGGGGAAAATGTGTGTTAAGTGCCTTTCCCAATGAACACAACATCAGACCTAGGCTTTACTAGGTTTCGAACCAGGGACCTAATGATCCAGTCTTGCAGCCTAACCACTCGGCCATTGACGCCACTGTAGACTTGAGAATAATTCTATTCCTTTGATTTTACGTAATCCATGGACAACATACATGTAGAAATAAAGGACTTTGTTTCACTGCAATTCATTCCGTCCACCATATGTGGCCATCTCCAATTGAATTAAGAGGAAACAGCATGATAAAAGACATGAGATTTATTAATTGATTTAATTTACCCATATCCACAACTATGGTGATCTCAGTGTTTTTGATAGGATTTTTAATTTTGCCCGGACTGCCTTGTTAACAGCTAAGGGATCTTTAACGTGCACAGAGTCTTGTGATCTGCAAAAGGGATCTCCTTTCATCTTCTGTCTCCGATGGGACTAGGTGTTTATCCACCCACCTGGACTAGGAGGGCAGATTTTGCTCGAATAAACTCTAGACACTGTTGGCGGGGCTCGAACCCACTGCCTTTTGCTTGAGTGGCTGACACCTTGCCTCTGGACTACTGAGTCCCCCAAAAGACATGAGAAACAGTGAAAGGAAAGAAGCAAGACCTAGCCACCAGTAAGCGCCCTGTAACTGCCCACAAACGTAGATAAGCAAAATAACTGTGGTAGAAAACAGCAGACAGTTTTACACATCATTACACTTCTGTCCACAAGTGAATATCTCCTTTCAAATTCAATTCAAATACTTTATTTCATCCCAAACGGAAATTTAGATTTCAGACGTGTAAAAATGAATAGAAGTATAAGTAGATAAATCGTGTAAATGGACATAAGAATTAATGTTTTCATGCACACAACATGTATGTACTGTCAAAAAAAGAAAGTAATAGATAAACATTCCATTTAAAAGTTATTACTTATCGTATCACATATTCCAATACAAACAATAACTATGGTAAAAAACATGTTTCGTCTTCAAATTATCTCTAGAATTTTCATTCACTAAAACTTTACAATATGTATTGTTTAAAAGTCTTATGCCTGTTGGTACAAAGGAATTTAAGTGTCTTTCAGTTTTAGTCTTAGTAGAGATAACTCTGTCATGTCTTTTTGATCTTGATTTAACTACATTGGTAGATAAAGGGAGTTTATTGTCGTCTTTTATCATTGATATTTTCTTTAAAGTATTTCTCACAAAAATTTCATCGATGAGACTAACATCAGTTGTGAATCTAGCTGCTGTTTTGATTAATCTATCTAATTTCATTTTATCCCCTTTCTGACTGTTTCCTCCCCAATAAGTGATACAAAAAGATAAAATACTTTTTAACTGATCTATAAAAAAAGAGTTATTAATACCTTATTTACATTGAACTGACTCAGTTTCCTAACACAATGTAAGCGCTTGTTCGCTTTAGCTTTTATGCTATTTACATGATCTTTCCAGTTGAGTTTATCGTCAATGGTAACTCCAAGATATTTGTAATTAGAAACTTGTTTGAAGTGATCACAGTGATAATAACATATGATTCAATTTTAACATTTCAATTTACATTAGATACTAGACAAAATGTCGCCATAGTAGTTCCACTACAAGTGCAACACTTACCGAAAAGGATCTTTGTTCATTTTAGACTCAGGATAGATAACTGCATGAAATTCAGGATTGTTGAAGTACTGCTGAGCTGACTCAATGTGGTAAGTTGTGTCCCCTGGGATTTCCACATAGCCCCGAGCAGTGCCTCAATGATCGCTATGTGAGCAAAGCTTTTTGGAACACCTGCAAAAAAGTGTGGACAAAAAATCCAAAAAGAAATAATTAAAATGTTTCAAAATATACCATTTTTCTGTTACCACTTCATTTCTGTTTGAGAAATGTTCAAGCGACTGAAACCACATGATATAATGTATACCTGTATATACAGGTAAGTCCAAATTGTGACGTCTCCTTCGACTTTCGGCTTCTCCTGTTAGGGTTGCCACAGCAGATCATCTTTCTCCACGTTGTCCTATCCTGTTCATTCCCATCTCGTGTACTAACGATCTTCATGTCTTCCTGCATTATATTCATCTATCTTCGCTTTGGTCTTTCCCTCTTCCTCCTGCCCGGTACTTCCATCCGCAACATCTTCTGTCCAATATATCCCGTATCCCTTCTCTTTACAGGTCCATACCATCTCAGTCTTCTTTATTTCCCTAACGTTGCCTCCTAGCCAACCTATTTGGGTTTACCCTCGGATGTGACCAGCTCTTGCCACAAAAAGCAAAGATTTTTGAAATGCATGTAATTGACTTCAATTTCTGACTTCTTGCTGTTCATGGTGATATTTATTATCACTGAGCAGGATGGGATTCTGTGATCAGTCCTTCACGTGATGAGGGGTTCAAAGTTTGGTTACTAAGTAAGTGATGGAGAACACCATTACAAACTCAATAAAACTATGGCAAATACACACACATTAAGCTTCATCCACCAATATTGAGTGGTAGAAACAGTCGTAGAGAGTGAACAATTGAGCCAGTAGTTCACATCTAGCCAAATGGGTAAGAAATGGCATCCCCACAGCAATTTATCAATATTGTGTACATATATTCATATCATTTGTATGTGTGTTTTTGATAATTCCACGATTGTGTGTTTACATTAATTCCATACTTTGACATATATACAAAGAAGACGAGTGAGATAAATAAAAACAAAATAACAAACTCTTTCCAGCCACTAATTTCATAGTGAATTATTTCATCATTTTATTGCAATTTACCCGATTCGATTCACCAGACGCGGTGATCTCGGGGGTGAATCAAGAGCAAACAGCGAGATGGAAAAGACATGTGAGAGAATGAAAGGAAAGAAGTAAAAATGCTGTGGTTATTATGAAAGATAATGTAACTTTTACTTCTCCGGTTTGGAGTTCACTTGAATACTCTATCTTATCCATTATGGTTATATATAAAAATTGTCACTGTTTTTATTATTATTATTATTATCTTCATCATTATTATTATTACCATTGATATTATTGTTATATCACTATTATTACAGTTAATATTATTATTATACTGTAATTATCATTATTGCTATCATCATCATTATATCATTATAAGCATTGTTATAGTTATTATTATTATAATCATTGTTATTATTATTATAATCATTGTTATTATTATTATATTATAATCATTATTATTCTTATAATTATTATTAGTAACATTAGTAGTATTATCATAATATAATTAAGACATGCCAACTGCCTACTAATGTTTGAGCTAAATAACAATAATAAATAAATCCAGCTTTGGAGAAAGACATGATCACAAAATAACATTAAGGTGTGACACCTTTTGTCACATATTTATACAGGAGATGAGAAATGAAAAAGTTGCCAATCAAAGTCCCTTTGTACCTGCATCACGGCCGGTGTAGATGAAAGATGTGTCAACACTTTCAAGATTGCCATTGTCACCGACAAGTTTATGATCAGGATCGAAAACATCAATGTCTCTTTTCAACCGTAGTCTGAAATGTCTGAAATTACACGTTATGAGAATGCAATTAAATCAATGAGACAAAGGCAAACAAAAAAGATGAAAATTTAGGAATTATACCTTTAATATCTACAGGACCATTGACTTTGCATAAAAGTTATCTTGATGACGGGCCAATTCGCTAAAAGAAATCCATCTGGAATCCATGGGGAACTATACCGGACGATGCTGTGCTGGAACCTTGTAAACTCAATTCTAGGTGAACAGCTTCCCCCCGCCCCCAAGTTGTTTATCACCACGTTATATGTCCTGTCCTAAAATTTGTACTAACTATAAGCATTATTCAGTTTTTAACAGCCAGATGCTAGACTTGAACATGGTTCTCATGATTCAAATACTTTAATGAATGAATAAATAAAATAGGAGCCCCGGGGCCCGGCTTGCTCATAACTTTCATACCTATGACATCTCTTGACCACAAATGTTCTTAAGCCAAGAGAAAGAAATTATAGACCAAGGTGCAGGAATTTTGATTATGTTTACCCACATCCATAACTAAGGTGATCTCTGGGTTTTTTTTGCCCGGACTGCCTTGTAAACAATCAAGGGATCTTTAACGTGCACAGATTGTTATGATCTGCACACGGGACCTCCTTTTTATCATCTGTCTCCAATGGGACTAAGTGTCGATCCACCTACCTGGGCCAGGGGGGTAGAGGTTGCTCGAAAAACTCGAGAGAATTTTTCACTCGTTGGCAGGGCTCGAACCCACTACCTTTATGTTGAGAGGACGACACCTTGCCTCTGGACTACTGAGTCCCCCTTCCCCCTAGGGTGCTGGAAAGCTCAACTTTGGTGGAGATGGAAATTGATGAGCAACATAAAGTTCAGCTCAGGTTCTGACACACCTTCTAAGACAATGCATTGTGAAAATGACTTTTTTTTTTTCAAGTTCGTTATGAAGAATCCATATATACACTCAAACCTTGCTATACCGCCTCCTGCTATACTATCATTCTCATTTACCCCCAGCTTTTTCACTTTTATACAGGTTAGAGAGTATTAAAAAACAATGAAATATTTCATATATACTACCATCTGCCAATGACTTGTTAACATTCCTGCTAAATAACTATTAATAAAATACAATTTGCATATCCCCGTGTCCTTCTCTGAAGTGATGAAAGCGGGTAAAGTCTAGTCCGATGTTTTTGTCTCTCTCTCTCTCGGCTTGGTCAAAGATCACAAAGTCAAAAAACACACTATCATTGCCCTGCGTGCCATGCTTCATCCCCATGCTCATTTAAGCACCACCTTCTCTACTTGATTAATCAAACATTGATCATCTCCCTTGTTGGAACACTTGCTAAGAGCGTTTTCGTTATAATAATGCCATTCCTTCATTAACGCCAAGTTACCATTGGCACAACCATTGGCGGTAGAAGGAGGTTGAGTGTAACCCAATATATACAGATTTGCAGCTATTATTGTTCCAATGTAAATGAAGACTTTCAACAACTAGTTCCAGTAACAAAGTAAAAAAACTTGACCACGAGCTCACATTATGAATGAAGTGTACTGTGCTTCAAAATTAGTATTGGCTTTGACGAATCTGCTGTTAAAAATCTGCACTTTAGGTCAAATCAATCATTGTATCATTACAAGATGTTACAGGCAATCAATGCATTCTTTGTCTAGAGCATCTAACAAAGAGATGACTGAACCATGTATTGGAGGCGTTGTAGTGAATACATAGTGTTGTCAGTTTGTAATCATAACGGCACTGGTTCAAAACCCCATGGCTGGCCCAAGTGTTTTTTCACAATTTTTTACTCTTGGGAAAGGTTCTTCACTCTGCTTTCCTCATTTGACTCAGGTGTGAACAAGTACCCAGCTATAGGTAAAGAAAGATCATGTCAGAGTGTTATATTAAGCTCTGAACAGGCTGCTGTACTGTATGCTCTCCATCCAGGGAGATGAGAAGGACTTCAAATGAAATGGTCTGCTGGGGGATAAATGAAATATGATCGGTGAGCCTGCACCTGTGCGGGATATGGACTATAAATATGTCTGTATCTTTTACCTGTTATATGCATGGAAGTCTAAGTGTAAAGTACTGTCAGCAGAGCGCCGCACACGTTGATGCTGAGAATGAAGATGGTGAGTGTCAAAGGAGAGTGGCTGGTAGTCTAAAATATACTCATCAAGCTTTTCAGCCGCTAGAAAGAGAAAAAGAAAGAAATAAAACACTTGTGAAAAATGAAACGGTCAAGACAGCAAAGCAAGGTTGTTTTTGTTTCATGAAACGAAATATTTTTCCCTGTTAGAGGAAATGTCATAAAAGCATAGGAAGCAATTTGTCCGGATTATCAAGACATCTGGATTGTCAAATCCCAAATCAAAGTGTTACATTATGAATCAGCGAATGGCCTCAAAACTTACAGTAATGATTGTGCACTTTACGGGGCACAAAGCACTACGATGCTGTTCATCACTGTCCAGATCTCTCTCTCTCTCTCTCTGACTTGTGCCTTAGGTCTCGAGACACATAATTTACACAACGCCGGAAAGAAGATGAAAAGAAGAAGAAGAGAAGAGAGAGAGGGTGAGAAAGAAGAAAGAGACAGACAGATAGAGAAAATTGCAAATCATATGGCTGATGTGGTGTTTGGAAAGTCGAGTTGGGTGAGCTCGATGCGTCGTCAGCGGACAGATTAGGCTGTCTCGAACAGTTAAGTGTTCGATTTATCAAAACACTTACTTTCTATACTTCAGTAACTTGTTCCAAATTTAGGTGTTCGGATTCGGGATTCAGAATTTCCGGACTATCGGATACAAATAAAGAAAAAAAAAATCCGCCCCCAGCTCATCTGTGTGGATTATTAAGACATCCAGATCATCGAATCCCAGACCTTCGAGACACAACTGTACAAGGAGTAAGTATCCTTTGAGAAGCCAAACTGTGAGACAATCTTGTCTATATTACATTGAACTTTCAAGTTTCCGAAAAAATCATCAACTAGAAGATAAACCATAAATATACTATGTACGATATATGTAAACAAAAAGTTTAGGTGTATGTAAAACAATTTTGACAATACTCTATACAAGCCCAAAAGTCGACAAATTAAAAAGCATTAGTCTATCAGCATAGAATTTCAAGGTTAAAATGTATGGAAACCAAACAGGATTTGATTCACTTAAATTTACTCAATCCATCATAAGCTATGATCTCAGAGTGAATTAGGAAAGAGGAAACAGCAAGATGAAACAATCAAACGGGAGCTAAAATGAGAAAAAAAAAGGGTGAAGATTGTTGGTTTAATTGGAATTTACCTCATCCACCATTTGTGGTGATCTCAGGGTGAATTAAGAGGAAACAGCAAGGTGAAAGGATAAGTAAAAGAGTGAAAGGAAAGAAGGACCTACCAGTAGCACCCGCCAACAAAAGGGATGAGAGGTAAAACAGTTCGCAATGACTTTGAGCTACTTCTGTTGCAGTCATAGAAAGACCACACAGTAAAGAAAAGAAGGTATAGAGAGATGTATTCTCCCAAGTGACCGACTGACATTCATTTATAAACACAGAAAAAACAATTGATGAATCACAAGTTACTGGATAAATTGATTCTACAGACAAGTAAATGATCCCTAGCATGTATACAATATTTTGTAGCTTAGTCTCTTAGAGGTAGTTCAATATAGGGATATAATGTAGCACTAGAAAGACTCATTGACACTGTACACACACACCCTCCTCCATCTCTCTCTATCATGTAAAAAAGTAAAATTGGGACATGGAAGCATGCTTCAATGTCCTACAGAGATAAAGAAAAACTTCAGCACATGCGTGACTCTCTCTGTTTCTCATTCATAATACAACATGATTTATATGTTATCATGTGTCTGTTAATGACTGTAGATGTCAATGCCAATGAGGTGAATTCAGTATTACTCAAACATTCATATGAAAGGGTAATATTTTAAGTAAAAGTTCCTTCAAGACTGTTACAGCCCATGGAGCTGGGCTTTTATCCTGGTTTCAATAACGTCCAACGGAACAGTAGACAGCAATCACTTCCTGGAAAGGCCGCTAGTCTGATACAGGTTTTTACTCCCAAGTCGGTGCTTGTACCCATTTGCACCTGGGCAGAGTAGGGAAAATGCGTGTTAAGTGCACAACATTTTATCTAGCTTTGCTAGGATTCGAACTCGGGGCCTCATGATCCCCGTCCAGCAGCCTGACCGCTTGGCCACTGACACCATGAGTGATATTTTAAGCAGTTTAAAATCCTCTTTTCAATCGATACTTTAGCCACTTTTGGTCCTAATCCAATATATAGCAAACATGACTCTATCCGACTGACTACACAGCCCCTCCAAGTCGTGTTTTCAAATCCCTTATGTTTTGTTACATCAATTTGACCTAATTTTGGTAATAATGTCATGAGATGTAGATCTAAAATATAATATATATATATATATATAATCTAAAGAAAAGTTTCTTTAAAATACTCAATAAAATATAATATGTATCTGATAGTTAACACTATTTAGTATTTGGCATTTTATAAAAGAATTAAACACCACCTAGCCACTTTTTTTAGTTACAATTTTTGGGTTAAACAGGACATCACTTGAGGAGTGCCTCCACTTATTTCATGTTTTAGTTTTATTCTAGAGCTAGCTCTAGATCTATGTTTATTACAATATTTTGTAAATTCCACGGGTCATTTTTAATGATTGTATATTTAGATTCTATTCCAAATTAATGATTCATAAAAAGATTTCCTGAAACGGAAACATACTAGATCTAGATTTAAGATTAGATTTAGATATATGTCTACTAGCCTGGTCCAATCTAGGAGTGTCTTACAAGTAATCACATAGAAAATTAGGGTTAAAACAAATCTACAATGTGTAACACAGTTTATCACTCATATAAACTAACACTTACCGAGACCTGGCAAGAATTGAAGTGCGATAGCGATTAGGCCTATGAATAGGATGGCCAGATTGTTTCTGGTTCTTGTCAAACCATTGATTACAAAACATTGATGATGACCGACGACTTTAGTCCTTTTATTCGAATTGAACACAATTCGGTGTTTTTCCATATTTGTTCTTACTTATTGTTTATTAATCAAATTGCACATTGACGTATTAGCTGGATAACAAGAGTCGATCATTTTATGATAATGAAACCGTCTCGGTTTATAATGTTGTCTTTTGTTCCAGCTGACTTCCTAGTTCATCACTGCGCAGGCGTAATGAAAGTAGAGAAACCTGTGCGGAGATACACTTTCCGGGTGAACGAATAAAACATTCGTTATTTTGTCTACCGCCCTCAAGGTTTTCGTGACAGAAACGCGTTTCCAAGCTAGTTGAGATATAATTTGAACATATTTAATACAAATGTAGTTACATGTGTGTTCAATGCCTAGTGCCTATTTACGTATGTAGGCCTATCGATTTCATTCATCAATAGTTTTCCCAGTCATTTCCACTGATCATATTATAATGTATTTTTATTGTATTTTCAGGTTGTCAACGATTCAAAAGTAGTGTGCCCGTTACCCCTAACTTTTTCACAGTTAAGTTTAGTTGCCAAATTGAAAAGGAAAAAATGATGTGTTGGGTTGTTTGTTTGTTTTTCTTGTTACAATGCACCTTGGCACAATAATGAGTGGACTGCTCACGTTAACATTATGCAGGAGTGGTGTGGACAATTTTTTATTGTTCTTAATCTTGGATTCAAAACAAAATACACATACGACTTGTAACACATCATGCACTCGGATCATGAATAAAAAAACAAATCAGCAAACGAATACAAATCAAAGGAAACGAAAATAAATATACACGCCAACGTCGGCTCATCCAATAATCGAAACCCCATACACGGTATGCCTATTTTGATTTGATCTACCCACATCCACAACTAAGGTGATTTCGGGGTTTGGGTGGGATTTTAATTTTACCCAGACTGCCTTGAAAATAGCCAAGGAATCTGTAACATGCACAGAGTGTTTTGATCTGCACACAGGATCTCCTTTATCGTCTATCTCCGATGGGACTAGGTGTCGGTCGATCCACCAATCTGGACCAGGGGGCGAGGTTTGAACCCATGACTTTTGGCCTGAGAGGATAGCGCCTTAAAACCTCTGAACAACCGAGTGCCCCCTCCCCCGCCTCCGATAGGCTTATTATATAAATGGTTATGTTTTTTCGTCAATATAGCACGTGATTGAGGAGTTAGCGACGACGGTCTTGCCATTAATAAGTGTATGTCTTTCTTTAACGCTCTGTCAAGTCCAATACATGTACATGTATTACACATCAATTAAGAGATCCCTGACTAATTGAAACCGTTGGCAAATCTCATTTGCTCATTGAATGACGTCAGCGGCTCTTTTCAAATTCAAACCCCGCCATGGTTATAAGATAGACGCATGCAGGGTACATAAGCTTACACACAGAGACGTTTTATTTACATACATACATAAACACACAAATATATACATACATGTTCATGTATTGACATACATAAACAAATACATACATGCATACATACACATGATACATACGTACATACGTACATACATACATACATTCATACATACATATATACATACATACATACATGCATAGATGCATACATACATACATGCATACATACATACATACATGCATACATACACACATACACATAGCTTACATACATACATACATACATACACACATACATACCTAAATACGTACTTACATAAACACATGCACACGCACACATATATACATACATACATACATGACATGAATAACATAAATACATACATGACAGGAAATGCTGGCACTTAACCCTTGTAAGGCTGACCTGCTGGCTGACCTCATATCAATCGATAATCTCGTTTCCCTGTGTAAGAGACTTCCGCACGTGACAACGATAGTTTTCTTGCCCTGCTAACGAGGCTGCCGCGCTTGACCACGACATACCTGTGATTATTGTGATTGGTTTTTGATCTTCGTTGAGTAAGGTAACATAGCGGGCAATTCATTTTGTTATTGTTATTGTCATCGTGTTTAGATTGCATAACATCTATTACAGCCTACTTTTATTGAACATGAAAAGGAATAGTACTGCAGTTGGCCGATAACAAATGAAAATGAATATGAAAGGTCTAATGCTACTGCTTCTGTAACAGATAGAAAATGGGTCAGGACTGAGAAATCTTCAATGTGCCCAACCTTCTTAAGCAGCAACTGAACAATGATAGAGAGAGAGAGAGAGAGAGAGAGAGAGAGAGAGGGAGAGAGATAAATTGTAAAGAGACTTAAGAGAGAGAGAGAGAGAGAGAGAGAGAGAGAGTAAAGAGAGGTTTGAGAGAGAGAGAGAGAGAGAGAGAGAGAGAGAAAGAGAGTTTGAGAGAGAGAGAGAGAGAGAGAGAGAGAGAGAGAGAGAGAGAGAGAGAGAGAGAGAGAGAGAGAGAGAGAGAGCAATTGTAAACATAACGAAAAAAGGAAAAAGAAAGGAGAAAAGAAAAAAAAAAAAAAGCATGAAACAAAGGCAAAATGAAATCAAAATTTAAAAGTCAGTTCCAGACACCAACATTCTTTGGACCTGAGAGCAATTTGGGTGGCCCTTAAAAGGACCGTAGAGTAGAATGTGCAAAGTATTCTAAACGGGACCGATCCGGGATATTGAACTGCAGCAACCAAACGTTGCTGACATGCTCTTAGAAGTCCTCTGCTTCAGGCGCAATCATTTCTTTACCAGCAAAGAAAGGTCCAATCAACAGGCTGTCAGAAGGGTCCAGACAACATTAGGAATACATCCAATGGGAATACACAATCATGGTGTTGGAGTTGAGGCTTACGGGTACTCGATCCTGCCTCCCCAAACAGGATCTGGCATATGTCGTCTCGTTGACACTCAGCTGCGCTTGAAGTGTGAAGTTCAACCTGGAAGCAGGATGAGATAGTAGTTTATATTGCTGAGGTTGTTGCTGCCCTCTTCTTTCTTGCACAGCCATTGTGCACTCCTCAAGGCATATGCCCATGCAACCCCATTCGCTGACGTTGACTGGTCAAACCATATCGGAACACATTATCGTGGTGTTCGGGGTTGAGGCAACATGCAGCACTCAATCCTGTGCCCGAACACGACCAGGCATATGTCGTCTCTTTGTCGACACTCACGTTGGGCTTAACGTATGAAGTGGAAGCAATGTGACAATCAAGGTGACAAGGTAGTTTTTTTTAAAATATTGCTGAGGTTTTCGCTGTCCTCTTCGTTCTTTCACAATCATTTCTGTAAATTTCTCAAGAGATGGTCCAGAATCCAATGGGATTACACTATCATGGTGCTTGAGTTGAGGCTCACGGCTACTCGATCCTGTGCCGTCCAATCAGGATTGGACTAGGAAATCTCAGGTATAGGTAGTTCCAGGGATTGGATATTAGTAGTCTCGTCATTTTGACACACATGTTGTGCTCAAAGTCGGAAGAAGCAACTCGTTTACTGTAGCCTACCGTAGAACCAGCTAGGCTATTGTAGGCATCTTGAGTTAAACGTGTTCAATTTGCAAAAGGGTTGAAGGTGAAAGTTGTGCTGAGCAGTGCATCTGTCATTTATTTGTAGATCTACTCCCTGCCTGAGCTCATAGTCATAGTGGGTATAGATCTAGGCCTAATTAAAGAAACAATTGGCTGGAAAGATCTCGATATAGATTCTAGATCTAGAATCTACTAATAATCTAGATTCTAGATATTTATGTTGATGTAGATCTAGAAGTAATCTAATCTAGATCTACATTTCGCGAAGGAAGACTTTCGTAAACCTTGTTGACAAAATAGTGAATGTAAAGCTTGTCCTGAACTCCGTTCTCGGTCAGAAAATGTTGAAGTTGAAGATGCAGATCACGGATACACGTATCTACATTATTATATAATTTTATATTGCCACGGTCATTCCACAATCGCCCAAGTCACTTTTAGTGGTTTGGATAAAATCAACAAAAAATCATTTTCCACAAAGTCAACTTGCAACAATATTAGATATATAATTTATATGACAAATCATGTCAGTCTGGTAAAGTCATTGTGGGAAACTAAATTTGTGTTTAAAAGTTATGCTTAATTTTCTCTCTGACTTAAATATAATCATATTCATAATCATAAGTTGTCAGAGGCTAGGTAGGTCATTTGACCAAAATGCCCCATAAATCTTAATACAATCATGGATTTTTGAAAATAATTGAACCTACAATAATCAATCAGGACAATGCACGTTCATTCATCTCACAAGTATTTTAAATTATAGAGCTCCTTATCAATGGTATTTTTTAAAGAATTAATACAATTTTTTTGTTTTTAACTGTTAATTATTCCATGCTTTGACTATTCGTGTAATAATAATAAAAAATATTTCTAACAGAGGTAGAACTTCCTGTAATTTATATCTTAATATCTATCTCCCCGAGGACAATTTACATGAGGATAATTGAAAAATGATTTATGATCTACATTGTCTATACCATGAACAAATTTATACAATTGGATACGATGGATTGTGCCCCTCCCCCCGTTTTCTTAATGTATTTTAGAGAGGAGTGGTGAAGAAATTTTAATCTTTCATCATGTGACAGACATGTACAACCTTATAACCCAACATGAACAGAGCTGACACGCATGTAGAATTCATATTCACACACTCACTCTCCAGAACGGCCGTTCAAGCATTGATAATTACGCACAGAGAGAAACACTCACTCACATAAACAGACACAATCAACACCGAACACACAGAGATGTACACACAGACAGACAAACAAAAAACCACACACACCCACACCTCACATATAGACTGGTCAAATTCTCTCTTGGACCAGTTGCAAACAGTTTTGCCGTCGGATCTTGTTGCTTAGCATAATGCCAAATCAGAAACCAAACACCAGTGCAGACACCAAATAGGTGCTTTGTGATGACTGTGTCTGTTTCATATCATCTGTGAGTGTTGTGTATGTTTGTCTATGTGTGTGTGTGTGAAAGATTTGGTATAAAATGACGTTTATTCTGTGCTCTTTGTGTTATTACCAGACAGACAAAAGCCATAGGACATCCCAGGTTAACGTGTATCGATCCCCTGACACTTGATCACTACGTCGATACCAGTGATCGATTCATGCTTCAGTTCCTTATCGATTTCTTCGATCCATGAAAAATGAGGTAATGGTGGAAAATATCCAGTTTGGTAAGAATTGTCTGTCCCACTGTCCATCCTATTGTTCTCCCTACCTGTTATCAAATTTCTCCTTCTGTTTCAATATAACCTACAACTCCTTCTTCTTCATCATCCTCTAACAGATTTTCATCCCTCATACTCGTTACTCTACTGGTTTACCTCCACCTTCTCCTCCTCGTGCCCCTCTTACCCTCCTCTTCCTTCTCTTCGTCCACCTTCTACAAACTCTGATTTTTCTCTTCCTCCTCTTACCCCCCCTCTTTCATCTTGTCACTTTTTATCAAATTTGTTTCCTTCTGCTCCTTTTCGTTTTTGTTCTTGCTAATATATATGTATCCCCCTCTTTTTATACCTGTATTCCTCTTCCTTCATTAGGGTGTGACTCCTCCTCATCTACCTCCTCCTCCTACTCCTCCTCCTCCTCCTCCTACTACTACTACTACTACTACTACTACTACTACTACTACTACTACTACTACTACTACTACTACTACTACTACTACTACTACTACTATTGCTACTGCTACTGCTACTGCTACTGCCCCTGCTACTGCTACTGCTCCTACTACTGCTACTGCTACTACTTGCTACTACTACTACTACTACTACTACTACTACTACTACTACTACTACTACTACTACTACTACTACTATATAAAGACAAACAGTGAGACAAGGGGCGTAGTTAGCTCGGTTGATAGCACGCTTTCTTTTCATGGTGAGGCAATGGTGCCGAAGCATAGGCCGCTAATTTGATCCCATGGTGACCATGTTTTTTCTATCTATTTTTATATTTGTCTCGTCTTTGTTCCTATTGGTTTTTCATATAATCTTATGCCATTACCTATTGCTATTGCTAAACACTGGAAACTACTACTAATGAACTACTACTTACTACTACTACTACTACTACTACTACTACTACTACTACCTACTACTGAGGGAACGGGGACTCAGTAGTCTGATGCTGCTGCTGCTACTGCTATCTACTGCTGCTGATGCTGATGATGCTGCAACTATTTGACTAATCATCATCATCTGTGGCTGGCGTTATTCAACCACGTTGGCAACCATCCCTCCCCATGTTGTTCTGTGTTCAGTTCTTCTCGTAAAATCCGAGTTGGTGGTGATATCGGACGTGTTTTGTCTTAACGCCGTTACGTATGTGGTGCGTTGTCTGCCACGAGCTCTTGTCCCCTCTATGAATCCAGATGTTGCTAGTTTTTCTAGTCCATCTTGTCTCACACATGGCCAAAAAATCTCATTTGCCTTGTCTTGCTGTTCTTCATAAGTTCTCTTTCTTTTCCAAATTTCACAAGAACTTCCATGTTTGTTGCTTTTACTGTCCAGGTGATTTTCGATATTCTTCTATATATCCACATTTCAAATGCTTCTAAACGTTTACGACATTGTGCATCTAAAGTCCACGCTTCGCATGCATATAATAGTGTGGAAAAGACATATGTCTGCGCTGTTTGTATTTTCGTGTCTGTTTTCAGTTTTGAATTGGAGACAACAGTCTTAATATTATGCAATATTTGTTTTGTTATTGCTATCCTTCGCCTTATTTCAGTGGTGTCTTTGCAGTTGTTTGTCATGATTGCCACCGAGGTATTTAAATTGTGTTACTTGTTTTATAGTTTGTTCTCTACTTGTTAAATTAAAGGAACAGGTTATCATCTTGTTTACAAACTGCCAAACATTCTGTCTTTTTCACGTTCAGTAATAATCCTTTTGTCTCATTAAAGTCTACTAATTTATCGAATATTTGTTAGACCTCATCTTGCGTGTATGCCATTAACACGGCATCATCTGCATATCTTATGTTGGTCAGGTTAACGCCACCAATGCTTATACCTCTCATGTTTTCAATTTCACGGAAGATGATTTCGCTATATAAGTTGAAGAGGTCTGGTGACAAAACGCAGCCTTGTCTCACTCCTTTCTTGATGTTAAAAAAAAAGCTGATGTCTCGTTAACCACTTTGACGCAAGCTGTTTGGTGCCAATAAGGTTTCTCACCAGTCTAAGGTCTTTATCATCTATTCCTATTGATTTTAACATTTTGCAAAACAGGTTTTGTGTTGTATGAAATCGTTAAGGCTTTGGAATAGCCGATGAAGCAAAGGTATACTTTTTTGCTTTTTCAATTGACCTTTGCATGATCATTTTCAGTGTAAAAATTGCATTGACTGTCCCTTTGTCCTTTACAAATCCAAAATGTTCTTTGCTTATTCCCGGTGTTATTTTATTTCGCATTCGTTTCATTATAATACGAAGTAAGATCTTTGTTGTCTGACTCATGATACTAATGGTTCGATGTTGATCACAATCTATTGCTCATGGCTTTTTTGGTAGATTGATAAACGCAGACTTTCTAAGCTCGTTTGGTAAAACTCCATTCTCATAGATGATATTGAATATCTTGACTAGAATATCCACCGCAAGGTCTCCTAGGACATCTATCATTTCTGATAGAAATACTATGTTGACCAACCGCTTTTCCTTTTTGCATCTCTGTACAAGCAGCTGATACTTCTTCTCTTAGTATTTTTGGCCGTTTATGTCTTCTGCATCTGAATTTATTTGGTTACTATCTCTTCCCTCATCTGAGTACAGATTTTCTATATATTCAGCCCAGCGTTGTAAAATATCTTGGGTGTTCATTATGATGTTCCCCCGGGAGTCTCTTACACATTTTCTTCGTGTAGAGTTTCTTTTTTCTGTCAAGTTTTTGATCGACTCATGCAATTCTTTTGCGTTTTTATTCCTTTGTCTTTCAATGTGTTGGCATTTTATATCTATGTATTGTTCTTTGGCCTTGATACACTCTTTTTTAATATGTTTTTGTCTGCTTGTTTGTATGCAATACTATTCTTTTCAAACTTGCTTCGTCTATCCATCATTCCTAATATTTCCTGTGTCATCCATTCGTTTTGTGTTCCATGTTTTTTATGGGAACAATATCCTGGATTGGTTCTGTTAGGCATTTTGTTAAATCAGTCAATATTTATCTATATTTTCTGTTACTCTGATATTTTCGTATCGTTCTTTCACCTCTTCTTTGTATTGTTCTCTAATGCCATCGTCTTTTCTCAATAGCTCAATGTGCATGTTTGGTTGTGTCTTGCTTTTGTTTGGCGTTTTACTTTTAGTTTGAATGCTGATTGCTTATATCAGCTTCTGGGTATTGTTTTTGCTTTTTTACCAAATTTCTAAAGCGTTGTGGAACCAGTACGTAGTCAATTTGATGTTTATATATGTCTCCAGGGCTTTGCCATGTCCCTCCTTCTGATGTGGTCTTTGAACCATGTATTTGTTATCATGTAGCTTTCTTTCATGCACCAATCTATTAACATGTCTCTTTCGTTTTGCGTTCCCAAACCATATCCGCCGACGATGTTTTCAACTCTTTCACTACCTACTTTTGCGTTAAAGTCGCCCATTATGATAGTGATTTCTTGTGACTTGCATTGTCTTTTGGCCCTCTCTAAGTTCTCGTAGAATAGTTCTATATCACTTTTCAAATCAAAGAAACGTCCTTT
>JAXRKP010000001.1:1105000-1115000 GCA_037039925.1 Doris montereyensis
AGCAACAACAACAAAACATCATCAAAAACAACAACAATAACAACAGCAACAACAACAAAAGCAACAACGGCAACATCAGCAATAGGACAAATAACTCTAAAATGTTCTGCTGGGAACTAACTAAGTGGGAGCAAAAACGATGATGATGATGATGGCCTTCAACTTCCAAAAGATTTCCCTCCAGACGACTTCACACAGACGTGCCATTGTAAACCTTCATAGCGGTCATCATGACCTGAACTAAAGCAGTGGTAAAATGAGGAGAACTACCCCAAAATAACCCGTTATGTCTAAAATGTAAAAGAAAAACATAATTGATGAAGCTAAGCCCTATCTAATTAGACCAGGCAATCCTCCCACGGCAACATTTCTTTGATGATTATATTTAATTCTTTCCAGGAATGCTAACTGCTAGATATTTTTACCAAACATGTCGATATTTTGGACGGATGCGAAAGAATGAGATCACAGATAGATAAATAGATAGATTGATAAATATATAGATAGATAGATAGATAGATAAATAGATAGATAGATAGATAGATGGATAGATAGATAGATAGATAGATAGATAGATAGATAGATAGATAGATAGATAGATAGATAGATAGATGGATAGATAGATGGATAGATAGATAGATAGATAATAGATAGATAGATAGATAAATACATGTATACATAAATACATAGATAGATACATAAACACATATATAGATACATAGACACATAGATAGATAGATACATACATACATACATACATAAATACATACATACATACATACATACATTATACATACATACATACATACATACATACATACATACATACATACATACATACATACATACATACATACATACATACATACATTATACATACATACATACATTCATACATACGTACATACATACACATACATACATTCATACATACATACATAGATACACAGATTTCATTGATAGATAGATAGATAGATAGATAGAGAGAGAGAGAGAGAGAGAGAGAGAGAGAGAGAGAGAGAGAGAGAGAGAGAGAGAGAGAGAGAGAGAGAGAGAGAGAGAGAGAGAGAGAGAGAAGGGAGAGAGACAGACAGACAGACAGACAGACAGACAGACAGAGACAGAGACAAACAGAGGGCGAGAAAGAGGGGTGGACGAGAGACAGACAGAGAGAGGCAGACAGACAGACAGACAGAAAAAGATACAGACAGACAGGGACAGACAGACAGGAACAGAGGCACAGCGTGAGTGTGTGTGTGTGTGTGTGTGTGTGTGTGTGTGTCTGTGTGTGAGAGACAGACAGACAGACAGATAGACAGAGAGAGACAGAGACACAGACAGACAGACAGACAGAGGCGGAGACAGAGACACACAAGAGAGGAGAGAGATATGTATAGAGAGAGATAGAGAGAGAGAGAGATGAGAGAGAGAGAGAGATATAGAGAGAGAGAGAGAGAGAGAGAGAGAGAGAGAGAGAGAGAGAGAGGAGAGAGATTATAAGAGAGAGAGAGAGAGAGAGAGAGAGAGAGAGAGAGAGAGAGAGAGAGAGAGGAAGACGGGGTTGATTATAATGCTGATTAATTCAATCTTTGTACTTCCCATCAGTGTTGCATATATACAACGTAGAAGGTTGAGCTTTGATGATGCAACGTTGACATGCGGCTGAGAAACTCCAGTTGTGATCCATAATGCAATAGTAAACACTACCGTGGCAACGGCACTCTCTATCATGTGAAAACCACATGATGTCTGAGTTTACTTACGAGACAGAGGGAGTGCGATAGATCACTGAGTTAAAGCCTAATACACGTAGATCTATGCCACACAAGAAGGTTGTAGGCTTTGGTTTCTTAGTTTCAAGAACAGGTAAATGTACACGTGTGCATTGGTAATGATTACCTTCACATAGTTATATTACCTACGTATGATATCGATGGCTGCATGCAAAAAGTACCTAAGTCCACTTTCCATTGTTTTGAGAAAATAACGATTGAACTATTGTTGCACTATGACCTTTCTAACTCCTCCGTTAAGAAGGTTTTCGTTTAAAAAAAACAAAACAACGAATGTAATCAATGATTGTAGACATGAACATAGAATAGGAACAATGCCTTTAAAATTATTTAATGTGTAATGTTACTAGATCTAAATTTTAAAATTAAAATGTCATAAAATAGGACAAGGATTTATTGCGGCAAGTCTATCACTGCGTCTTGAGGGATATAATCATAACTTTGGACTTAAGTATTTCTTGCGGTGAGGAAATTTAAGATCACCCCTCTACTGAAAACCTATATCATGAGAAAAAATGACATACATGACATACTTTCTGATAGTTTTCTGATGTAGAATCCTGACGTTGGGATGAAATTATGTAATAAACACTGAAATGAAAGGTGTTTCATCACAATCAATGTCACCCATAGATCTGCAAGAAATACTCATGAAAATACATGAATTTCTTGCAGGCGAGGAACATAAAAATCCCGGAGATAGGGATATATTGATTGTTGATAATTCGGCAACGAAGTGATAATGGACTTAGATATTTTTTGCCGTGAAAAACCGAGCAAAAATAAACCCATCCAACTAGATAATTCCGAATCGGCCAAACCTGGATAAATGTACTTCTTGCATTCAGCCATTGAAGTATTCACACGGTAGGAAACCTACAGCCGGAAATGAAAATAACCAGTGTATGTGTGTGTGTGTGTGTGTGTGTGTGTGTGTGTGTGTGTGTGTGTGTGTCTTTTCGTTTTAAATGCGATCTGAAATTTGTACATTCTGGAAATCAAATAAAAATCAAATAAAAATCCATGTTCTTTCCGAAGAGTACGACAATGTGAGCCAAAAGCAAACCATGGACCAGCAACGAGAGAGCTATCGTGATTGCAAACTCACACCATTACAGCAACGAGAGAGCTGTCATGATTGCAAACTCACACCATTACAGCAACGAAAGAGCTGTCGTGATTGCAAACTCACACCTGACAGCAACGAGAGAGCTGTCGTGATTTTGCAAACTCACACCTGACAGCAACGAGAGAGCTGTCGTGATTGCAAACTCACACCTGACAGCAACGAGAGAGCTGTCATGATTGAAAACTCACACCATTACAGCAACGAGAGAGCTGTCATGATTGAAAACTCACACCATTACAGCAACGAGAGAGCTGTCGTGATTGCAAACTCACCATTACAGCAACGAGAGAGCTGTCATGATTGCAAACTCACACCATTACAGCAACGAGAGAGCTGTCATGATTGCAACCTCACACCATTACATAAACGAGAGAGCTGTCGTGATTGCAAACTCACACCATTATAGCAACGAGAGAGCTGTCGTGATTGCAAACTCACCATTACCGATAGCGTCACATCGCCTTTGTCAGTTCACGATTTTCATGTTTAACTTAGATCTATCATATGGATGTAAAGAATTTAAAACTTCATGTCCAACATTCCATGATAAAAAAAAACCCTTCCCACCCGCCCCACCATAGTGTGTGTGCGGGGGGGGGGGGTATGAGGTTCATGGTAAGGGATTGTTTATATATTTCTTGCATCTCAGCTCTAAACGTAAATCTAAGCCGATACCGACAATGAGTACAAATTTGACCCACGTTCCTTTACGGCCGCTAAACCGTAAAATAAGCCCAAAAAAAAGATGTTGCCACCTTTGACTATAATGATATCTGTGATGCCACAGGAGTTGGTTGGGAGGTAGACACAGAACGATTATCAGGATGCATGCAGGCTGGCCTCCTCCTATAATACAATTTGATGTGTGCATAAATCTGTATACGCGCGCACACACACACGCGCGCGTGCGCGCGTGCGCGCACACATACATACACACACAGAGATACACAACTACTTACGGTAATGGATTGGATACAAACTTTGGAGAACTTGCTCGCCAGTATACAGACGCGTGCCCGTACATGTACACACACACACACACACACACACACACACACACACACACACACACACATTCACAGATGCACGCATTGGTATATTCGATTGCCATGCTTCCATTCCCAATATAAAGAACTGACTCGCCAACACAATTGGTGTTAATATTAATGTCAATAAAGACTTTCTGTCATCGTGGAGCCGAGTACAATTCATCTATTCAGGTCAGCGTCCCCATTTGCCTTGGTAATTAATAAAAACGAGACGATCCCCCCAGAGACACGGCTATGCAATCAAGACAGATCACCAACGTTTTGTACTCTATGCTCTATGCATAGCGTTCACCAGTGGTTGTGGTCTGTGCATGCAACGCTCACTGCGTTGTGGAAAGCACAAAGTAGGAAACTTTGGGGATATATTATTATATTATACATGGTATTTTTAGAGAGTTTGAATTTGACACATGTAAGAGACTAAATATTGTAGTCTCCGACTAAGTACATGATCGTCATGAGACAAGAAAAACGTGCATTTAGGGAGACAATGATCTTAGTCGGATTCATTTATCATAGTGATGTAATTTCTCTCAGTCTCTGTGTCAGTCTCTGTTTCTGTCTCTGTCTCTGTCTGTCTGTCTGCCTATCTCTCTCTCTCTCTCTCTCTCTCTCTCTCTCTCTCTCTCTCTCTCTCTCTCTCTCTCTCTCTCTCTCTCTCTCTCTCTCTCTCTCTCTCTCTCTCTCTCTCTCTCTCTCTCTCTCTCTCTCTCTCTCTCTCTCCCTCTCTCTCTCTCTCTCTCTCTCTCTCTCTCTCTCTCTCTCTCTCTCTCTCTCTCTCTCTCTCTCTCTCTCTCTCTCTCTCTCTCTCTCTCTCTCTCTCTCTCTCTCTGTCTCTGTCTCTCTCTCTATCTCTCTCTTTCTCTCTCTCTCCCTCTCTCTCTCGCTCTCTCGCCCTCTCTCTCTCTCTCTCTCTCTCTCTCTCTCTCTCTCTCTCTCTCTCTCTCTCTCTCTCTCTCTATCTCTCTCTCTCTCTCTCTCTCTCTCTCTCTCTCTCTCTCTCTCTCTCTCTCTCTCTCTCTCTCTCTCTCTCTCTCAGTTCTCTCTCTCTCTCTCTCTCTCTCAGTTTCCCTCCTCCATTTTCCATCCTCCCTGCCATCTCCACCCTAAACAAAAAAGGACCTTAGCAAAACTGTGTGTCTGTTTTGTTGTCTATCTGTCTGTCTGACTGTCTGTTCCAATTGAAACACGTGCGTCCATTATCAAGGGAGACGAGAAATGAGTGTCTGTGTGAAGAGACCTCTATGATACGGCTACTCACGCCAGTCCGTGAACTCAATAAGTATGTATGAGTGTCCGCTTGTCTGTCTGTGTGTGTGTGCGCGTTTTGTTTGTTTTTTGTTGTTTTTTATGGGGTTTTTTTATACTAATTAGCGTTTTTGAGATAAATGTTTTAGCAGATATTTGGCAAGAAGAATGCCACACAAAAAAAACGTGCACTTAGCCGGTGTCTTTTCTCAACAATCATGCACTTAAAGGGCAAATTTACATAGAGAGAAATACTGTTTCACGCGATGATCCGTGCTCTTAGGCGTACTGGTGTTCTTAGGCGTACTGGTGCTCTTAGGCGTGCTGGTGCTCTTAGGCGTACTGGTGCTCTTAGGCGTACTGGTGCTCTTAGGCGTACTGGTGCTCTTAGGCGGTGTGCATTTAGCCGAAGACTACTGTAACTCCTCTATACTTTGCGAATCTCGTCCCCGCTCTGATTCAGTTGGCGCTATCGCGAATAAGAAATAAAATACTGCTGGGTTGGGTTTTTTAAAAACTGCAGCAAAATACAACTATAAACACCAAAGCAGATTGACATCGAGGACATAAGATGGAGGCTCGTGCCCCCCCCTCCCCCTCCCCCCACATCCGAACCAAGGTCATTTTCATGGGAGAACTGCCAAACATTGGCGTCTGGGTGTCCCAATAAATCTCTCACTGACTAACCGTAAACCTGCTCTCGAGAGGAGCTAAGTGAATGCATTTCTTTTCCCAATAAACTAGTTCGAACATGCTATAGATCTAATGTGCAAGTGTTTGTAAAGATAACAACTTTCTCTCATGTTATCATTATAACCATGTTTATAATAACTATTTTAAAAAAGCATGAAATAAAGAGAGCAATTCAGAAATTGTACACTCTGTAGCTGTGTCAAACTATGTAATAAGAAATGTTTCATACGTAAATATAAGTTGGAACCTTTGTCAATAAATCATGCCTTTATAAGATAGAGAGATAAATAGATAAATAGAGAGAGAGAGAGAGAGAGAGAGAGAGAGAGAGAGAGAGAGAGAGAGAGAGAGAGAGAGAGAGAGAGAGAGAGAGAGAGAGAAAGAGAGAGAGAAGAGAGAGAGAGAGAGAGAGTGAGAGAGAGAGAGGGAGAGAGAGAGAGAGAGAGAGACAGAGAGAAAGGAGAGAGAGACAGAGAGAGACAGACAGACAGACAGACAGGCAGACAGACAGACAGACAGACAGATAGAGAGACACAGATAGAGAGATAGAGAGAGATAGAGAGAGAGAGACAGAGAGAGAGAGACAGAGAGAGAGAGAGAGAGAGAGAGAGAGAGAGACACAGAGAGAGAGAGAGAGAGAGAGAGAGAGAGAGAGAGAGAGAGAGAGAGAGAGAGAGAGAGAGAGAGAGAGAGAGAAAGAGATTTATCATTTGATTTTAAATCTCTTTTTTTATCAATTATGTGATTACCATCTTCAAAGTATTCGCAGTTGATTGGATCTTTTTATGGATTTGTTTTCCTACTTCTATTATTACTTCTTAAGGAGAAATATCCTTTTTTTTATAATACTCTCTCTATCATTAAAAATATCGAATAGTACCTCCTTATCTAAATTATTATCAAACTCACACTTCATTATCTTATATTTTGTTTGAAACTATTAATTTGTGATAATCTACTAAATCAGGTTTTAACAATGGATTTAACATTAAATTTGTTTTTCCAGACTCTGATTTACCAACAATTAAATCTCTGATTGATTTCGATAATATTGGTGAATCATTTTTAGTTGATTGCTCTTCCCAATCTAGATTATTTTCCATTTTATAAAGGTAAAAAAATAAAAATATAAAAATATGTTTCAATTCTCTCTCTCCTTTACACCATAATATTTTTTTCAAAGAGAATATTTGTTCATTCATTAATATACAGCATACACTAATTATATAGCATACACTAATTATATAGCATACACTAATTATATAGCATGCACTAATTATATAGTATACACACTAATTATATAGCATACACTAATTCTATAACATACACTAATTATATAGTATACACTAAGTATATAGCCTACACTAAGTATATAGCATACACTTATTATATAGCATACACTAATTATATAACATACACTAATTATATAGTATACTTAGTGTATAGCATATACTCATTATATAGCATACAATAATTATATTGCATACACTAATTATATTGCATACACTAATTATATAGCGTACACTAATTATATAGCATACACTAATTATATAGCATACACTAATTATATAGTATACACTAACTATATAGCATACATTAATTATATAGCATACACTAATTATATAGCATACACTAATTATATAGCATACACTAATTATATAGCGTACACTAATTATATAGCATACACTAATTATGTAGCATACACTAATTATATAGCATACACTAAGTATATAGCATACACTAAGTATATAGCATACACTAATTATACTGTATTCCTTAATTCGTTAAAATCAAGACTGGAAAGACCGTAAAAGAAATGAATTGGAACGGAAAAGGCATGCGAAAGGAATGTTGAAAACTTTTTCAATAGACAGATGTTCGTCTAGAAATATTATTTGCTGTGTCATTCAAAACATCAATAACACTGAATATAGAAGATTTCTAAGGACTCATGTAATGAATACCCGCAGTCTTAGCTTTTAACATTGAAGCATTTTAGTATGCATGAGCGAGATATCCGCCTAAGTATATTATTAGTTTAGGGTTTTGAGATACTCTGCGCGAGTTGGAGCGGAACATAAAAAGGGACGTGCGTGATATCTCAAAGACTCTCATACCGAAACCGAAACTCTAAACCGGAAGTGAGCTCAACTCGTCCAACCCCCCTATTACTTAGATGGCACCAGAAGGTGGAGATGGGGGGGGGTGACAATAACCGTCTCAAATATTCAGACAATTACTCCTTCTTTAAAATAATAAATCCTTAAACATGTTGAAAATTAGAACAAACCAAATCAACCTATCAAAAACAGCATCACCAATATATATTTTTTTATCTTCTTAGCATGTTATTAATTATTGTAAGTGTACATTGTAAGGGTGTAGTAGTGTACATGCAATTTCTTTTATATTTAGATTCAAAGTTTCCGTTCACTTCTGTTGAAGAAATCTGGGGCCGAGTTATATTGATTCCCTGTGTCCTGGGTGACATTAATTTTGTTATGGCTATGTGGGTCTCCAAAAGTTTAGTGTCTCCAAACAGCGGGTTGCTTCAGAGTCAATACATGAACTAAATTTCTGCTTCTAGCAAGACATCTTGGTCGCATTCAAAAAAGTATAGAATTGCAAACAGCCACACACGCCTACTGTTTCTGTCTATCTGTCTGTATGGTTGTCTCTTTCCCCCTGGTGGACTCTTTCATATCTTCCTCCCACTTTATCCGAGGTTTGCCTTTTGGTCTTTTAACTTGGGCTTTAGCACTGTATATTGATTTGGCTATTCTATTGTTATTCGTTCTGTTTACATGCCCAAACCATCTCAATTGATTTGTTTCTATCTTAGTTTTTATGCTGTCTGCTTTGCTTTGATCTCATATTGTTGTCTTTCTGATTTTGTCTCTTTTCGTTTCCCTACTCTTCTTAGATATTTCATTTCAGCTGCCTGTACTCTACTGTATTCTCTACTGTCTAAGGTCCAGGTTTCGCTGCCATAGAGGAGAGTAGGACAATAAACTTGTATTGTATACTGCCATTTTGGTTTTTGTTGACAATTCTTGTTTACTTACAAAAGCTTTTCCTAGATGATTTAAATATTGCACTTGCCTTTTTGATTCTCTGGCTAATTTCTTCTCTTAGTTTTCCCTCCTGAGTTAATCATTACTCTAGGTAATTGTAGCTTTGAACTTGTTCTAAATTCTCCCTGCCCAATTTAAGATGTTGTGTTTTAGCTTCCCTAGTTATTAGCATTTTTTTTGGTTTTCTTTGCATTTACTCTCATTCCTCTTTTAGTTAGTTCATTGTTCATATGTTGATATTCGACTGGAGGTCACTTTCTGATTTTCAAACAGAACTAAATAATCCACAAATGAAAGCATTGATACATTTACTGGTTTGAGCTTCCACATACTTACAGTTATTTTCTTCATTTTGAGGATGCCTTTGCGACTGAATCCATAAATGTGATAAACAGAAGAGGACTTAGGATACAACCCTGTCTTACTCCTATATCAACATCAAATTCAGCAGATATGTTTCCAGCTATTCTCATTGCACATGTTGGTTTATTGTAAAAACGTTTAATGGCTTCTATTAAATTTTGCTCTACATTGTGTTCTTTTAAGGAATGCCACAGTTGGTCCCTCCTCACAGTGTCAAATGCCTTTTCTAAGTCAATAAAACACAGGTACAGGTCAATGTTTCTCTCAAGGAATGTTTCTATTATTGGTCTAATTGTAAATATGTGATCTTGTACACTTTGTCCTAGTCTAAATCCACTCTGATGCTCTTCAATCTGACCCCCTCTACTCTTTTCCTTAGTCTCATTTCCAGTATCCTGGCATATACTTTTCCTGATACGCTAAGAAAGATATTCCTCTATAGTTTGAGCATTCCATAGTTGATCCTTTCTCATGTATTGGTGCTACCGTTCCCTTTTTCCAGTCGTCTGGCACCTGTTTGGACGTCCATGCTTGTTGGCATATTTCATGTAGTAGTTTGTCTGCTTCTCTCCCTTGGTTTTTAATCATTTCTGGATAAACTTGATCTGCTCCTGAGACTTTCCTAATTTCGCTTTTCCTATAGCTGTTTGG
>JAXRKP010000001.1:1125000-1130000 GCA_037039925.1 Doris montereyensis
TAGATAGATGGATGAATAGAAGTTAAAGATTTGTGTAAATACATGTACATGGATGAGTTATGAATGGACGTCACAAGGACGTTCGATAAATATATATATTGATTATAAAGGGGATACCGCAAGGACTTAAAATAAATAGGTGGATGGATTATGAATGGATGTTACAAAGACTTTGATAGACAGATGAAAGGATGGGTTATCAGTGGATGTTACAAGGACTTTGATAGACAGATGGAAGGATGGGTTATCATATGGATGTTACAAGGGCTTTTAATATGACAGATGAAAGGATGGGTTATCACTGGATGTTACAAGGACTTTGATAGACAGATTGATGGATGGGTTATCAGTGGATGTTACAAGGGCTTTTGATAGATAGATAGATGGATGGGTTATCACTGGATGTTACAAGGACTAAGGATAGATATGAAAGGATGGGTTATCAGTGGATGTTACAAGGACTTTTGATAGACAGATGGAAGGATGGGTTATCAATGGATGTTACAAGGGCTTTTGATAGACAGATGAAAGGATGGGTTATCAGTGGATGTTACAATGACTAAGGATAGACAGATGGAAGGATGGGTTATCAATGGATGTTACAAGGACTTTTGATGGACAGATAAAGGATGGGTTATCAATGGATGTTACAATGGCTTTTGATAGACAGATGGAAGGATGGGTTATCAATGGATGTTACAAGGGCTTTTGATAGACAGATGGGTGGATGGGTTATCAGTGGATGTTACAAGGACTTTTGATAGATAGATGGAAGGATGGGTTATCAATGGATGTTACAAGGGCTTTTGATAGACAGATGAAAGGATGTGTTATCAGTGGATGTTACAAAGGACTTTTGATAGACAGATGGAAGGATGGGTTATCAATGGATGTTACAAGGACTTTTGATAGACAGATGAAAGGATGGGTTATCAGTGGATGTTACAAGGACTTTGATAGACAGATGAAAGGATGGGTTATCAGTGGATGTTACAAGGACTTTGATAGACAGATGAAAGGAGGATGGGTTATCAGTGGATGTTACAAGGACTTTTGATAGACAGATGAAAGGATGGTGTTATCAGTGGATGTTACAAGGAATTTTGATAGACAGATGGAAGGATGGGTTATCAGTGGATGTTACAAGGACTTTGATAGACAGATGGATGGATGGGTTATCAGTGGATGTTACAAGGACTTTGATAGACAGATGGATGGATGGGTTATCAGTGGATGTTACAAGGACTTAAGATAGATAGATGGATGGATGGGTTATCAATGGATGTTACAAGGACTTAGAATAGATGGATGGATAGGTTATCAGTGATCAAGGACTTAGAATAGACAGATGGATGGATGGGTTATCAGTGGATGAACTAAGGATAGATAGATGGATAGATGGGTTATCAGTGGATGTTACAAAGACTTAGGATAGATGGATGGATGGATGGGTTATCAGTGGATATAACAAGGACTTAGGATAGATGGATGGATGGGTTATCAGTGGATGTTACAAGAACTTAAGATATGGATAGATGGGTTATAGATGGGTTATCAGTGGATGATGGAAAGACTTAGGATAGATGGATGGATGGACTTAGGATTGATGGATGGATGGATATAACAAAGATTTAGGATAGATGGATGGATGGGTTATCAGTGGATGTTACAAGGACTTAAGATAGGTGGATGGATGGGTTATCAATGGATGTTACAATGACTTATGATAGATGGATGGATACAGTATTAGTGGATGTTACAAGAACTTAGGATTGATTGATGGATGGATGGATAGGTTATAAAGATTTAGTATAGATGGATGGATGGGTTATCAGTGGATGTTACAAGGACTTAGGATAGATGGATGGATGGGTTATCAATGGATGTTACAAGGACTTAGGATAGATGGATGGATGGGTTATCAATGGATGTTACAAGGACTTAGGATTAGATGGATGGATAAAGATTTATTAGATGGATGGTTACAAGAACTTAGGATAGATGGATGGATGGGTTATCAATGGATGTTACAAGGACTTAGGATAGATGGATGGATGGGTTATCAATGGATGTTACAAGGACTTAGGATAGATGGATGGATACAGTATTAGTGGATATTACAAGAACTTAGGATAGATGGATGGATGGGTGATCAATGGATGTTACAAGGACTCAGGATGGATGGATGGATAGGTTATCAGTGGATATTACAAGGACTTAGGATAGATGGATGGATATTTTATCAGTGGATATTACAAGGACTTAGGATAGATCGATGGATGGGTGATCAGTGGATGTTACAAGGACTTAGGATAGATGGATGGATAGGTTATCAGTGGATATTACAAGGACTTAGGATAGATGGATGGATACGGTATCAGTGGATGTTACAAGGACTTAGGATAGATGGATGGATAGGTTATCAGTGGATGTTACAAGGACTTAGGATAGATGGAAAGGTTATCAGTGGATGTTACAAGGACTTAGATAGATGGATGGATACGGTATCATGGATGGATATTACAAGGACTTAGGATAGATGGATGGATAGGTTATCAGTGGATGTTACAAGGACTTAGATAGATGGATGGATACGGTTATCATTGGATGTTACAAGGACTTAGGATAGATGGATGGATGGGTTATCAGTGGATGTTACAAGGACTTAGGATAGATGGATGGATGGGTTATCAGTGGATGTTACAAGGACTTAGGATAGATGGATGGATGGGTTATCAGTGGATGTTACAAGGACTTAGGATAGATGGATGAGGGGTTATCAGTGGATGTTACAAGGACTTAGGATAGATGGGTGGAGGGGTTATCAGCAGATGTTACAAGGACTTAGGATAGATGGATGGATGGGTTATCAGTGGATGTTACAAGGACTTAGGATAGATGAGTGGATGGGTTATCAGTGGATGTTACAAGGACTTAGGATAGATGGATGGATGGGTTATCAGTGGATATTACAAGGACTTAGGATAGACGGATGGATGGGTTATCAGTGGATGTTACAAGGACTTAGGATAGATGGATAGATGGGTTATCAGTGGATGTTACAAGGACTTAGGATAGATGGATGGATAGGTTATCAGTGGATATTACAAGGACTTAGGATAGATGGATGGATACGGTATCAGTAGATGTTACAAGGACTTAAGATAGATGGATGGATAGGTTATCAGTGGATATTACAAGGACTTAGGATGGATGGATGGATAGGTTATCAGTGGATATTACAAGGACTTAGGATAGATGGATGGATGGGTTATCAGTGGATGTTACAAGGACTTAGGATAGATGGATGAATGGATATCAGTGGATGTTACAAGGACTTAGGATAGATGGATGGATGGGTTATCAGTGGATATTACAAGGACTTAGGATAGATTGATGGATACAGATATCTTAAGATAGATTGATGGATGGATGGTTACAAGGACTTAGGATAGATGGATGGATAGGTTATCAGTGGATATTACAAGGACTTAGGATAGATGGATGGATGGGTTATCAGTGGATGTTACAAGGACTTAGGATAGATGGGTGGATGGGTTATCAGTAGATGTTACAAGGACTTAGGATGGATGGATGGATAGGTTATCAGTGGATGTTACAAGTACTTAGGATAGATTGATGGATACAGATATCAGTGGATGTTACAAGGACTTAGGATAGATGGATGGATAGGTTATCAGTGGATATTACAAGGACTTAGGATAGATTGATGGATACAGTATCAGTGGATGTTACAAGGACTTAGGATAGATGGATGGATAGGTTATCAGTGGATGTTACAAGGACTTAGGATAGATGGATGGATGGGTTATCAGTGGATGTTACAAGGACTTAGGATAGATGGATGGATGGGTTATCAGTAGATGTTACAAGGACTTAGGATAGATGGATGGAGGGTTATCAGTGGATGTTACAAGGACTTAGGATAGATGGATGGATAGGTTATCAGTGGATGTTACAAGGACTTAGGATATAGATGGATGGATACGGTTATCAGTGGATGTTACAAGGACTTAGGATAGATGGATTATCAGGATGTTACAAGGACTTAGGATAGATGAGTGGATGGGTTATCAATGGATGTTACAAGGACTTAGGATAGATGGGTGGATGGGTTATCAGTGGATGTTACAAGGACTTAGGATATATGGATGGATGGGTTATTAGTGGATGTTACAAGGACTTAGGATAGATGGATGGATCAGGTTATCAGTGGATGTTACAAGGACTTATCAATGGATGTTACAAGGATGGATAGATGGGTGGATGGGTTATCAGTGGATGTTGCAAAGACTTAGGATAGATGGGTGGATGGATGGGTTATCAGTGGATGTTACAAGGACTTAGGATAGATGGGTGGAAAGATGTTGATCAGTGGATGTTACAAGGACTAAGGATAGATGGGTGGATGGATGTGTTATCAGTGGATGTTACAAAGACTTAGGATAGATGGGTGGATGGATGTGTTATCAGTGGATGTTACAAGGACGTAGGATAGATAGATGGATGTGGTGGATACGTTATTGGATGTGTTATAGATGTTACAAGGACTTAGGATAGATGGGTGGATGGATAGGATATCAGTAGATGTCACAGTGGACGTAGGATAGATAGATGGGTGGATGAGTTATTAGTGGATGTTACAAGGACTTAAGATAGATAGATGGGTGGATGGGTTATCAGTGGATGTTACAAGGACTTAGGATAGATGGGTGGATGAGTTATCAGTGGATGTTACAAAGACTTAGGATAGATGGGTGAATGGGTTATCAGTGGATGTTACAAGGACTTAGGATAGATGGGTGGATGGGTTATCAGTGGATGTTACAAGGACTTAGGATAGATGGGTGAATGGGTTATCAGTGGATGTTACAAGGACTTAGGATAGATGGGTGGATGGGTTATCAGTGGATGTTACAAGGACTTAGGATAGGTGGATGGATGGATGCGCTATCAATGAATGTTACAAGGACTTAGGA
>JAXRKP010000001.1:1135000-1142500 GCA_037039925.1 Doris montereyensis
AGCTGTCTGTTGTTTCTACAATGACGGGCCGATGTTTTTATATCTTCTCACGTGTTGACATAGGTGTTGAAGTTGTCATTAACTCTGCAAAGTAGCTGTCTGCCTTTATTACCGGCGCTTGGGAAGGACTAGAAGAATGTATTAACTAAGGATTTTTATATTTACACAAGAGGTCTGACGATTGCCAAGATAATACCCTTGAATGAAAAGAGGGTTTAGGGACTGGTTTGACCTTTGTTCTTATTTTTACTGGATCTGAATCTGGATCTAGATCTAGATCTATTTTAGATTGAAAATCTAGATTAAAAGTTGCAAATGTGTACAGAACTCATTGAATTTGATCTCTTCAGTTCTCAGCCCTAGCTTTCAAAGTTGATAGAAGTAATAATTCCTAATGGAAATAGTTTTAGTTGTGAACGTATTCTATATTCTTTTTTCCTCGCCTTTCCCATCTCGTCAATTGGCTTTTTGTGTTGCTTGAGCTTGAATCTGCTTTTAGGTAGGCCTACAGATTACAGATTTTTTATTATTGTTCATAGGCCCTATAATAACATTTGTCTTTGTTTTACATAAACTTAATTCCTTCACATCACATTTTACCAGATTCATTTCATGATATCATTTTTTTAAATGTATTCTATTATAGGTGGGGGACACACATCTGTACGAACCAGCCCTTCAATCCTTACACTGCTGAGAGAAAGGGTTCAGTAGTCGGGCATATCCAAGGGACATAACTGAGATAAAAAGCCAGGGGCTCATTTTGTAGTAGGGAAGAAAAAGAAAACAAGAGCCTGTTTTCGAGATGTTGCTTTCAGTTGCAGCAGTTTTTGGGACTGTATGAGACAGGCTTCAGTCATTTCCGTCAATCTGACGTGATGTGAGACTGGAACTCAGTAGAGAATTTAGTAATGAAATGCTGTATACTAACAGGTTTACCTTTCATAAAGTCGGTCACAATTCATGAAAGCTGAACCTTTAAATAATGTGCCCGACTATGGAAATCCTCCCCTGCTGGGTGTGGGTCAACCACTATAAAGAGATATAGATCTATATATCTGACAGTTATTATTTAAAAAAAATCAAAATTGAGCTTTCTAAAAATACAGAAAAAGAGTAGAATTTAGGGCTCAATCAACATGATGTAGTCAAAATGATTGAAGTAATTAGTATGTCATTTTAGGGTAGATACAACAGGAACAAATTAGGTATAATATATATATATATATATATATATATATAAATATATATATATATATATATGTATATATATATACCTGAACTTTCGATGATTACAACATTGGGAAAGTAGAGATAGTAGGTCAAGGCCATCCAAATTCAATTTGGTCAGGAGTGATTTATGGTGGACTTTGTAAAGCTTTTCCCGCACTGAAGTTATTTTTAGAAAAATGAATTACTGTGTCAAGTAAATTTGTCACTCTTTACATTCATGGATACATTCACGGTAGCAAATTTGTTGTCAAGTTACTTTTTATCGTGTGTCAGACCACGTCTAATTTTCTTATAAATTTATTTTTGCTTCTTCTTTGAAATTGTGATGGACATCTGTTTCAAATTTTTGTTTTAGTACAACAAAATGTTATTTTTCATTACATTACAAATGTTGTATTTTTTGATATTAGGCTTCTTTTGTTGTGATATTATATTATATTGCTACCATTTTGATGAAAAGGATCACACACACACCAAAGTTTTTATTGTCGACTTATTTGTATAATTTTATAACTTTACTGACATTATTGATAATCACCTAACATATACACACAACAGGTGAAATTATCAGAGCTGACAAAATTTTCATTTAGTTTATTGTCCTACTCTCCTCTGTGGCAGTGAAACCTGGACCTTAGACAGTAGAAAATACAGTAGAGTGCAGGCAGCCGAAATGAAATATCTAAGAAGAGTAGTAGGGAAAACTAAAAGAGACAAAATCAGAAACACAACAATAAGAGATCAAACTAAAGCAGATAGCATAAAAACTAAGATAGAAATGAATCAACTGAGATGGTTTGGGCATGTGAACAATGAATGACAATAGAATAGCTAAATCAGTATACATTGCTAAAACTCAAGGTAAAAGACCAAAAGGAGACCTCGGAGAAAGTGGGAAGAAGATATAAAAGAGGCATTAACGCAAAGAAATTTAATTTTCCAGAAGGAAACAGAAACTGTCAGGACAGGGCAGCCTGGAGAAAGATCATTTCGGCATCTAAAACCCATACACCGAAGGTAGAATGGGAACTGATAAAGAAAGAATAAATATTTGCTCTTAAAATAGTTTGTTTTAAATCCTTCCATTGCAATGTACTTAAACAGGTTTTTTTTAATCCTTCCATTGCAATGCACTTAAAATAGTTTTTTTTAATCCTTCCATTGCAATGCACTTTAAAATGGGTTTTTTAAAAATCCTTCCATTGCAAAGAACTTAAAAATGGGTTTTTTAAAAATCCTTCCTTTGCAATGCACTTAAAACGGTTTTTAAAAAGCTTCCTGTAGAATTTGATCCATGGCATGTTTCATTACATTAAGAGAACAGCATGAGTGATAGGTCCTTGGTAATTTCATTTTTAATATGTGAGGTAACCTTTGATGCACTGCTGTCTTTCCCATCGGTGAGACAACGCAAGATATTGGAAGATGGTTACAGTTCTATTGCACTCTTTCCCATCAATGAGGCAAGTTATTGGAAGATGGTTACAGTTCTATTGTACTCTTTTCCCATCAATGAGGCAGATTTTTTGGAAGATGGTTACAGTTCTATTGTACTTTTCCCATCAATGAGGCAAGTTATTGGAAGATGGTTACAGTTCTATTGTACTCTTTCCCATCAATGAGGCAAGTTATTGGAAGATGGTTACAGTTCTATTGTACTCTTTCCCATCAATGAGGCAAGTTATTGGAAGATGGTTACAGTTCTATTGTACTCTTTCCCATCAATGAGGTAAGTTATTGAAGGAAGACAGGTTACAGTTCTTGTTTTCATCAATCTTGTTTCAAATGGAGGTAATTTTCCAACTTCAAGTCTTGTTTTGAACCTTGTCTTTGTATGGAGAATTGTGTTCTTGTTTTTATAAATGTCGTTTCAAAGGGAAGCAACTTTCCAACTTCAAGTCTTGTTTTGAACCTTGTCTTTGTATGGAGAATTGTGTTCTTGTTTATAAATCTTGTTTCAAAGGGAGGCAATTTTCCAAATCCAAATCTTATAATTATAATCCTTTCCTGTTATTCTGAGTTCCAGTGACTTCGTAGTGGAGATCTGTTTTCATTTGATGAGTTTTATTTCATCAGACAGGGTTTATTCAAGAACTGAACATTTTGATAACATTAAGTAGTCCGGACAAGAAAAGCAAATCAAACACAGCAAGAAATAAAATATCCGTCATAACCATTGTGATGTGGTTGCTTGGCAACAAGGATACAATTGAAAAAAAAAAACAGTGCCAGAAAGTGTTGTCCTTTTATGATAGTTAAAAAAAGCGAACGATGAAGATCTTTTTGTATTATGCTTGTTTGCATCTAAAGTTCCTGAAAGCTTTTGATGGCCATAGTGTTGAACGTATTGATGTTTCAATGTAGAGTATTAAGTGGAATATTATGAATGATGTTATGATACATCACTGTCTGGTCTGGTTCCTGGTCTGAGTATCTTCATATGTTGTTTTTGTTGTTTTTGTTGCCTCCCAGCGATAGTGCCGATAGCATGAATTTGCACTAGGGTAGACGGGAAGAACGTGTTTGAAATTGCTTCCATTACCAAGGATGCAATGTTAGGACTAGCGTAGTAGAACTCAGATTCGAACTCATGATGAAAAGTTTGACTCCTTCATCTTCATCATCTTCTTCTTCTTCACAGTAATTGACCAACGCAATTCTTGAGTATTATTGTCACCGCGCATATTACATTTTTTAAAATTTAACCCACAAATATTAATCCAATTTTTGATTTTAAAGCGATGTGTTTAATTCTGTTTTTAAAAAGTCTTCTGTGCTATTGCTGGGTTTTAGTTCTGTTACTGGCATTATTAGCAGTTCCGCTCCACAGCATTACTGTACTACTAGGTTAAAAGAAATCAGACTAGATCTAGACCGCGTACCATGTTGCACGCCACTAAATTGTTTGAAGTATAACAGCAACAATATAGAAGGACCGAATGGTCTTACCGTCCAAACCAACATAATTATTGTATTCCTGCTTTACCTCAACTGGCTGGTTGGCGGGGCGTTGCTGGAAGGTCTTTCTTCTTTATTTCACTCTTTCACTCTTTTAATTGTCTTTTCGTCTTGCTTTAACCTCTTTATTCATCCTGAGATCACCGCATATGGTGGACATGGCATATTTCAATGAACGAAAACTTTCTCTTACTTTTAAACTGAAGCAGCAGTGATTGTTATGTCTACATGTAAATTGTTTGTTATAAATTATCATTCTTCGTGCTTTTAATCTAGTAATCGAGTATGTTACATTACATTACTTCATTCATGTTACATTTTTTTTTTTACCAAGCAAAGGATTGAGAGACCATTGCAAAAAGTCACCTTCCTGACTCTCCACCTTCCTCGTCCTAGCGAGTAATAGCGTCGGTCAGACAACTAAGAGCATGTTGTTTAAACTTGAATCCATTGTCGTGTCAAGAATTGTTGTTGAATTTCCCTGTTAATTCACTCCAAAGCTCCCCCGCCCCTCTCCCCCACTCCCTTTTTCCTTACACCCCCCCCCCCCCGCTCTCACCCTCCTCGGGGGAAGTCAACCGGAAGTGACTGTCGGGTTTTGTCCTAAACACGGTGCCGCCCTTAATGGCAACATAATTTATACCCAGGCTACTAGTCGAGAACTACTGTTAGTTATGTGATGTCTCTTCGCCCACGTCCCTTCATTTCACACTAGTGGTGGTGTTGTTAGTATTATGTGTTTATTTAAAAGCAAGGGAAACACCATATTCTTGACTGTTTTTTCCATTTCTTTTCAAGAAAAGACTGTTAAGATTATTTTTCTTCTTTTCTTTCTTTTTTCTTCTTTTTTCTTTCTTTCTTTCTTTCTTTCTTTCTTTTTTTCTTTTCTTTTTTTTCTTTTTCTTTTTCTTCTTCTTTCTTTCTTTCTTTCTTTCTTTCTTTCTTTTTCTTTTTTCTTTCTTTTCTTTCTTTATCAGCTCCCATTCTACCTTCCATCCAGTGTATGGGTTAATATGCCCGAAATGATCTTTTTGTCCAGGCTGCACTGTCCTGACATTTTCTATTTCCTTCTTTGAAAGTTACTCTTTTTGTTGTTGTTGCTTTTTCCGTTTTGTTTTGTTGTTTTTTTTTCTTATTGTTTTTTTTTACCCTTTGATATTTTTGAAACTATCATAATTTCCACTTGTATGTGTTGGTCTTATGTGTGTAAAAATGATCATGTTATGTCCCTAATAAAGTAATAATTAATAGCTCTGCCTAAATAGTCAGGCGTTTGAGGATTTCAATTCATGATAATTGCAAAAGGAAACAAACAAAATAACAATCTTGTTTGTTTATGAAACCCATGATAGATTCATGACGACAATAAATTAAAAATACGTCTGCCTTCTGCTGCTTTTGTTATGTTTTTAAACATATTTGCGTTTGTTGTAGAAATCACGCACGCACGCACGCACACACACACACACACACACACACACACACACACACACGTACACATGCATGCACATACACACACACACATACACACACAGCCTGTTCATTTCTTTTTAGTTTACTGAAGTATATAAAATAAACGCTAAAAGTTATTTTGTCTTACTTGTAATTTTATGTGAAAAATTTAATCATAAAAAAAGATCTTAACTCATCGACAACAATAGCAACAACAACAACAGAGACGACATCAATAAAAAAATCTTCGGGAATAACAATAATAAAAACTTTGGAAAAAAACAACAACAACAAAAGTGCGGGAATATTAGCGTTATCGCGAAATCTAGACATTTCTTCCATGTCAAAACCTGTTTTTCAAATTTCACGCCGCCCATTAAATTTCCGTGAAACAAACCCCGGGCAGTGGAAAGTATGGCGGCAATTTGAAAAGACGCACATTCCTTGTTTGTTACTGGTTACAACGTGACGTAATCAAATTGAATTATTTGGCATTATTATGGCGTGTGTGTGTGTGTATGTGTGTCTAAACACACAAGTAGGAAGGCTAAGAGATTGGAGGACTGATAATGATCACGTGGTTCGGGTGATGTCTTGCTTTCGCTATTTTGGCACCCAACATTTTGGTTTTTGGGTCGGGGCTTTTGACGCAGTCCAGATGCCCTGGAGACGATCCGTGTGCACTTTACGTTCTTGACTTCTCAACGACTCCCGTGGGAGCGGCAGCCATGGCTTGTGAACGTTCAGAATCATGAGTTTGAGTAAGGTTGTGGTGATGGTGGTAACTGTTGTTGAAAATGCTTGAATCTATTATATTGTGTAATTCTGAGTTGGTCCTACCTTGTTCGCCAAAGGCTCCGTTGCTCGCCCACTAAGAGTGACCATAATATTTTGCCTGTAGGTTCCATTATGATCCGAAGATTTGTTTTCATTTCAGGAAATTTTCTACCAGAGGTTTACGTTTAATTATTGAAAATGTCATCGTTATGGAAACTTACGAACTGTAGTTGGACAAGCGGAAAAGAGATTTTGATTTGTTTTGATTTGAGTTGATTATACCCACATCCACAGCTAAGGTGATCTCGGGTGTTTTGGTAGCATTCTAAAATTTTGCCCGGACTGCCCTGTAAACAGCCAAAGGCCGTGCACAGAGAGTTTTGATCTGCACACGGGACCTCCTTTTTATCTCCGTCTTATGGAAATAGGTGTCGATCCACCTTTTAGACTAGAGGGGGAGGAGGGGGTTAGGCTTTACTCTAAAAATCTCGAGACAACGTTTCGCCCGCCGGGGGCTTGAACTCACGACCTTTCGGTTGCGAAGCCGACACCGTACCTCTGCACTACAGAGCCCGAGTCCCCCCAGCTGAAAGTTGACGAAAAAAGAAAGGTAACTGTTGCTGCGCCGAAATTTCTGGAAGTTTCATTCCCACCGGTCTACTTCCCTTCTGTCTGGGCTGTAGCTGTAAGGCTGTAGTGATAGTACTGTTAGTGTTACCTGGGTTGGCTGTTAAGTGACTTGTATTGGTATTACATTTGTGTACTAACACAGCTAGGCCAAGCTGAGTACTAGTACTCACTAGAGGCCTTCCTGACGCCTGCCCCCCCCTTGGCCATCCCACACCCCCAATGTCTTACCACATTCGGGTTTTGTCTTGAATTTATTAATGTCATCGTGTTTTCATTGTCTGACCTTTTATTTAGCATGAAAACACTTCAAGTAATACGACGAGTTTTGCTGTTTCTGTTTTCCTTAGCGGCTCAGCTGTACACATTTGTAACGTGTTTTAGTGTTAATGTAAGCCTTTGTGGGATGGCTTGTTTAGCAAATACTCACACTTTCTTTAGCCCGAAATTAAG
>JAXRKP010000001.1:1147500-1151516 GCA_037039925.1 Doris montereyensis
GACATGTTATATCAATGATTTATAAAATATCACACAGGCCGTCACGCAAGTTTAAATTAATACGCGCGGTCATTTTGTTTGTTTGTTTAATTGAAATTTACCCCGTCCACCATTGTGGTGATCTCGGGAATGAATTAAGAAGAAACAGCAAGATGAAAGAGAAGCGAAAGAGTGAAAACGAACGAAAGGAGTAGTACCTATCAGCACCGCCCGCCAACCGCTCGCACTCGGTGTCAGTGTCAGTGTCAGTGTCATAGTTTGTTTTTCGATTGGAAAAGGCTGACAGTAGCATCAACGGCATATTGTAGCACCATGATTTGAAAAGACTGACAGTAGCATCAACGGCATATCGTAGCACCATGATTTGAAAAGGCTGACAGTAGCAGCAACGGCATATCGTAGCACCATGATTTGAAAAGGCTGACAGTAGCAACATCAACGGCATATCGTAGTGTAGCACCACGATTTGAAAAGGCTGACAGTAGCAGCAACGGCATATTGTAGCACCCATGATTTGTAGCAAAGGACTGACAGTAGCATCAACGGCATATTGTAGCACCATGATTTGAAAAGGCTGGCAACGGTAGCAGCACCAACAGTAGTAGGCATATTGTAGCACCACGATTTGAAAAACGGCATATTGTAGCACCATGATTTACGACATAGCAGCAACGGCATATTGTAGCACCACGATTTGAAAAGGCTGACAGTAGCATCAACGGCATAGTGTAGCACCACCATTTGAAAAGACCGACAGTAGCATCAACGGCATATCGTAGCACCATGATTTGAAAAGACTGACAGTAGCAGCAACGGCATATTGTAGCACCACGATTTGAAAAGGCTGACAGTAGCATCAACGGCATATCGTAGCACCACGATTTGAAAAGGCTGACAGTAGCAGCAACGGCATAGTGTAGCACCATGATTTGAAAAGACTGACAGTAGCATCAACGGCATATCGTAGCACCATGATTTGAAAAGACTGACAGTAGCTGCATCAACGGCATAGTGTAGCATGATTTAGTGGCAGTAGCACCACGATTTGAAAAGGCTGACAGTAGCAGTATACCTGTACTGTAACCTAACTCGGCAGGTCACTTGCTCAACAGACAATGCATGCTCTCAGATTGAAGATTCCGCATTGTCCACTGTGGCGAGCATAGTTTCTAATATTTCCATCCAACCGTCCGTCTGAGATTGGTCCGTCTTCTTCCTTAGACATCTTCGAAAAAGCGCCTCAAGACGCATCTGTGTAGACAAGACAGGCGTTTCCATTGAACTTTAATTCTTCTGACTTCAAGTGTCTCAGTCTGATGCTTTTAAATATTGTGTTCTAAACATTGAAATTGTAATGCACTCCCAAGAATCCTCCACTCTGAGGGGCGTATGGCGCAATGCAAATGTTTACTTTGTTGTTGCGTTTGTTATTATTATTATTATTATTATTATTATTATTATTATTATTATTATTATTATTATTATTATTATTATTATTATTATTATTATTATTATTATTATTGTGTGTTACCTCGCCGGTCGTTGCGCACCGGATGAACCAAAATATTATTATCACCACTACTCGCTCTACGCTCTACGCATTGCTTTCATTCAGTTTCAAAATGGAATCTTGCTTTTCTAATTACGCCCATACATACACACAATCCGGTTACACGACATACACTCACGTAAAAAATGATAAACCTCTCTGTATCTCATTATTTCCTCCTTTTTCATTATTCGCCTTACCGCTTTTTACTCTCATGCTTTCCCGATGAAATTTCCTTGAAAAAGCAACTTTTCCTTCATTACATTATATTGTTATATTTATTATATTATATTATGTTAAGTTAAGTATCCCTGAATTCTTTCATATTTTCTTGCCCATCCTATACGTATGTATATAACTTACTGCGTATGAGCAGTTGAAGCATTGCATCATCTCATCTCTGTCTAAAGGAATTCTTTTTAATTTCAATTTCGTCTGGTTATAATGCTCGTGTGTTATATCTTCTTTTCCTGCCACGGAGCATTTTTTTCTTCTTCTTGTATGGCCGGTTTGGTATACCCCCACCATGACCCTTTTGTTCCACCTTCTTCCTCTTCTTTTTTGTGTGGTTTTAATGGCATGATGTTTAAATGTCTTTATATTAATAAAGTATTACGTCTTACCTATAAACCTTTTTTCTAGATACCTCACATTTCACTTCATCAACTCTGAGATAAAAAGCTCTCGTCCCACTCCACACTCCCACGCCTCCACCCGACCCCCCCACCCCACCCCACCCCACCCCTTCCAGCCTCTAGTTCGTATCAAGATCATTATATTTATCCCCTTCCGGCGTCAAATCAGGTGACCTACCTAGACCTTATGAGCAGTTTCTCTCTCTCTCGTTCTTTATTCTCTCCATACTACACTCTGTTTCTCTACCCGCCTTCGTTAGCATTACCTCTTTTATCGTACATCTCCCCCCAAAAAAAAAAAGAAAAAAGAAGGAATTTTCGAGATGGTTGTGACTAAATTATTATACTCTTGTATAAAAAAGAAGAAGACGATAGATCTAATCTAATGAAATTTAAATGTACCATTATCTTTTGATTCACACGATTAAATATGTCTTGATTTTACCCACCATGAAAACTAAATGTGTCAATGGCAAGGTGTCTTCGTGTACCAGCGATAACGCATGTTAACTGGCCATCTCATCTTACCATCCTCTCTTCAGTTGTAAATTTGAATGCCCTAGGATTTACTGCCGTCACATCGAAAACTTTAGATTAATGATGATAATGATATTAGTGTCATGAGCTCCTGCAGTCCCTCAGAGAACTGTGCCACCGCCACAGGTCGTGCTAGTAAGACTCAATTCTATTCTTAGCTCTCTTTCCTCACTTCGCGCCTGAAAAATCGGCTGGCACCATTAGCTGGACTTAGAGTGCCGCAAGATTCGGCTTGATACATTTACTTTCTAATCAATCCCTTTATCCAGGTTTTTAAAATATTTATTTAGTGACCTTAGAATACTTCGGGTCACGTCGAAAAAGCGTCCTTTACGAAATTCAATCATTTTTATGAGGTTTAGTCAAATATTTCAGTTGATTTTGTTTGTTTGCTTATTTAGATCTTTTCTTTAAAAATTGGTGTGTCCAGACGTGACAAATCAGGGGCTCTAGATCAAGAAGGGAAACATTTAGCGCAGTTTGGAGGTCACGTGACTTGGTAGTGCCGTGGTTAATTGTACTTTCACTCCCCTTTTGAACGCTTCTTCATCCCCATTGCCATATCGTACTAAAACCTGAAGACGCGATTTCACCAGGCTGGGTCCAGTCGAATTATATTCTTTATCTTGTACAGTGCTATAGTTTATCGACGCCAGTGTATTAGTTAGTAGTGCATACACATGTACTCATGTACTCTAGTACTCATATACTCATGTACTTATGTACTCATGTACTCATGTACTGTACTCGTGTACTCATGTACCCGTTATCCACGAGATAGTAGGATAGTACTTTTTCTTCTTCCTTCTTGGATCCCTCTGTCAGCGGGTCAGATCAGGATGCGGATTGTCTGTTTCCATGAAGTGTATAGTCTTTTGCAGACTCTTAGGCGGTAGAGTTTTTCTTCCAGAGGTGCCTCACCCGGCCATATCGCTGTTCACCCTGATATGGGGCGCTCACCCTCACACCCTTCTTGTACCCAAACTTTCAGATAGCCATACATAATATTGATGGAGACGGCTGTGCCCAGTCTCTCTCTCTCTCTCTCTCTCTCTCTCTCTCTCTCTCTCTCTCTCTCTCTCTCTCTCTCTCTCTCTCTCTCTCTCTCTCTCTCTGTCTCTCTCTCTCTCTCTCTCTCTCTCTCTCTCTTTCTTTCTCTCTCTCTCTCTCTCTCTCTCTCTCTCTCTCTCTCTTTCTCTCTCTCTTTCTCTTTCTTTCTGATATAAGTTCTTCCCTTAGCACTGTTTCTTAAGTCCAGCAAAAGACAGAAACTGTCAACTTGAAGCGATTTGCAT
>JAXRKP010000010.1:0-2500 GCA_037039925.1 Doris montereyensis
TCAGAGCAGTGACTGTTTCCCATCTTTAGTAACGGTAACTTCAGAGCAGTGACTGTTTCTCATACTTTCAGGGCAGTGACTATTTCCAGTACCGGTAGCTTCAGAGCAGTGACTGTTTCCATCTTTAGTACCGGTAGCTTCAGAGCAGTGACTGTTTCCCATCTTTAGTACCGGTAGTTTCAGGGCAGTAGAGCCGTTTCCTATCTTTAGTACCGGTAGCTTCAGAGCAGTGACTGTTTCATCTTTAGTACCGGTGGCTTCAGAGCAGTTGTTTCTCATCTTTAGTACCGGTAGTTTCAGAGCAGTGACTGTTTCCCATCTTTAGTACTGGTAGCTTCAGAGCAGTGACCGTTTCCCATCTTTAGTACCGGTAGTTTCAGAGCAGTGACTGTTTCCCATCTTTAGTACCGGTAGCTTCAGAGCAGTGACTGTTTCCTATCTTTAGTACCGGTAGCTTCAGAGCAGTGACTGTTTCCATCTTTAGTACCGGTGGCTTCAGAGCAGTGACTGTTTCTCATCTTTAGTACCGGTAGTTTCAGAGCAGTGACTGTTTCCCATCTTTAGTACTGGTAGTTTCAGAGCAGTGACTGTTTCCCATCTTTAATAACGGTAGCTTCAGAGCAGTGACTGTTTCCCATCTTTAGAACCGGTAGTTTCAGAGCAGTGTTTCCCATCTTTAGACTGTTTCAGAGCAGTATCTTTTAGTACCGGTAGTTTCAGAACAGTGACTGTTTCCCATCTTTAGTACTGGTGGTTTCAGAGCAGTGACTGTTTCTCATCTTTAGTACCGGTAGTTTCAGAGCAGTGACTGTTTCTCATCTTTAGTACCGGTAGTTTCAGAGCAGTGACTGTTTCTCATCTTTAATAACGGTAGCTTCAGTGCATTGACTGTTTCCCATCTTTAGTAACGGTAGCTTCAGAGCAGTGACTGTTTCCCATCTTTTAGTAACGGTAACAGAGCAGTAACTGTTTCTCATCTTTAGTACCGGTAGTTTCAGAGCAGTGACTGTTTCCCATCTTTAGTACCGGTAGTTTCAGAACAGTGACTGTTTCCCATCTTTAGTACTGGTAGTTTCAGAGCAGTGACTGTTTCTCATCTTTAGTACCGGTAGCTTCAGAGCAGTGACTGTTTCTCATCTTTAGTACCAGTAGTAGCTTCAGAGCAGTGACTGTTTCTCATCTTTAGTAATGGTAGCTTCAGGTGCATTGACTGTTTCTCATCTTTAGTAACGGTAGCTTCATGCAGTGACTGTTTCCCTTTATCTTTAGTACCGGTAGAGCAGTGACTTTCATCTTTAGTACCGCTTCAGAGCAGTGACTGTTTCTCATCTTTAGTACCGGTAGCTTCATGGAGCAGTGACTGTTTCATCTTTAGTACTGCTTCCAGCGATTCTTTCTTAAGTACCGGTAGCTTCAGAGCAGTGACTGTTTCCCCATCTTTAGTACCGGTAGCTTCAGAGCAGTGACTGTTTCTCATCTTTAGTACCGGTAGCTTCAGAGCAGTGACTGTTTCTCATCTTTAGTACCGGTAGCTTCAGAGCAGTGACTGTTTCTCATCTTTAGTACCGGTAGCTTCATGCAGTGACTGTTTCTCATCTTTAGTACCGGTAGTTTCAGAGCAGTGACTGTTTCATCAGTGACTGTTTCTCATCTTTAGTACCGGTAGCTTCATGCAGTGACTGTTTCTCATCTTTAGTACCGGTAGCTTCAGAGCAGTGACTTTAGTCCGGTAGTTTCTCATCTTTAGTACCGGTAGCTTCATGCAGTGACTGTTTCTTCATCTTTGAGTATAACATTGTAGTACCGGTCTTCATCAGTGACTTCGCTATCTTTAGTACCGGTAGCTTCAGAGCAGTGACACACACATCCTCATCTTTAGTACCGGTAGCTTCAGACCAGTGACTGTTTCTCATCTTTGGTACCGGTAACTTGAACAGACTTTTTTTATAACTTTTTTGACTAACGTTTTAACATCTTAAATACCGGTAGCTTCAGAGCAGTGACTGTTTCTCATCTTTTTATACCTGTAGCTTCAGAGCAGTGACTGTTTCCCATCTTTAGTACCGGTAGCTTCATCAGTGACTGTTTCTCATCTTTAGTACCGGTAGCTTCATGCAGTGACTGTTTCTCATCTTTACATGACAGTGACTGTTTCTCATCTTTAGTACCGGTAGCTTCATGTAGTGACTGTTTCTCATCTTTAGTACCGAGTAGCTTCATGCAGTGACCTGTTTCTCATCTTTAGTACCGGTAGCTTCATGCAGTGACTGTTTCTCATCTTTAGTACCGGTAGCTTCAGGGCAGTGACTGTGGCGTTTGCTTATCCTTGGGTCTTTTGTTATCATGATAATGAAAACTATATTACTTAAAGGATGTTTAAAGGGGGGCGTTATGACGGTGACTGCGTTTTTCTTCTATTGAGTATAACATTGCTTTCTACTGTCTCTCTTTACTCTCACCCCAAAGACACACATACACGCACGCGCTCGCACATACACAT
>JAXRKP010000010.1:15000-35919 GCA_037039925.1 Doris montereyensis
TATTTCTAGAAATTAAGTTTTATGGAAAGTCGTTTCTTTTCTTTTTAATTACACTTTATATTGCTACGTTTGTTTTATAAATTGATTAATCAATCATTATTCTAAAGAAGAAAGTCATATGTGTTTGTGTGTGTGTGTATGTGTGTATGTGTGTGTGTGTGTGGGGGGGTGATGTGATGGAGAGTTTGTTTTGTGTGTTATGTAGTCTGTCTGTTTGGGTTGCGTTTTGGTTTTTAGTTCATTTTTGTTGTTTTGTTTGGTTTTGGTTTTGGTGCCTTTTTTTTCTTTTCTTTGAGGTTATTTTTTTCGGCATTTTAGCATGTTGGTTATTGTTTTTCTGTTTTTTGTTTTAGGAGTGATTTAGGACTTGCCGCGGAGGTTTATTGTTGTTATTGTTGACGATTATGATGTTGTTGTCGATGATGATGATAATGATGATGATAATGATGATGATGATGATGATGGTGATGATGATGGTATGATGTTTTGTGTGGAATGAGTTGTGGGTGTGGTGTTGGAGAGGAAAGGGCGTTGTATGTGTGTGCACTAATCCTATTTCAAATTATGAGCAAAGCTTTTTGCAGCTTACACATTGTGAGTTTTTTCTTCTGAATCATTAAAATCCACTTAGAACATAGTTAATGACGTATTAGTTATTATTGCATGAATTAGGTGGCGTCGGTGGCCAAGCAGTTAAGCTGTCGGAGTGAGAACCATGAGGTCCCGAGTTCGAATCCTAGCAAAGCTAGTTCCGACGTTGTGTTCCTTGGGAAAGACACTTAACACACACCCCCCCCACTCTACCCAGGTACAAATGGGTACAAGCACTAGCTTGAGAGTGAAATCATGCGTCATACTAGCGTCCTGGCCAGGAGGTGATTACTGTCACATGTTCCATTTCACACTAGAGAATCCGGGATACGCTCTGGTCCTATGGGCCGTAACGGCCGTGAAGTCAAGGAACTTTTACTGCATGGCCTTCAATACCAGAAATAGCGTACGTTGTAACTGTAGTTCATAATGTAAACATTCCTTTTGTTCCCTTTTGTTCGTTCTTGAAAACACATTTAAAGTATTCTGGGCAAAAATGGTGGGGTGGGGTGGCGGGGGGCGGGAGGGGGCGGCGGCAAGAGAGGGAATATCTAAACATGCATAACACCGTTCTTCAATAATCCATGGAACAATTAATGAATGAATTAATTAATTAGGCCTAATTGATGAATCGCAGGTCCCTAAGATGATTGGAATCAACGTGGCACCACAGACAGGGATGGGAAGAATAGTGAAGTCCTACATCAAAATCTTTGAGAACATCCACAAGAGCAATCCGGCTGACGTCATAGTATCGGCCATCAGCTTCGTCTTCCTGCTGGTGGTCACGATACTCGTCAATGAGCGGTATCGCAAGAAGCTGCGCGTGCCGATCCCTGTGGACCTGATCATTGTAGTGGTGTCCACCATCATCTCGCACTTCGCTTATTTGGAACAAAACTACGGCCTGGCTGTCGTGGGGATATCCCTTTAGGTTTGTCTGTCAATGTTATGAATAAGTTGATATCATTGTTATTATTATTATTACCATTATTATTATTATTGTTATTATTATTATAATATTATTATTATTATTATTATTATTATTAATATTACATTATTATTATTATTATGATTATGATTATCATTACCATTATCATTATCATTATCATTATCATTGTCATTATCATTATCATTATCATTATTATTTTTATTATTATTATTATTATTATTATTATTATTATTATTATTATTATTATTATTATTATTATCATTATCATTATCATTATTTCTATTATTCACTTGTTCCTATCGTGGGCGTACCTTGTTAAACCCTTCCACAAAAACCTTCCTCTCCTCAAATCATCCTCCACTATCCTTCCCCAGGTTGTTCGTGGTCTGCCCCTTACCCTGTGTCCCTGTGAGTTCCACTGAAGGGCATGCCTTGTACTTGTAGTGCTGCTCTTGTGTTTTCTGAGGATGAATCCTATCCATCTCCATCTCCGCTGGCCTATTTATTTTTGCTTTTTTTTTTAAAGCTGTTATTTTCCAGAATGTTCCATGATGAATTTAATCTGACCACTGAATCTGTGACATTTTGCTAAGGCATGTGTTGACAAAGCTCTAAAGTTTTCTGCTCCAGATTTTAGAGGGGCTCCATCAGCTCCAGGTCTCATCCCCATACAACGTTCCAGATTTGACATTGGAGTTAAAAAGTTGAATCTTTCTTTTAGTGGTGATGGTGCAGTCTTTCCAGATTCTGTTTAAAATTATTGAATGTTCTTCTTGGCTTTCCTATTCTTGCCTTGATATCTGCTGTTGTTTCCTCTTCATTATCTACTTGCTACTATGCCAAGATAGGTAAAGCTGTCCGCTACTTTCAGAGGCTTCTTGTCAAAGTGATTGGTTTAGTGTCCACTGAATGCAGTTTCTTCTTCCTGCTGTTGATCCTTTTATGAGCCAATCAGTTGCCAGAATAAAGAGGAATAGGACAGTAGGCCTCTTGTCTTACACCTGTTTTTATCTTAAAGCTGTCAGTGAGTTGTCCATCCTGTAAATTACTGCAATGTGTGACGTCGTACATCTTTTCTGTTAGGTTGACTATTCTCTTGGGTAAACCATAGTACATCATGATTTTCCATAAGGTGATATTGTCAACGAAAGTTGTTTTTTTTTCATAATCAATGAAGTTTGTAATCAATGATGAATTCAATTCAACGCTTCGTTCAAAGACGATTCTTAAGGTTGCAATCTGGTCCGTACAAAAGCGTTTGGGTTGGGAGTTTTTTTCCGGAAGCCTGCTTGCTGGTCTCTGAAATGTTCATGTGTGGCATCCTTGAACCTTTCTAGTAAATCCCTCTTAAACCTTGCCTAGGGTGGAGAGTATAGTTATGCCTCTGTAATTGGTACAGTTTCTAAGACCCCCTTTCTTTGGAAGTTTTACCAAATGTCCTTCTTTCCAATCGGTTGGTAACTGCTCTTTATTAAACGCCTGTTGAAACAATCCGTGTAATAATCGAATGTCGTAACTATGTTGGTCTTCAATGCTCATGCTGATATCACATCTAAGCCTGCTGCCTTCTTTGAGTGGAGCTTAGATATAGCCTTTGTACTTTCTTCTCGTCTTGGTGGTTCACAGCTGATAGAGAGATCTCTTCTTGCAGGCATGATGTCTGGCTGGTTTTCAGAGGGTGATCTGCTCAGTAAATTTTCGAAACCTAGCATTGTTTTCATTGCTTTCTTGTCAAAAATGGAATTGTCATTGATATCCTTCATTGGTGCAGTTGCTGGATTGTTTTTACCTGCTAATAGTTTTGTTGTTTGTTACAACATCTTCGTGTGTCCACTCTGTGGTGCTTTTTTCGGCTCTTTCTGCTAGTTCCGTGACTCATTTTTCCTTGTCCATATTGACGCTTTTCTTGACAGCAGTAGCTGACATGGAATATTCTTTTCTATATTTTGCTTTTTCAATCCTTGTCCTGCTGCTTTTCAATGGTCCCTTCTTCCTCCTCAAGACTGCTATTTTGTCAATTGATGTTTCGCTTATCCACGCTTTGTGTTTGTGGTCTTTTTCTTCCTAAAATATATATCTCTCTCTATTTCTCTCCTTCTCTCTATCTCCTTCTCACCTTTTATTACTTACTTAATTTCATATTTTTATTTCATTCTAGATCTGAACCTTCCACTCTCGCTCATTCTTCGCACCCCCGTCTGCTACGTTTCTTATCATCACTGTCTTTTTCTTTCTTTCTTTCTTTCTCCTTTCTGTTTTTCTTCTGACATCACATTGTGTGACGCCTGAGGTAGTGCTTAGATCTAGATTCTAGATATTTCTCGTTTGTTGTCTGACGAAGGGTTATACCCGAAACGTCACGTGTTTGTTCTGTCTTTATTAGTGGAGTTGTCACTTATTGTCATATTTCGCCTTTGACTTCACTCCACTGTGGTTCCTTCGTATTATTTATGTAGCCATGATTCGCTCCTGCCCTTCAATCACAGTATGTAAGCTGCGTAGGGTTGTGGTGTACTCTATGTGCTGTGTTGTGGTGTATACTCGTGGGGGTTGTGGTGTATACTCGTGCTACGTAGGGTTGTGGTGTATACTCGTGCTACGTAGGGTTGTAGTGTATTCTACGTGCTACGTAGGGTTGTAGTGTACTCTACGGCTACGTGCTAGGGTTGTAGTGTATTCTACGTGCTCGTAGGGTTGTAGTGTATTCTCGTGCTACGTAGGGTTGTGGTGTACTCTATGTGCTACGTAGGGTTGTGGTGTACTCTATGTGCTGTGTAGGGTTGTGGTGTACTCTACGTGCTGTGTAGGGTTGTGGTGTACTCTACGTGCTACGTAGGGTTGTGGTGTACTCTACGTGCTACGTAGGGTTGTGGTGTACTCTACGTGCTACGTAGGGTTGTGGTGTACTCTACGTGCTGTGAGGTTGTGGTGTACTCTACGTGCTGTGTAGGGTTGTGCTGTGTAGGGGTTGTGGTGTACTCTACGTGCTGTGTAGGGTTGTGGTGTACTCTACGTGCTGTGTAGGGTTGTGGTGTACTCTATGTGCTACGTAGGGTTGTGGTGTACTCTATGTGCTACGTAGGGTTGTGGTGTACTCTATGTGCTACGTAGGGTTGTGGTGTACTCTCGTGCTACGTAGGTTGTGGTTGTGGGTTGTGGTGTACTCTACGTGCTACGTAGGGTTGTGAAGTGTATACGTGCTACGTAGGGTTGTGGTGTACTCTACGTGCTACGTAGGGTTGTGGTGTATACTCGTACTACGTAGGGTTGTGGTGTACTCCACGTGCTACGTAGGGTTGTGGTGTACTCTACGTGCTACGTAGGGTTGTGGTGTACTCTACGTGCTACGTAGGGTTGTGGTGTACTCTACGTGCTACGTAGGGTTGTGGTGTACTCTACGTGCTACGTGCCATGTAGGGTTGTGGTGTACTCTACGTGCTATGTAGGGTTGTGGTGTATACTCGTGCTACGTAGGGTTGTGGTGTACTCTACGTGCTACGTAGGGTTGTGGTGTATACTCGTGCTACGTAGGGTTGTGGTGTACTCTACGTGCTACGTAGGGTTGTGGTGTACTCTACTGTGCTACGTAGGGTTGTGGTGTACTCTACTACGTAGGGTTGTGGTGTACTATACGTGCTACGTAGGGTTGTGGTGTACTCTACGTGCTACGTAGGGTTGTGGTGTACTCTACGTGCCATGTAGGGTTGTGGTGTACTCTACGTGCCATGTAGGGTTGTGGTGTACTCTACGTGCCATGTAGGGTTGTGGTGTACTCTACGTGCTACGTACATCCCTTAAACTTCAACGCCATTTTCTTTCTGCCTTCAACTCAGGGACGTACCATCTCCCGTGGAGTAAGGTTATACGCCTGTATTTCGTTTATTTTCTTGTGTGTGTTTTTTTTTGTCTTCAGTTTTAGCCAATGAGTACGTATCGTACAGATCTGTTAACCCCGATGCTAGTTATGCGTGTACGGATATACACTGTACTTCTATAGTTAGTATGTAAACTTTAAAAATATGCCCATCCTTTTATATTATACTGACAAATCTCTTGATGACATTTTACTGCATGAAGCTCACAAATAATGTAATGAAATGTAATTCATTGCCCTGGTCCCGAATATTGAATCTTATTTCCGTTTTGTCATGTGCAGGTCTTCCCGCCCCTGTCTTGCCTAACACAGATGTCTTGTCTCGGATCGCTGTGGACGCATTCGTGATAGCCATTTTGATTTTCACTCTGACAATCGCTTTGGCCAAGCTTACAGCCGGGATACACAACTACACCATAAGACCTAACCAAGAGCTTGTGGCTTACGGCTTATGTAACTTTTTAAGCTCTTTCTTCCTGTAAGCATTATTCTGTAGACAACGTAGTGCAAACGTATATATGTTTTTGTGGTGTTGAGAGAAAAGAACGTTACATGATTGTCTCCCTGGATAGGACGAAGAAGGTTACATGATTGTCTCCCTGGATAGGACGAAGAAGGTTACATGATTGTCTCCTGGATAGGACGAAGAAGGTTACATGATTGTCTCCCTGGATAGGACGAAGAAGGTTACATGATTGTCTCCTTGGATAGGACGAAGAAGGTTACAGGATTGTCTCCCTGGATAGGCCGAATAACGTTACATGATTGTCTCCCTGGATAGGACGAAGAACGTTACCTGATTGTCTCCCTGGATAGGACGAAGAACGTTACATGATTGTCTCCCTGGATAGGACGAAGAACGTTACATAATTGTCTCCTGGATAGGACAAAGAACGTGACATAATTGTCTCCCTGGATAGGACGAAGAACGTTACATAATTGTCTCCCTGGATAGGACGAAGAACGTTACATAATTGTCTCCCTGGATAGGACGAAGAACGTTACATAATTGTCTCCCTGGATAGGACGAAGAACGTTATATGATTGTATCACTGGATAGGACGCTGGTCTGTCGCGGGTTTTTTTCTCTCTATCCCAGCTAGAATAGCAGCTGGTAACTATTCTTATCTGAATTGATTTTGATTTGATTTGATTTACCCACGTCCACAACTAAGGTGATCTCGGGAGTTTTTGGGTAGGATTTTTATTTTATTTTGCCCGGACTGCCCTGTAAACAGTCAAGGGATCTTAAACGTACACAGAGTGTTGTGATCTGCACACGGGACCTCCTTTTTATCGTTCGTCTCCAATGGGACTAAGTGTCGATCCACCTACCTGGACCAGAGGAAATTGTTCAATCGCCGGCGAGGCTCGAACCCACTATCTTTTGGTTGAAAGGCCAATACCTTGCCTCTAGGCTACCGGACCTCCTCTCTCATCTGAGTGCTGAATACAGACATATTATTTCCCTTTCCCATAGACACAGAGTCTGCCGAGCGAAATTCGAACTCAAATCGATGACTTCACGGTACAGTGTATCAGGTATTCGTGTCTACCCACTAGCATTTAACAATTATTAAAGACAAACTCGGCAGTTAATGATAACTGACTGCGTCGAGGGGGAGGGGGACACAGCTAATAGACAAACTCGGCAGCTAATGATAACTGACTGCGTCAAGGGGGGAAAACTCAGCTAATAGACAAACTCGGCAGTTAATGATAACTGACTGCGTCGAGGGGGCACAACTAATAGACAAACTCGGCAGTTAATAATAATTGACTGCGTCGAGGGGGAAACTCAGCTAATAGACAAACTCGGCAGTTAATGATAACTGACTGCGTTGAGGGGGAAAAATACAACTAATAGAATAACTCGGCAGTTAATGATAACTGACTGCGTTGAGGAGGAAAAATACAACTAATAGACAAACTCGGCAGTTTTAATAATAACTGACTGCGTCGATGGGAAAAAAACAGCTAATAGACAAAATCGGCAGTTTTAATAATAACTGACTGCGTCGATGGGAAAAAAAACAGCTAATAGACAAGCTCGGCAGTTTTAATAATAACTGACTGCGTCGATGGGAAAAAACAGCTAATAGACAAACTCGGCAGTTTTAATAATAACTGACTGCGTCGATAGGAAAAAAACAGCTAATAGACAAACTCGGCAGTTTTAATAATAACTGACTGCGTCGATGGGAAAAAAAACAGCTAATAGACAAAATCGGCAGTTTTAATAATAACTGACTGCGTCGATGGGAAAAAAAAACAGCTAATAGACAAACTCGGCAGTTTTAATAATAACTGACTGCGTCGATGGGGAAAAACAGCTAATAGACAAACTCGGCAGTTTTAATAATAACTGACTGCGTCGATGGGAAAAAAACAGCTAATAGACAAACTCGGCAGTTTTAATAATAACTGACTGCGTCGATGGGAAAAAACAGCTAATAGACAAACTCGGCAGTTTTAATAATAACTGACTGCGTCGATGGGAAAAAAACAGCTAATAGACAAAATCGGCAGTTAATGGTAAGTGACTGCGTCGATGGGGGAAAAGCACAACTAAAAGACAAACTCGAGAGTTAATGATAACTGATTGCGTCGAGGGGGAAAAACACAATTAATAAGAAGCCTGCTTCAGACCCTACATCCAAACAGGTTGTTGGAAATGACCAAACTGACCATTTCTTCTCAACGTTGTGGCGTCGATGGCTGAGTGATTCGGCTGCTGGATTTGGGATCATGAAGTCCCCGGTTCAACTACTAACAAAGCTAGGTCCGACGCTGTGTTCCTTAAAACGCATTCCCCCACTCAACCCAGGTGCAAATGGGTACAAGCGCTAACTTGGGAGTAAACACCTGCGTCAGACTAGTGTCATGTCCAGGAAGTGATGATTATCACCTGTTTCGCTGCAGAGACTGTGATAAGCTCCGGCACTATGGGCCCTAATCACCTTGGAACTTTATTTTCCCCTCTCTTCCCACCCACCTCCCTCCCCCCAAGTTAAAATAAAATTACTGACATACCAGGGGACTCAATAGTCTAGAGGCAAGGTGTCGACCTCTCAACCAATAGGTAGTGGGTTCGAGCCCCGCCAAGAGTTAAAAAATTGTCTCGAGTGTTTTCGAGCAAAATCTACTCCCTTGGTCATGTAGATGGATTGACACTTGGTCCCATCGGAGACGGACGATAAAAAGGAGATCCCGTGTACAGATCACAACATTCTGTGTACGTTAAACATTCATGATCCATCAGCTGTTTACAGGGCAGTCCGGGCAAAATTAAAATTCCTACCAAAAAACCCCGAGATCACCTTAGTTGTGGATGTGGGTAAATCAAAGCTCCGGCTCTATGTCCATGTGCCGTAATGGCCTTGAAATAATTTTTCTTCATGTTTATTTATTTGTATTACATTGTGCATATAAATCGTGTCCAATATAAGATGATACGTATTCAAACTGAAAGGTGGACTATACTTACCCATACGGCTAATCCAAACATCACGTCCAGTTTCTGCCTCGACTCTTGTGGCCAAATCCATGAACCAAACTGAGCACGTATAGGCTTTTAGTAAGGAAAATTAACCTACGCTCTACAGTTTTCATGCCATCTTCATTGATAATTTATAATGTTTATTCTCCGTCCAACAGGTGTTTCCCCATGCACAGCACCTCCTCGTACCATGCTGCTCAGCAACCTGGGCGCCAAGTCAACGCTGAACGGTATTATCACAGCTGTGTTTATTCTGCTGATACTTCTGGCTGCGGGACAGCTTTTCGTATCACTTCCTGTGGCAGTTCTTGCAGTCATGATCTGTGTGGCGGTCAAGAATCTTCTGCTCCAAGTAACAGACCTACCTGGTCTGTGGCGCGTCAGCAAACCCGATTTCGTTATCTGGGTGTTAACCTGCGTATCCAGTATATTTTATGACCTTGACATTGGCATTGTCATAGGTGTCGGCATTTCCGTCTTCACGATCATCGTCCGAAATCAGTTGGCGTCTGGAACCATAGGTGGTTTATCAATGAAAGAAGATCTTGTACTTTTGGGGGAACAGGAAGGCACTAAAGAAAGCAAATTGTTTAAAATCTTTCACTTCCCGTCTCAACTGTTTTTCGCTAACGTTGAACGATTTTCAAACGAACTCTTCTCCAAAGCTCTCAACCCTATGCACTTAGATCCAATAGCATCATCAAAAAAAGGTAGTAATATTGCCACCATTGCCAGCAGTGACGTTGCGGCAGATAGCGCTAGTTTCTCTCAACTTGAACCTACAGTTAACGACATTGCCGACACGATCAGATACGTCATTCTAGAGTGTTCAGCAATAACTTACATCGACTTAACTGGTGCCAACGTGTTGAAAAAAGTAGCTGGTTAGTATCGACGGGTCGGAGTGACCCTGTTGTTAGCTAGATGTCCTAAATACACCTTAGATTTGTTGGACAGAGCAGGATATTTCGAAGCAATGGACAGGAACACGGTATTCTGTGATGTTTACGATGCGATAACTTGCATACTTAAAGGTTCTGTTTAGCATTTACCTGCTTTGACATGAATTTACAATCCTTTTACTTTTGAGGTTATCACATTATTACTAACGAGTTAACCGATTAAATTGTAAATAATTTTTTATGTGTAATCTTTTGTCTGCGTTCTTGGGTTGAACAACAAATACATGTTACACTATTGGATTCCGCGTGTAACTATCACCCTTAGAAACTTGTGTGTACCGAACGAACTTTGGCAAATCATGATGGTTTCAAAACATTGCTACAAAAATTTAGAACGAAATCCAAGCCCTGCGCGGTCATGGGAAACCAAAAGAATGATAATAACAACCAAAAACCTCGACTTCTGAATTCGAACCCGAACCGATGGATTCATGCATCGCCTCCAGCCACACTACATTACCTATTGGGCTGTTGCGGCAGATGCTGCTTTGATAGATGCTGCTTAGATAGATGATGCTTCGATAGATGCTACTTAGATAGATGCTGCTTAGATAGATGCAACTTCGATAGATGCTGCTTCGATAGATGCTACTTCGATAGATGCTGCTTCGATAGATGCTGCTTCATAGATGCTGCTTCGATAGATGCTGCTTCGATGCTAAAAACGCATGACTTCAAAGTGACTGCTAACGTAGATCTTTTCTTTTGCTTTTCCTGTCTTCGATTCAAGATGATATTAGCTCTAGATGTAGAGATTAGGATTGAGATCTTGTGTTAGATGCCGTCTCAATCTATATATTTACAATCGTATTCTGAAAATAGAATCTAAATCTAGAGTTAGATCTAGATCTAGAACTACGCAGATCTGAAATTGAGTCATTTTGTCGATCACGATTATGACTTGAAAAATAGGCTACAGAGCAAATAAAGTCGCGCTAGAAAGAGGCTGAAAAGGACCCGTTTTTCTTACCTCGTTTTAGATTCTTAACCTTTTAAAAATTAAATTACTCACAAATTAGCTGGAAATTTTAAGCACGATTGGTTGCGTACGCTGCATTAGTACATTTTGCAACTAAAAAAATGTATCAAGGCAATCTATAACCCCTACCTAAATCTGTAGTCTTCAGCAACAAAATAAACTGTGGATATGGACACAATAAGGGCTCATCGGAATAAACACATTTTTTAAAAGATTATTATTATTATTATTATTATTATTATTATTATTATTATTATTATTATTATTATTATTATCATTATTATCATTATTATTATTACTAGTAGTATTATTAGTATTAGTAGTAGTAGTAGTAGTAGTAGTAGTAGTAGTAGTAGTAGTAGTAGTAGTAGTAGTAGTAGTAGTAGTAGTAGTAGTAGTAGTAGTAGTAGTAGTAGTAGTAGTAATAGTAGTAGTAATAGTAGTAGTAGTTGTAGTAGTAGTAGTAATAGTAGTAGAAGTAGTAATAGTAGTATTAGTAGTAGTAGTAGTAGCAGCAGCAGCAGCAGTAGTAGTAGTAGTAGTAGTAGTAGTAGTAGTAGTAGTAGTAGTAGTGGTAGTAGTAGTAGTAGTCGTGGTAGAGGTGGTGGAAGTGGTAGAGGTAGTCGTAGTGGTAGTAGTAGTAGTAGTAGTAGTAGTAGTAGTAGTAGTAGTAGTAGTAGTAGTAGTAGTAGTAGTAGTAGTAGTGTTCTTCTTCTTATTTATTATTTTTATTACTAGTTGTAGAAGCTGGGCGTGGGTTAATCGATTATTTTTATATTAAACTTTAAGTTGTTGTTTTTTTTGTGCGCTCAGGTTGAATAATACCATCATTGGGTTCCTCGTTCAAATTTTCAGAAAACTTTTGTGTTTTAACTGTGGCATGTGGCGTTTAAAAACCTTTACAGAAGTCGAGAACAAAACCCAAGTTCTGCGACTTGTGACAAATCAAAGAATATAAAATAAATACATGTATTTTTTCTCCTATGTACCATCTGGGATTCGAACCTCAGACCATCCTATTCCCATTTCCACCGTCTTAAGCACTACACCACGAAGACTGCTTACCCCTTGGCCCTCATGAGATATCACTTAAAATGACTCTAGAGATATAAATTGTCTCGATGTAGATCTTTTGTTCGGTGCATGTATTTTAAGATGCGATTGCCAGTATGAGGCTGACGTCATCGTTGAGCATGTATCGCTCTGCTCATCGATGGAGAGCTCCAGTCATATTATATAAAATTTACATGTAAGCCTATTGATATCGTATCGCTCTGCTCATCGATGGAGAGCTCCAGTCATATTATATAAAATTTACATGTAGGCCTATTATTATCGTATCGCTCTGCTCATCGATAGAGAGCTCCAGTCATATTATATAAAATGTACATGTAAGCCTATTGATATCGTATCGCTCTGCTCATCGATGGAGAACTCCAGTCATATCACATTTACACGTAGGCCTATTGATATCGAATCGAGGGCGATTGAGGCCGTTGAAGCGTTTTGGTTGATACGAACCTTGGCTTAAAAATAATAAATGTGAGTTGTCAGCAAAACAATGCGAAACAAATATGAATTAGTCCTCAACAACAACAACAAATGTTTCATGGTTGTAAGTAAAGGCCACAAGGCACATCTACATGCCATTTGTAACCATTAGAAAACATTTAATTTGAGCCTAATTGGTTGTGAAATAAAGACGCTAGATTGGTTGGATCGCATTTATGGCTTGTTTGTGTTTATAGGTGACTATTGTTGCTATTACATGTAACATATAATAATAGTAATTATTATTATTACAACTATCACTGTGATTATTATTATTATTATTATTATTATTATTATTATTATTATTATTATTATTATTATTATTATTATTATTACTCTTATTATAATTAGTATTCGTATTGTTATTGTTATAACTAGTCTACCCATTGATGCTAATCTATAATCGTTTGAACACGTACAAAGACAAATTCAAATGTGTCTGTTCCTAGTTTTTAATTTTGCAGAAGAAGTTTACTTCTTATTCACATGTTCAGGTCTTATCAACGAAACTATTTATGTAGATAAAAATAATTAAATTTGATTATGTTCACGTCTTATCAACGAAACTATTTATGTTTGTTCCCTTGAATAATTTCATTGGTTCCCTAAATTTGATTATGCCCACTTGTTTGTTCCTTGATATATTCTGTACTTGTTTGTTCCCTTGACATATTCTGTACTTGTTTGTTCCATTGATATATTCTGTACTAGTTTGTTCCCTTGACATATTCTGTACTTGTTTGTTCCCTTGACATATTCTGTACTTGTTTGTTCCCTTGATATATTCTGTACTTGTTTGTTCCCTTGACATATTCTGTACTTGTTTGTTCCCTTGACTTTCTGTTTGTTTGTTCCATTGATATATTCTGTACTTGTTTGTTCCCTTGACATATTCTGTACTTGTTTGTTCTGGTAGTTTAAACTATTTATAGAGTTTATGGAAGTCAGGGTTTAAAAGAAATAGCGTGATTCACAATCGACTTTACTTCCCATTGTATATAAAATATGAAGTACGCTTGTACGTAAGTACTGTCATTACTGTTCTTATTATATCGTCGTAGTCATCGTTATTATGTTAGTATGTATCATCATTATTTAAATTATAATATTCGGACCTGATTATTATATATAAACAAACAGTAAAATTAGATTGTGTAGACATGGCCAAGTGTGGGTTGCATTCATAATATGTATATCTACATTTAAACATGTACTTGTATATATATATATATATATATATATATATATATATATATATATATATATATAAGTATTATATGTGTGTGGGAGTAAGCCATTACATCTTTACATTACATCATTGTCGCTAACTAAATGGATCAACAGATACATGGGGAGACAGATGATTGTGAGGTTGCCACCAGATATAAATAGAAAGATGGCTATGATACATGTACTTGTAATTTGTATTTAAAATGGTGATTACAAGAGATTGAGCATTTGTCATTTAGATCTATTTTTTAAACAAAAAGTGTACAAAAGAATGTAGAAAGAATGAAGAAATGGAAGAGATATGAAAATACAGTATGATACATGTAGCAAAACAAGCAAAGGAGTCAACAGTGGAATGAAGTCAAGAGTGATATAAACAACAATAGGGGGACACAACTCCACCAAGAAAGACAACAAACACATGACGTTTTGGGTGTAACTCTTCGTCAGACAATAGACACGAATATCAACACGTCTATACAGGCATCGCACAGTTTGATGTCAGAAAGAACAGAGAAAGGAGGAAGAAAAAGAGGAGGAGGGTGGAGAGGAGAAGAATCAAGAAAGGAAAGCGAGAAAGAAGATATCATTCAATGAGTAGCCAATAAGGAAGGTAGCCTGAGACTGAGAATGGTACAGCAAAGGAGATTATACATGTTTCAGATAAGTAAATAATGTAAACAACAAAGAGATGTACAATACGAACTATCAGTGTGGTTGTATATAATATATAACACAAAGGAGTCACGGTGGAGTCAAAAGTGCTTAACAACAATAGGTAACAACTCCACCAAGAAAACATGATGGTTTCAAACACAAAATATATCGTTGAAAGAAAGGTTTGATTTTGTTAAGTTATTACATTATTGGTATTACTGTATATTATGCATTATATTTGTTTTGCTACATGTGATAAACTACAGGAAGTGACACCACCTCCAAGAAAAACAGAAAAAACAAGCGACGTTTTGGGTATAACCCTTTGTCAGACAAGAGACAAAAATATCAACACACTTCTTATACTTATACAACCATCACACACTACACAGGACAGAAAGGAGGAACTCCATCCGGCCCCTCTTTCCTCTTGCTTTCTGACACCACACCGTGTGATGCCCATAAGTGTGTAGACACTGCTCGTCTGTTGTACAACAACGAGTTATCCTGTGTTACACTTACACTTACACGCATGCCCAAAGCGTCATGTCTTTGTTTTGTCAATCTCGGTGGAGTTGTCACACTTATTACTTATTGTTGTTTATCACATGTCGAAAATCAAATACAACAACAACGCATAATAATGCTACATGTATTACTACATTTTGTAATACTAATAATGTAGTCATAAAACCAGGCCTTTGACCAATATATTTTGTATATGAAAACATTTAGTTCTTTGGTGCTTATGTTTGTACCAATGGTTTGCTTACATATACAATTTAACCTGGTTTGGGCTTTTTTCCAGTTCACATGATAGACAAGTCGGATAAGTCTAAGTGAAGTGTTTTGTCTTGCTGCAACTCTTCTCTTTTCTTGTCTCTCTTATACTTATTGATTGGTTCATACTTCACTACAGTAGTCGCTGGATAAACGCACGCCCTTCGGCTGCAGGAAAAAGTGTGCCTGTATGCATACCGTGTGTTTATGAGAAGATTTTTTTATTGTTATTATTATACAATAAAAATTCGGTCAGCAGATGTAGGCGTGTGTTTATGCAGAGTGTTTTTTTATCCAACGACTACCGTATCGACCCACTGCAGTGACGTCACAATAGCCATATTCTTTTCTTTCTTTTTTCTTCTCCATTTTTAATGAGAAAATTACAGAAATAGACCTCAGCAGTATCTATAGGCTACTTTATAACAATAATCGCAATCAAATTCAATTGTGTTGTCATCTTTCGATGAAGTCCTTAACAACACGGCTCAATAGTACTACTAGTACAATTTAGTTACATTTACTTGTAGCATGATGTAGTTCTTTTCATTTCCTGGTTATGAGATCAGCGAGGCTACAGCTTATCGCCAGTTTCTGTTGCATTCATTAAGTGAAATACATGATATACTACACAAGACCACTACCTAGTTCACCTGGACAGAATGCTAGTACTAGTACATCATTGTAGGGATCACCTAAGTGACCTTCCACTTCCAGTGAAAGCTGGTACCCATTGACATAATGGGTGGAGTGAAAGAAAAGAGTGTTAATGAGTTAATATTGTAAATTACATTGTAAAGTGTCTTTCCAGGGCACACACAGCTCATAACATAAATTCAGGTGTATCAAAACCAGGGTGTGAACCCACACCTTCAGTCTGAAATACAATTCTCAACCACTGGACCACTGATACTAAATCATAATACTTCATAGTATTTTCCTTCAAGGCCATAACAGCCCATAAAGCTGGAGCTTATCCCAGTTTCTACAGCGTGAAGCAAAACATGTGATTATAATATTAATAATCACATCCTGGACAGGACGGTATTCTGACACAGGTCTTTACTCCCCAAGCTAATGCTTGCACCCTTTTGCACCAGGGAAGAATGGCGAAAACGAGGTTACGTGTCTTTCCCACGGAACATAGCGTCAGACCTGGCTTAGCTAGGGTTAAATCACGGGCCCTAGTTCCTAATGATCCTAAGTGTACACACACTACAGAGTGGGCGCTGCTTGGATGCCACTTGGGGTCAGCAAGGGGTCTGCTGAAGGGGTCAGCAAGGGGAGCCGCCAGCATGCGGCCAGGAGGAGACAGAGTGGAAGGAAGTCACTCCCGGGCTGCTCCCCTTATAGTTTTCATTATTTATCTTGTCACCGAGCAAGATGGACGAAGAAAGGAATCCTTCAACTTCAATCAATGATTTTGTATTTGTTAAGAAAACGAAAGTTAAACAGACGCGCGTTACTGGGTGCACACAATTCACCAGTGCCGTTCTACGTATGGCTTAATATCATCATTTAATGGAACAACTAATTTCAGATGATGAAAAATGTTTGTCGTACATAAAGATGAAATCATCTACTTTAAATTTTAAGCTACTCCTTGACAAAGTTGGACCATACCTACAAAAAGAACCACCAACTTTCGAAAACCATTGTCATCAGAGGAACGCCTGGTCATCACGGTAAGGTAATGTATGGAATGAATGAATGTGTTTATACCCGGTCCACCTTTTAAGGTGACCTCTAGGTTACAACCAAAGCCTACAGTAGATCTAGAAACAACACGCAACTAATATGCTACACGCACAATGGAATATGTTGAGCCTGTGGCGTTTTGGTGCCTGAAAAAGGGGCGAGAAATTTAGTGCAGCGCTAAAACACCACGCTGCAAGTTTTTTTAGGTTTCAATGGTGCCTCTGTAGTGAGAGAAAGCGGTTAGCAAGGGCCTTCCACTCCGTCTTCCGCAACAGATTTCTCGTAGTCTTAATTTTGGTCGCTGCAAAATGGTGCGAGTGCAGGCAAGGGGCGGTCAAGTGGAAGTGGCCTCCACCAAGCAGCGCCCACTCTGCGTGCACGTTAAGTCGAGCAGCCTAATGACTCAGCTACCGACATGCCACAGTAGTTAAGTTGTTTAATTGCAGGTCTGTTTGTTTTTTTTTTCAAAGTGCTACCGATGACAATGGATGTTGCCTTCATCCCAAAGTTCATTTTTGGGATAAGGACCTCAGCTTAAATATTCTAACGTCACAAGCAGAAAAAACACTGAAAAAATACAAAGTAACAATGTCCATATAATAATAGAAATCTGCTTTTTTATGTTGATTTTTAATTTATTTATTTGTATTTCATATTTTTATTGCATGATAAAAGGTAGTTGAGTAACAGAAGACAATATTTTGGAGTATAAAACATACTCGTACAAGTAATATTTGATTTCGAGTTGCCTTGTATTCTAATGGAAAAGTATAGAATTGAGTACAGCAGTAGAAAGCATTGATGGAAGGAAACAGACAGCATAAAAAAAAACATACTTGTAATACACATTTGTTTGCAATTAATAAACATGCAATGCTTCTAACTACATCACAAAAAAATGAAATATCAGTCACTGATTTTGATTAGAATGATGAAAACTATTTTACACATACATGTACTAACATTTTAAACATGTTCACTGGGAAAAGAGAAGTCAGTTGTTTCAACACATGGCCTAAATAGAAAATTATTTTTCTCAGTGAGTAAGCACTTTTCAAGACTCTTGCTTTCACATTCCAATTGGGTGAGACCCAAAGTGAAAGCTAAGTCTTTGAATATTCACCTAAAGGGTGCAAAAGTACATAACAAAGCCAGGCCTCTATCTGCTTTTTTCTTAACTTACACCTGAGGGTAAATGAAAAAGGATTTAAAATGTATGTTCATAAGAAGTCTTGGCTAGCAAACAGTACTAGCATACATTTTTTTCCCTCAGACAAGTTGAAAAACATAGAAAGTAGAGAAAGAGATGGTTTTATTGTGGGGTAGTTGTTTTGGCTTAAGTGAAGAAACACTTTCGTTGATATGACTGATTAGCAATTGCAATAGGCGGCAAATATCACTAAATAAACACAAGTAATAAATGAACGCATCTCCCTCCCTTAGCGTGCCAGATCAAAGTAATGGACCAAAGACGATAATACGTCAAAATTACTCCTTTCCAAACTGTATCTTACTGTTAGTTACAAATACTGTGTGGAGAATGATGAAATTCCAAATAGCCAAAGCCAATCTGGTATCAGTGATCACAATGTGAGTTGATTACAGGTGAGATTGAAATGAAAAGAATATCACTTTACTGATTTCACAAAAGAATACTGATAATTATAAAGACTAGGTAGCTCAGGTACTGAGTATAAGTTGTATACAAAAAACAACCCAAAATAAAGAATTCCTTCCTTTTCAAGAGACCAAATACAAGTGATGTTTGAAGTCGATGACAAAGAGCAACTGTGTATCATTTGCACTGTTAGAACTCCTCAACAGTGGCACTTTTGATTTACTTTTTATGATACTTGAAAATACAACCAAATCGAGAAAGATATTAATTATTATCCTATGTGGGTGTTACATTATTTTCTGAGAGATTTCTTTTAAAATGGAATACCATAAAACTAAGCATGGAATGGTTACAAAATATAATAATAAATAGATTATTCTAATACCACAAATAATGACATCTTGATGAGTAACATGTCCATAATCTATCTACAGATATTAGTAAAATTAGTGACATACAGGATTGGATGTTTTTAACATATCCTCATTAGCAGCACTTTACGCGTTTAATAAGCAATTCTTTATTTATAGTGCGAATACACGGTACAGGTTTATAGCAAATAGTAAAGAAGCTTGAAATTAATCAGCCATCAAAATATATTTCATTTGGGGAAATGATGCAATACTAACACCGAATGCTGTATTTCGGGAGAAGTAATGTAGTACGGCATAAAAGAAGCAGGTGTTGAACTATCTAGCAACAAAAAAAAGGGTAGATGTAGGGGTATTACAGCAATGATATGAAAAAAGAGAAGTGGTAAATTTAAAATGATCTTTTGCATAACATATAGAAAAAAAAACTTTGGCGTACTTTGGCTTTCTCATCGCGACTTGAAACACATACTTCAGCCACAAAAGCAGTAAGTAAGCAAGCATGAAGTAAAGAGAATGAGAGAGAAAAAAAATCTATCAGTTTGCCTGTGCCTCTCCAACTTCTGAGCATTTAAAGAGACAGGACTAAACAAAGATAAACGACTGGAACCTCTTACAGTGCAAAAGCAACTGTGTCTTCCCTGTCCACACAAAATACTATGTCCGGATAAATTAAGCACAGGATACATAAGCTCACTTTTGAGACCAGTCTCTTTCTATTCCTAGAGACTTGAAGACGACTGGACAAACTACTGAAGACACCAAAATCGTTTGCTGCAACAAGGCCCAAATATCAGCTAACTGGATTATAATTTTGGCTTCTTTTTGTTTCAGACATGTTGTAAGTATTTATATAGATTAGAAGGTAGACAACTGAAACCTACACCAACATTTCAAACAATATTTTGTTGTTTTGACCGTAAATAGAGGATGTTAAACAGCATAAAACAAAATGAGGTCTGACAAATGTCAATATTAAATTTTAGACAAATTACCGCAATATAAAATGCAATCTTTGGTCAATCATTTTGCTGTGCAATACAACAAGGTATATTTTGTAAACTTTCATATTGACTGGTGATTTAGTTGTACCACTACCAAGACATTCCAGTGCATTTCAGACATGAGCATTACAAGAAAGATGTAAGAATATGAATACACAAATACATGCAAAATTATGTGGGACAGCAAATTTATAGAAGATATTTAAGTAGACAGGGTAAACTTTGCAACAAAATAAATTCATAACGTCAAAAGATATCCCTATATTCTTCTTGGGAAAGAATCACTCTTTTTCTCTTTTTTGTTTGTTCAAGAATGACATTTTAAAAAGCAAAACAAGCTGTTATTTGGCACGTAGCCAGCACTCAACAGTTTGCATCATTTCTCATGATTTTTACAAAGAACTCGCACAAAATAATGTTCAAATCTGCATGTTTCTCTGGATGGATCAATAATCTTTTATCAGTCATCGACTAAGCAAATCATTCAGACCTAGAGGACAAAATAAAATTTGACAAAAATTACTCAAGTATCTAAGTTTTGGTTAGAGTTTGTTTAGGGTTGTATTTTTCAATTAGAATCAGATGTCCGTGCCATTTAAGGGGTAAAGCTAGTACAGAACTCCACTGCAAATCCAAGCACAGGACAGTTGATGATAAACATCTGGCACTCACCAAAATATACTTTACAACATATGAACAAGCCTACAAACCAAACTATCTTTAAACCGCAAAACAAAAAGACTTCTTCTGATGGCAAAATAATGCCGGATGAGTCAATGCCATACCACAAATTCAACAATCTCATTAATTTCATTCATAATCTCCATATGTCAGGGGAAAAGTCAGAATGTCTTTTTTCCTCGTCAGGGTAAGAGTAGATAATAGCTCTACTTTTTACTCTAGTTTTTCTACTGAGAGTTGACAGTAAAATGACAGATTATGTTAAACATCTCTTTTTCCTTTTCCTCCTCCACAGCATCACTAACCCAATTTTAAAAGCCTGTAAATGGCTGTGGAGGGGGAGATTAAAACTCATCAGCATAGTTTAGCATCTTGAAGTCCATAGATTATACCAAAGAAATAAGTTTTAAAAACTTCACTCCCCACAGAGGGACAGAAGAAAATTCAAAACGAATTTTCTACTGGGATGTAT
>JAXRKP010000010.1:35939-113439 GCA_037039925.1 Doris montereyensis
ATTTCTCTTTTGAGAGATTATAAGTGTTGTCTAAAGTATCACCACATTCATAATACAAGTTAAAGCCAAAATAATCATATTGTAATTTACTCAATTATATCTTTTAAGCCTATCTTGTATATAAAAAAGAAAAACAATAAAGGGATCCATTAAAATGGAAGAATAACATCTTCATAAAATGTGACAAAGTAGCAGCACTTGGGCAAGGGAGGGGGAGGGGGTGCTTTGCAGTGAGTAATTTGTAAAATTGAAGAAAAAATAATAAAATAACTGATTTGGGAGGTAAAAGGCAGGGAGGATGGGTGGGAGTGGGGAAGGGGGTGGGGAGGGGGTGATAGAAACAGTCAAACAAAGTTCAAATGAATATTCATTTATATAGCACCATATTTCAAACGAGAACAGAATTAAAATTTGAACTTGCATTTCAAAAATTCTTTTAACATAAAAAATGTTCTAAGAATCAAAACTCATGACAACATGAACTTTTATAATTTGAACTTCTTTGATCAATTATCCCAATGAAAAAAAAAAGTTAATCCTAGGTTACTGGGCAGCTTTTAAATATGACAAAACATATGAAGTATGAATACGCATCCGCTTAAGGTGAAAAAATAATCAACCTGTTCAGCCACATAAGTCTTTCGTTTTCTAAAAATCTAAACATTCTTCACTCATCCATTTGACAGAAAATTTCACTTAACCCTAAAATAAAAGTGAAAAAATATAAAAAAATACATCATTTTAAATAAGGATGTATGAATTAATCTGCCTTGTTACATTTACAAACAATCAAAAAATAATTCAAACAAAACAAAACCCTACTCAAAACGTGACAACTTTAATTTCCTCTAGTCAGCAATAAAGTATCACTTAATACGAAAGACACTGTTGAAATTTGACAATAGAAATGTTGAACACGGCTGCAACAAACTTCACGCTATATCATAAAGAACTAACTCAAAATCCTGAACTAAAGAAACTTCAGTAACTGAAAGAAAAGTTCTGCTTAGACTAAGCCACATTAAAACAAAATTAAAAGGGGGTAAAACAAAAACCAGCTAGGGTCTCACAAGTTCCTGTCCCTTTTCTTCTCATTAAAACTCATCATGTTTTGTCAAAGCTTCTCCGAAGTCTGTGGCCTGGCTTCCAACAAACAAGTCGTATTTATCCAAAATCTCCTCCTTGGAAAGAACTCCATCCTGTAGAAGAGGAGAATAAACCAATTAGACAAAAGATTAAACATATCCTCACCACCGTACCATAAGCAGTTATTCAAACTTGTAAACAAATAAGAGCCTATACTGTAAGTAGAAGGATATAATCTTGACCTCAAGAAAGTATCTTTAGTTTCTTCCTAATTACAGGCTGTACCTTTTTTCTTCTGTTTATACTCTTTTTCACATATATCTTTTAATGATAGAGGAAGATCTTTTCAGAAAGCATTTCAAAGTATGAAATGAAAAAAGACAAATTTTAATACATCTATATTTATGTACATATTGTCAATTAAATAAACATTTGAATTTGTGAATGGATAACCATAAGATAAAGCATACTTTTGTGGTGACAACATGACATTTGGGTGAATTTCATGCTTGTTAATTTCAATTTCACGCCTTTGATGTGTTTCACTGGAGGCCACCCCATCCACCATATGCAATGATCTCAGAATGAACCAAGATGAAAGACATGTAAACAGGGATGCCACCATGTTATCTTAATTCTTTTTTTAAACTGAATTTCAGGGCTGAGCAAGCAATTCAGAACCAACCTTAGATTTGCCAAAAGGATCAAACTCGTGATTACTCAAAATCTACTCTTACCTTCACTTTTTCATAAAACAACAATTTAAGTGATATCATTTGGTGTGTTAGACATGCATGCTCCCATTATTGTCTGATGTATCAATATGGCACTTGTAAAAATAACCAAAATTATTAAACTGATAAAAATAAATATTACAAAAAAATTTTTTTAACACCATATGAGTAACAATGCATAAGCACAAAGATTATGCATTGCAGATAGAAAGCTCATATCATTTCTTAATCTTAAAGAAGGGGGACAATTTTTAAACGGTCATATCTTAACAAAAAAAAGACTGAAGCTGATCACTCAGAAACAAATTTTGGAGATACCAGAGTAAAGCTTTCATTATAAATGCCCCATAACACTGTATTAGATAGCTTACCTCGTCTAGAGATTTTAAAGGTTAGTAATGGTAAAAGATGAATGACGACCACATGCACCAGGAATAAAAACCTTTTGGTTACATTAACTATGAATGACGACCACATGCACCAGCCCAGCAATACAAAGAGCAAAACACATTTATTCAGGTTTGACTGGGGTTATGTTAAAAGATGACAGAATAATAACCTTTTGGTTACATCAACTATGAATGACGACCACATGCACCAGCCCATAGATTTACATCAACTATGAATACAAAAGCAATACAAAGAGCAAACACATTTAGTTAGGTTTGACTAGGGGTTATGTTCTACAGAGACTAGATAGAAAAATGTCTAGCCAACATATGAAAAATGAAATTGCAGTGTTTAGTAGCAAATCGATATTATAAACATGCCAAATTACACCGTCTACATTCAATCAAGCCGTGACATTGTGCATTAAACAAAACGCATTATAAGGTCACATCTTCAATGCTCAATCAGAAGACTTTTCCACCAGTTTTCGTCAGGGATGGGAAGTTGAGTTTTTTGTTGTTTAAGTGCTGTTTTTAGTGGTTAATTTCATTTAATTTTGAAAAAAGGATGCTGCGTTTTTACGTCTTTGTTCGTTCAAGGTATTTTTTAATGAAACAGCCAAATCAGTTCCTTTGGATACTGTTTTATAAGATAACAAAATCACTTTGTGCCATGATTGCAAACCAAAGTTGAGTAAAGCATATGAAATCCACCATAAGCTCATAGAGGGGAGTATCTTCTGATTGTACAATTACTGGTGTTATCATTCAGAGTGTCAACAAAACGTGCTAAATGATCTTCTGATTCATACTTTGTAGATGAAGACTCCTGTATCCAACGTTTGACAATGTTACAAATATGGCAATATATGTATACTTTACAAATGTCTTCATAAACACAATTGCCACTAACAGTATGAATAAGATTTGATGTCTTGGCGTTATTCATGGAGTCATAGGGGTTTAAACATTTAATGTATTGCTCATGGAGCATAGAATTAGATGAATTTCTTCAAAAAGGATGGATACTGTCAAATATATTCAGAAAACAGGAGTCTATATCTCAAGCAAAGAGTTATGTTACAAAGCAAGCAAATAATGTTTAGTTTAAGCCTAAGGTGACTGGCCCTTTCTTTCACAAACTAAATGGCCGGAAGGGCAGTAGCCAATAAAGGGCACTTAACCACTGCTTGTAAATAGTTTGATACCAATGTTCTCAGCCCTGTTCAATTTTCCCCTTCCCAACACCACCACTTATCTAAAATGATTGATTGAAAATAAGTTTGTGTTGACATGTGTAATAAACGTATTCTTTGTTAAGTGAAATTTCTTAAAACCAAAAAGAAAAGAAAAAAGAAACATTAAAAAAAAAACCCTCCATTCTCCACCTTATATGAAAAATTATCACACTACAAAAAAAAAAAAAAGAGGAATAAAATCAAGGGATGTTAGCCATGCCATCAACCAAGGCAGTGGGGAAAAATATCCTCATGGAAGAGTTAATACCTGATCACCATCTGCCTCAGATATGAGGTGTTTAGTTTCAGCCATCGAGTGATCAAAATCTGCAGGAATTATCCAATGCATTACTTCAGCCTTGTCCATTTTCCCATCATGGTTTCTATCACGGTATTTTGCAAACTGTTCGCGCTCAGATATAACCCACTCCGGCTCTTTCTGCCCTTCCTCTTCGCTATGAGGCCACATGTCACCTACGAAAGGGTGGAAGACACATTCGTCAGTGAGAGATATGAGGTTAAAGGACACACAAACTTGTTCTTTGAGACAGTCCCAAAAAGGGAAACAGGAAGCAAACCTTGAGAATTTAACAAAAGATATCTAAACCCACCCAGAAACCCAATTTTTCACATCAGTTTCCCCACTTTCAACATTGAGGATTCATCAAAGACTGCCTCATAAGACCCTGCTAATTTCTGAGTATTGCAAAAATAAATAGTTTGAGCATGACACATTGGGTGCCAATCAAAATGTGTACATTCAGACCTAAGTCCGACAAATGAGATCCTGTCATAAAAATATCACACTTTGAGCATGAAAAGAAAAAACCCAAACAAAAACCTTTAAAAAAACCAGGTTTGCTTCCCCGCCTCAAACAAGACAAGACACGAAAGGACGATACTGAAGGAGAGCAAACAACATGACCCAGGAAGCTTGACGGATTCAACGAAATGCAAGGTGATGATGAATGGCAAACAAACCCTGTCTGTATCTGATGACCGGACTAAATGAGTGGCCTCTGCTGAAGAGTGGTCATAATCATCAGGGATAATCCACTCCCTAATTTCCTGTTTGTCAAGTTTACCATCATTGTTTTTATCACGGAAATTGGTAAACTGGTCACGATTCAGACTGAACCCATTCTGGGACCCCTTCTTTCTTGTCATGCTCATCATCTTCATCATCCTCATCATCATCGTCATCATCTCCCCAAATATCATCTAAAATGAAATGATTACATTTTTTCATAAATGTTTTAGCCATACAAAAATTTGACAGTACTGGTACTTTCGCTGACAGTTTACTGATCAACAAGATAATCAAGTTATTTTTTCCTATCCAACTTTAAAGAGTGTATGTTCTTCAACATTAACCTATGCAGACTGAACTCTTTCCAGAGACATAATGGTAATAGCCCAATTGAAATGGTTCCTAAGATAGGACTAAAATTTGTATGAAAAGATACAATATTGATTTTGAACTAAATATAATTTGATCTCCTATTACTTTGATGTTTTTACTTCCTTTCAATTACTGTAACGTTAACCATTGGCATTACAAAAAACAAAAACAACAACATATTTTCAATAAAAAATCAAATTGCAGCATTAAAATTCAAAGAATAAAGAAATCTGAAGCCAATATGAAAAATCTTCCATGAAATTCATTTCTTCTACCGCCATGATCTTTCTTCAATGACTAAATTTTCATTTTTATATTTCCAGGAAGAGTTCCTCCAAACAAACTGATGAAAGTTTGTTAAAACAGTGGGTATAAGGCTTACCAATGTATTCATTAAGACTGATGTATCCGTCCTTATCTTTGTCAATATCTTCAAGGGTTTCCTGCAGATGTCATAGGCAACATATGATTAATAAGGTGTAAATCAGCAAGGTGGTACAATGACTCGACAAACCATGTGATTAAAAGAATGACTACCACTGGTAAAAACAATCAGAGTTGTGTCAAATATTTTCTGCAATGGCAATTATCAAATACAAAGTTTGACCACCATGAAAATTAAGATGAAAGAGACGTTACTCTCAGACATTTTCTAACACAGGAAAAATAACAATGTTATGCCTCATGCTTGTGACAACTCAAAAGTAGACTCTCTACTGGGAAGTCAGCAATGTTTTCCGGAGACAAAGATTATCACTAATTTACACTTGTCCAAAGATTATAATTGTCTTAACAATTCCAAAGGTCTCAATGGTGTCTCAATGACATATCCCCACCTCCTATGTATTCTATACCTTCATTAGAGATATAAATTCTTACTAAAAATAATTTACCCCCAACAAAAATTCGTAATTATTGCCTCTTGTATTTGATAAGTAAATATAAAATGGAAGATAGTTTTAGTGGTTAAATTTAGATTACTGGCAAAAGTTTACAACATGTTTAAATATATATATCTTGTAATAATTGTATTTTTTGTTCAGGGTATTCTGTCAACAAAAAGATAAGGGTGAATATCACTAAACCCAAATGACTTACATCGACAACAATGTCCCTCATGTGCTCTGCTTCCTCTGGATGCAAGAAAGCTTGGAATTCTGTTTTGGTCATTTTGCCATCGCTGTCCTGGTCAGCACGTTTCCATCTCCTCATGTCACGATCAATCATATCTTTATACTCAAATGTTGGAGATCCGTCTATTGGCTCTACATAGAATCAAATACAAAATAAAAGTGTTTTAGAAATCACTTTAAGCAGTTCATTCCATGAAGTCTATCAAACAAACGCCAATATCTAAATGTTCAAGTATTGACCTCACATGCTTCAAAACTATTAAGTAATTTCGTTTTCTTTTTGCATTTTTGTTACTCAAACTAAAATTTATTTTCAAAAAGAGACATACCATCACTATATCCAAAGGTTCTTTTCTGGTAGTTCTCCCAAAGAAGGCTACCATCTGTTTCAGGCTCATGGTCTTTCCACATACGTTCAGTGTCCTGGGTGATATATCTATGCTGAACATACTGAATCCACTTCTTCAATTCCTCTTCTGTTACAATGCTATCTTTATCTGCATCAATCTTGTCCACAATTATTCTATGGAGAAAAGAAAAACAAAATGATGCTTTTTTCATTCTTTTTCCTTATCTAATTCATATCATCAAACTGAAATTCACAGATGGACAAAATCAGATTTGAGATACATTTGCTATAATCTGATTAGCTCAATTTGCGATGTACATGATCACTGTTTCATTTCACTTGAATTACGAGGAAGAAGGAAAAACGTAATTAGCCTAACAGCTCCCTTTAGTTACACAAATCCTTTTTGCTCTGCAAATATTTCGCAAAACAAAAAAGGTTGAGGAGTGTCTGTTTTTCTTAAACTTACGCTAATCTCTCTTTGCTCTGTTCAGGAGACAACTTGTCAAATGTCTCTGCTTCATCATGGCCAAGGAAAGCATCATGATCATAATCACTGTTATGTTCCCCATCTTGTTCATGTTCCTCATCACTCAATGACTGTAAATGAATGGGAAAAACACAAATAAAAATAATAATAATAACAATAATAATAATAGTAAGATGGTAACAATATGAATGAATGTATGACAAAAATAACAGATAAAAAAATCATAGGCATTAACATACTAGAACTCTTTTAAAAAGGATAAAAAGGTGCATTTGATGATGAAGATCTACCCCTGACTCTACATCTAAAACCTAATAAAAACTTCTTTTTTTTAAAAAAATGTTATTCCAAATTCCATTAAACAAGACTAAGCAGTGAACAGATTTAACTTTAAAAATAAACAAAATATAAAAGAGTGTTATTTATGTGATACAAGATTCTGCAATATAATAAAGGGTGACTTTCCCATTTTTCAGTTCTCTTTGATGTTCACACTGTCAAAATTTTAAAACCGTTTTTTAAAATTAAGCAAACACATGTCCAGATAGATTTTCTTGTTACACGATTCAAACTTAGCAAAAATCAATTTTATCAGCATACAGCAACAAAACACAAAAATAGATACCGAAGGAATCTCTTCAAAACATTCATTTCATCCCAGAACATACTCTGTAAGATATATAAAGTGAAGAGGAGAAACAGTTACCTTATCATGAACACGCTGCTTCTTTTCATTTGTTGGAATGGCGCTTGAATACAGGGTGACACATGTGACAATAATAAATAAAATGGAAATGATTTTTGTGGCTTGAGGTATACCTGCAGCCATCTGCAAAAGGAAAGAAATTTAAGAAGTTACCAAGATTTTAATAAAATACAGATTTTTCTCACTCTTGTCTCATGTGCCAATTAGATACATGTCTACACTAACCGATAAGAATATAACTCTAAGGACATGAAATAATATTTTAAAATTCATAATTTTACCTGTAAATTAAATAGATGAAAACTAACGAAAACTATGGCTCATGAAATCTTTTTTTTAATTTCAGAAAATTTCAAAGTGAGGACATTGTCCATGTTTTACCAGGGGTGGCTAATGTGACAGTGACCAACAAAGTTAAGTCAAAAGTAAAGATTGCTGTTCGCTGTTTAATCATTGCAACAAAGCCTAGCATCAAGGGTCCTGTTTAAGTTTTTACGGAGGAGCTCTCATGAAAATGAATTTATTTAGCGTTTCTAACATCAAGGTGACATTTACACTTTAGCACCGCTAGGCAGTATCGAACACGAAAATGGTAAAGTTTTATGATGGTAAAATGTTATGAAACCTTTCGCGACCTTTTACGGCCCCCACTCAATGGAAAAAAACGCACAGTGCAATCACTCTCTCTTCTACTGACTGCAATGTACTGTGATCGCCTCTTCTCTCGATCGCATCTGGGTCTGAGTCTCGAATGACCACTGGACTCATTGAAATATTATTGACGGTGCTCCTGTGTGATTGCTGTATGGCTTCTGAAAATTGGGCTCCACAAGGCCTAATGTACGGTGGGCCTGTCTCCTCTCTCTGGCATTGAGCAATATTTCTCATTCTTTTGACATAATTTTCATGCATTATGTTATACTCTTGTTTCTGTCTGTTTCCTGATGGCAGGGAATTATAACAAGAGGAACAATAAATTGGACCCCACTACAATAACTGATTTTTTTTTCCAGTCTCTTGAAGAGAGAGAGAGAGTGAATCTGAATCTGTTTTACAAGATGCAACAGGCATTGGTTGCCCAATAATGCAAATATGTCGTCAGTACATTCTTGATCACATGAATACAGCACACATAGCACATTTGAGCATTTCAATATTCATACAGGACAGCTTACCAGTTTGGAAATTGATCCATGATGTGATTGTTTTCAGGAAGAAACTATTTTGTATATATATACATGGCTTGTTTGGGACGAAGATGTCGACTTTCTGTTCTTTGTATATTTAGATAGAATGATCATTTATCTACGAATTTATGGGAGAGAAATGTCAATATGACGTATAATTTTTTTTGTTACAAAATATTTTGTAAGCGTGGATAGGTCCAAATAGTCAAAATTTTGACGTCATTGACCCTAATACTGGTTGAGAAGATGGCATTGACAACCTGCGTAATGTGGCAGCTAATAGCCAAATCTGGCAACATGTTATTCAGCTGGCTGACAACAAAAGTCGTTCACTGAAATGACAGATGCTGATTATGTAACAGGAGGAGGATTTATATATAATTATAAGTGTTGCTTGTTGGTGTGCTTGTAAACATGCTCACAAGTATAGGAGTAAGGTATAAAACAAAAAAAGGTTATTTTGACGTCTACTTTCATAACAGTGCACATCTAAATCTAGGTTTGCAATCCTCTTTACATTAGAAACAATGCATAACTACGTGAAGAGATAGATTTTGAAAATTGGGGCCAAAATCCAAAAAGCAACCGTTTTCATGGCAACTAAGGAAGCTACAAACTTTTCAGTGATAAAGGATGACCATATTTTGAGTAACTCATATATTAAAAGAAAAAACCAAACTCAATTTACTCAAAAGCGGGACTAATAATGGGAAGTTGGCTTGGTAACACACTTTGTGATGTACGTGTAGCGGCCAGAGAGAGTATCGAGATTAAAATGGGGTTTGTAATCATATTTAGTGTGCAATGTTGGCGGTGATAAAGTGTGATTTCCCCATTTAGCTATAGCATCTAGATTAGGTCTCTATATTTGTATTTTGCAACTGTTAAGAAAAAAATTAATAAGAAATAGATCTAAATCTAGATCTATGAATAGTTTAAATCTGTCTAAATCTATATCTATGCCCATTAAATTTCATGCAAAAGAAAGGTGTCATTGGTCCAGATCCGAAGGTTCAGCTAGAATCTATCTAGATTTTAGATCTGATTTGGTCCACTTCCTACAAGGATTTTCTCTACATTCTGACTCTAGATCTACATCTGATCTACAGATACCCAAGTCCAGACCAGAATTGAGAATGGTCTAATAAGAAGGAAAAAACTGAAAATGATCCATCAAAGTTTCATGAGCAATAATAGATCTAATTTTTGCTAATAGAATTCTAGCTAGAGCTAGAATTTAGTATAGATATTGAGGTTGTTTTTTTAAAGGTTCTAGATTTAAATGTAATAATGCAATCATAATATTATTATTATTAATAATATACAAGATCTAGATCTATTTATCCACTATCTAGAATCTAGATCTAGATTTTAGAGCTAGATCTAGATTGAAGGTTGTTAATTACTATCGCTCAATCTAAGACGTAAATAATGCACCTTAGAATCTAAATCCGGAGAGAGTATAATCTAGCTAGATTAAGGCAAAGCCCCAGAACTAGATTCTAGATCTAGATTAGTAATCTTAGTGGGAAAAAACAGTGCACGTCATTCAATCATTCATCTTCATTTTGATGCTGGAACATTTGGGAGACGGAGGCAAGAAAACGTCCACTTTCATAAACAAAACAATATGATAATCACACAACGTACCTTGAATGAAATCAACCAGCTATTTCAACGGAGATGAGTTATTGATTTGCAAATCGATTCAGAGCTTTCTATTACTTGCACTAGCCTAAATTCGTTGCGAAATTTGTGAGTCGAAGTCGTGGCAACAGATGAACAACCAAGGTGAGTGGATGAGATCGGTACCGGCACAACCTCTAAAATCGAAGAGCTCCAACCAATCAATGAGAAGTGTGCCTACCATGTGATCATCCTTGTCCAATGGCCTCGATGCCAACGTGGCCAGTGTTGTCCAGCAGCCAACCAGCGCATCTTTCAGGAAGAGTCTGCTAGGTGGCACAACAAGATGCTTATTTATTTCCCACGGTTCCACGTGGACAGCTCTACAGACGTGGTCGGGCACATTTCTCCAAAGCTACAATTACTGAGAAGGAAGGAGTCAAGGGTAGATAAAGGGCGGGGAAAGAAGAGGAGAAGGGTAGAGAGAGGAAGCCGGTGCTTTTCTCATCAGCTGATGCAAGGCGCAAGAGATATTTCACCATGGTACCAGAAATGGATGGACAGTTATACTCTGTTGATAGAGCGTGCCACTTTTCTTTTCACCATAAAATAGGGCCTGCCTTTTAAACATTTACATCAGCAAATAAATATTACTTATTACATAGAAGATAAAAGAAAAGAAAGTGCAGAAAAATTCAGCCCGTTTGGGAACTAATAGATAATTACAGCGTACGGATATGGTACCGGTACATGAAAGAAACTGTCAAAATAAATTAACACGAGAATCAATTACAATACATACCTAAAGTATATCCAGGATTGAAAAAAAAACAGTTCTTCAAAGCTATAAATGACAAAATAATTGTACCTCTAGATCAGTTTACACTGAACACAATAACAACTGAAGCAGACGTTCATACAAAATAATATTGTCAGCTGATCCTATCGTAGTCCAGTAAAGTCCAGTAAGACTGTAGACAGAATACCAACATAAATTAAACTCAACGGTATCATTGAAAATTTCAAAAACAAAGTAGAAATATTTTTGTTTATTAAACGTACAGTATGAGTGAATGTGGTTGCATTCCAAATGTTGCGTGCTAACAGCAACATCAACAGCTAGGAACTGAGTACGTAAGTTTGAGAGGAAGAAGATGAAAAAAAATGAAAAAAATGATGAAGTGAAGAAGAAGAAGCAGAAGGAAGAGAAGAAGAAGAAGAAGAAGAAGAAGAAGAAGAAGAAGAAGAAGAAGAAGAAGAAGAAGAAGAAGAAGAAGAAGGAGAGAGGAGAAGAAGAAATTGCAATAATTATTCTTTTGGTACAGCAAGTCCGTCGAAAGGTTGAGCTGGAGGAGAAACAAAAAAATTAAAGACGGTCTGTCCTACCATATTGAAATACCCGGTACAGGTACATGACTTTGATTCTGATGTTCCATGTAAAGTAAAAAGTCCCTTTAAAAAACTCAAATCAGTAATACAAGACATTCCACAGGAATAGAGTGTCAGGAGTAGGTCACGAATAACCTGGACTTGGCTAGTGGAGAACGATTAAAAGAGAGGTCTTTATGGAAGGATCATTAACAAAAAGTGCCAGAGATAAAACTTCCGTCTGTTGCGCGCAGTCTATACCCTGGTGCAGGGTGAAAAGGCAATGATGATGATGATGATGACCAGTAAAAAGTATAATATGTGAGTTATCCAATGATACATGGACCAATTTTCTTGTACTGCAATGATAAAAATGCCAATTTTCTCTACTCTTTCTCCCATTGATGATTTGTGTGGAAGAGAAAGAGAGAGAGAGAGAGAGAGAGAGAGAGAGAGAGAGAGAGAGAGAGAGAGAGAGAGAGAGCGAGAGAGAGAGAGAGAGAGAGAGAGAGAGAGAGAGAGAGAGAGAGAGAGAGAGAGAGAGAGAGAGAGAGAGAGAGAGAGAGAGAGAGAGAGAGAGAGGGAGAGAGAGAGAGAGAGAGAGAGAGAGAGAGAGAGAGAGAGAGAGAGAGAGAGAGAGAGAGAGAGACAGACAGACAGACAGACAGACAGACAGGCAGACAGACAGACAGACAGACAGTGGCTCGAGGGAGGGGAAGGATGTGTGTGTGTGTGCGCGCGCGCGTGCGTGCGTGAGTGAGTGAGGGTAAGAGACAAGAGACAAAATATGAGGAAAAGAGAAAGAGAGAGACATACACACACACACACACATATATATATATATATATATATATATATATATATATATATATATATATATATATATATATATATATATATATATAGAGAGAGAGAGAGAGAGAGAGAGAGAGAGAGAGAGAGAGAGAGAGAGGGACATAAACAGAGACAGAGACAGAGAGACAGACAGATAGATAGATAGATGTGATAGATAGTAGTGTGAGGTGGGACAGGGGACACAGACAGATAGACAGCGACAGTTTTCTTTTTTGGAATAGAGATAGATAGTGGGGAGGGGGAGAGAGAGAGAGAGAGAGAGAGAGAGAGAGAGAGAGAGAGAGAGAGAGAGAGAGAGAGAGAGAGAGAGAGAGAGAGAGAGAGAGAGAGAGAGAGAGAGAGAGAGAGAGAGAGATGCTAGGGTGGGAGAGAGAGAGAGAGAGAGAGAGAGAGAGAGAGAGAGAGAGAGAGAGAGAGAGAGAGAGAGAGAGAGAGAGAGAGAGAGAGAGAGAGAGAGAGAGAGAGAGAGAGAGAGAGAGAGATGTGTGCGTGTGTTTATATAAGTGGTTGACGAGTGTCGTAATGGTCCGTCTCATTGCTACGACTACGATGATAGATGCAGTGAAATTTTTCTTGCTCTAATGATTTTTAATGTTAGTGATTCTGTTGACCTGGGTTATATTCCTGATATCAGCGATTTAATTTATAAGACTTTAAAGACCTCCTAGTAAGGATACGATCAAAGATGACTGGGATCCTGATTTATGCATTGCGTGTGTTTCTGCATCTGTGCGTGTTGGTCTGTACGCATGTGTTGCTGCACGTGTCTATACCTGTGTACATAATATGTGTACATGTATTAAACATTGTGTGGCTGTTATCATAAATATTCCGATAATCATTGAGCAGAGTAAAGACAGGTGCGCACGAAGCCAAAGAATGGGCATTTAAACACACTTGGTAAATCGACTGCCTAATAAGAAAATAAACAATAATCCTCAAACCAAACCAAAATATGTATTACGTTAAGGGGGTCATTTATACAAACATGACATTAGCTTCAATTTATTTGTGTCTATTTATATGCAGTGAAACCAATGGACTCTCCCTAAACACCAACAAAACAGAATGTACTGGTATCATAATTCGAAAACCCCTAGCCGCCCGCTGTATAATAGTAGCAATGTAAAACTAGTAACACTAGACAATTGAATCAATTCAACTACTACTTGAATACATAACATCAGAATACAGTTGCAAATTTGAACACGAAACAAAAATACAACAGCGGCACCGTCAATGAACATTTTCAGCAAGAACATGAAACAAACCCATAAACATCAATTTAAGTATTTTTAAAAACAAACAACAAACTTCGAGTCCTCGAATTGTATGTGTCTATGGTCACTATAAAGTTGTGAAAGTTGGACATTTACCAACGACACAGTTAGACAAAAACAACAACAACAACAACAACACAACCAATCAAGAAACAAACACAAATCCGACAGAGGGAAAAACAAACGAAGAAATATTTTTAAATGAACAAACTGAGAGGAACATTGACCAAGAACATTCAGAAAAAAATGTATTTGGTCATTTCAGAAAAACTGGTAACAAGTGGCAAGATCGTGGGGACAGAAGAAGTCCATGTCGTCATTCATCGTTAATTGAGTCAAAAGTCCGTGAACTTGTACGCCTAGTTGACAACAGAGAGTATCAGTGAAGCGATTGCCCGAAACTGACGCATTGTGATGACTTTATTAATCCTGGTATCGTCTGACTGTTAGTCGAACAGTCTGTTCCCTTCTGTCATCCAAGCCCTGAGATAGCCGGAACTTATCGGGACAGAAGAAGTCTGTTGCAGTCTATTCGTGTATGATTTAGATATACACCTCTGTCGATTCATCGTTAACCTGAATGAGTACAGCTCAAAGCAAAATCTATGAATCGCAACTGTGCCCATTCGCTATCAGGTGGAACGTAATGCGTGTGGAGAAAAACTAGTATGGTTTGGATTGACGTGGAGTACGATCAATGTACACAAGGCAACAACGTTGCCCTTGGCAGTGAAAAACGAGGACCTGAACCCAAAACGAAGACCTCAAGACTTCGATGTCAACTGGTGATCACCAGACCACTGAAGACATTAAGCTTTGAGGATTTTTTTTGCGAAAAAGACAGACAAGTTTAAATTTTTTATTCTGTTATTAACTGTGTTCTTTGCCAGCGGTTTACAAATAAGATTAAATGTTTAAAAATCGCTTTTCTTCCCTCTAACATTGTAGTCCTGAATTTTAAAAACTTGGAAAGTAGGTACTGGTGTACTATGTACTTTAATTTTTTCAAAGGCCAGATACAACAATTATGTGAAGTGTAAATGGATATGGTGATCCAGCGGTAAAGTATCGGCCTCTCAACCAATAGATTTGTGGGTTCGTGCCCGACAGGTTGAAACATTTTCTCGATTTCTTTCGAGAAAAATCCTCCTGGTCCATGTAGGTGGATCGACACCTTGTCCCATAGGAGACTGACGATAAAAAATGAGATCCCGTGTACAGATCACAAATACTCTGTCCACGTTAAAGATCCATTGGCTGTTTACAGGCAGTGCGAGCAACATTTTAAAAATCCTACCAAAAAACATCGAGATCCCCTCACTTGTGGATGTGTGTACAATGAAATCAAACCAAGCGGTAGGCAAGCGGCTTGTTGATGGATGTTCGATTGTTTAGGGTGGAATATACACTATCTGAAAGAGAATAAGCCTCCATGCACTGTTTTCAGAGTGAAATGGAGAGACTCATTGGTCGAAAAAATACTCGAGATTATTTTTTCAACCTCCGTCGGGGCTTGAACCCAAGACCTTTGGTTGAGAGGCCGACACTTTGCTTCTGAATTACCGAGCGCCCCTCCCCCTCCCCCCATAGGCGAGGTGACGGCACCATTTACACCAATGCTTATAATATATTATACGCTCGTATAGATAAAAAAGTAACAACGATTCGGAAAAAACTTGTATGAAAACAGTTTTTAAAATTATTTTTATACCCTCTTTGTACCCGGGTAAACCAGAGGCAAAGTGTCGGCCTTCAACCGATTTGGAAAGGTGTCCAGGTAGGTGGATCGTCTGGAGACGAACGATAAAAAGGAGGTCCCGTGTGCAGACGACAACGCTCGTGCACGTTAATGATTCCTTGCCTATTTACACGGCAGTTCGGGCAAAATTAAAACCAAAATATTCCAACACCACCGAGATCACCTTAGCTGTGGATAAAATCAAATTTTTCCTCTATAAAATTTATCCCAGCTGCTGTTGCTGTCTTGTCTGGAAAGGCAAGGTAGCTTGGCCAGAGGGTAGATCTTTATCTTCAGAACGCCCGTCTGGTTTCACAAGGTTTTTTATATGGAAAATTGTATCAAATCTAGTCCAATACTTACCAAGATCTCAATTATACCTAAGCCACGACTAGGCTCAGGTTAATATCGAGGCGAACATAAACTAAGTTCGCCTCGGCCAATACCCAATCTGTTCCCACACCCGTATACTCTCTAAGCCAATGCCGTGGCCTCATCAACGCTCTGCCACGTTAATGATTCCTTGCACGGCACGAAACCAAAATATTCCAACACCACGAGATCATTGGCACAAAATAAAACCTCCTCTATGGTTTCATTTTGGTTGTTAAGGAGTTATCTTCCCTGCATGCTGTTGCTGTCTTTTTCCACTTTAGATCTTTATCTTCAAATGACGGTGGCGATAAAGAAAAGAAAGAAAGCGATTTTCAAGTATAAACTAAACGGGCCAATACCCAATCTGGATAACAATGCCGTGGCCTCACAGCCATCCCACTGTATTGTATTGTATTCGATGGTAAGCATGAAGCATATTATGCCATTGTCTCACACGAAGGGTATTTTATCCCGGTTGTTCTTGCCTTTTTGTTGGAGAATCTTATCTGGGAATGTTGTGTGTGTCAGAGGTGTGTGTGTGTGTGTGTGTGTGTGTGTGTGTGTTTCTTTTTTTGTTTATCAGTTCCCATTCTACCTTTTCGGTGTATGGGTTCAGATGCCCAGGATGATCTTCTCCAGATGCCCAGTCCTGGCATTTTCTGTTTCCTTCCGTGAAAGCTATATTTCTATGCTTCAATGCCTCTTTATATCTTCTTGAGACTTTCTCCTGAGGCCTGCCTTTTGGTTTTTTACCTTGGGCTTTAGCACTGTATACTGATTTAGCTATTCTATTGTCATTCATTCTGTTTACAGGCCCAAACCATCTCAATTTATTTGTTTCTATCTTTAGTTTGTATGCCATTTGCTTTGGCTTGATCTCTTATTGTTGTGTTTGATTTTTCTCTCTTTTAGTTTTCCCCCTACTATTCTTAGATATTTCCATTTCGGCTGCTGTACTCTATTGTATTCTACTGTCTAAAGTTCAACTTTCGCTGCCATAGAGGAGAGTAGGAGTTTTTGTCGACAATTCTTGCTTACCTGCAAATGCCTTTCCTAGATGGTTATATATTGCACTTGCCTTTTTGATTCTCTGGCTGATTTCTTCTCTAATTTTCCTCTGAGTTAATCATTACTCCTAGGTAATTGTAGCTTTGAACTTGTTCTAAATTCTCCTGCCCAATTCAAGGTTTTGTGTTTTAGCTCCCTTAATTACTAGCATTGTTTTGATTTTCCTTGCATTTACTCTCATTCCTTTTATTTAGTTCATTGTTCATAATGTTGATATTCGACTGAAGGTCGCTTTCTGATTTTCCAAAAGGAACTAAATCATTGGCAAATGAAAGCATTGATACATTTACTGGTTTGAGCTTCCACATACCTATATTCATTTTCTTCCTTTTTGAGGATGCCTTTGCGACTAAATCCATGAATGTGATAAACAAAAGAGGATTTCAAATTGGCAGATACAACCCTTTTTAATGGCTTCTATTATTGTTTCATACCGTGTTTTTTTAAAGGAATGTTTAGTTCGTCCTTTTCTCACATAATTATAAATATGTGGTAGTAGGTATAGTACACTTCTTTCCATCAAATTGATGCTCTTCAGATATCTACTTTCCAGCTACCAACTGGCACATTTTGGTTTATTACTTTGAGCAAAACTTTTAATGTCCCCAAATATTTTTCCAGTCGCCTAGCACTTCTTCCTGGTCTAAATCCACTTGACTTCCATACTTGCATATATTTTTCCTGACTATAGTGATATATTGAGCATTCCATAGTTGATGTAGTAGTTTGTCTGCACCCTCTTTCTGACCTTGGTTTTTAATAATTTTTGGATAAACTTGATCTGCTCTTGGGGCTTTTCCTAATTTCACTTTTCTTATAGCTGTTTGCAAGTTCTTCCATTGAGATATCTACATCTTCAGCAATTCATCTCGATTACTTGTTACTCTTAATAATTGATCTTTACTCCTTGTTTCATACGTTCTGGAGGGATTAACAAAATTGGTGAAAATGCTTTCTCCATGTTTCAATGATTTCGCTGTCTTCTTTCATTATTTCTCCTTTGGCGTTCTTAATTTGTCGTATTGGGCATGCTTTGATCTTTCTTATGCTCTTCATTGCCTCCCCCCCCGAACAGCTTTTGATTTCCCTGATAGCTTTCTTGAAGTCTTTGTCCAAACTCTTCCTATTGTTCCTGTTTTGCTTTCCTAACTTTTCTTTGGCGATAGTTCTTTAAACTTTTATTCACATAATCTGTCCTATTCTCTGGTCTCTTTGTTTGCAAGTATTTCTTCCAGACATCGTTATTTTTTTGATCTTAGTCTTGACATTCTCATCCTACCATGCTGTTCTTTTCCTATCTCCTTTAATTTGTTTCCTACTACAGACTTCTTCAGTACAGCTGAGGATTGTTTCTTTATACATCTGCTACTTTTCTTCTATTGTGCTATCATTCAGATCCATCCGTCTTTTCACTGATATATTTTTCATCCTAGATTGGTACAATTCTGTTTTAATGGTGGTTTATTTAGTTCATCATTTTGAGTTTAGTAGCTTTCTTTCTTCTTTCCTTTTCTGTTTGTTTTCTTCAGTCAGTAATCTCATTTTGGCATCCACTAAGTGATGATCACTAAATATTTTCTTGCTCCTCTGTTTACTCTTGCATCCGATGTACTGTAAAAAAAAAAAAGAGCTGCTAACTTTTACGTAGTCTATCATTGATTTTTCACACCTGTCTTTATTTACTCTTGTATATTTGTGGATATCTTTATAGGAAAAAAGGTGTTGCTATTTTCATGTTATTCTTTAGGCAAAAATGTATTAGTCTCTCTCCATTTGGCGCTTGTTGTCTCTCTCCTTCTTTACCTATTACTCCTCCTGACGTTTATACATTATTGCCTATTCTAGCGTTTAAATCTCCTAAAAGCGTTAATTTTTTGTTTGGATTTAAGACTCTGCAGCTATTCGTAAATCGTTTTCGAAGATATCTTTTTCTTTTTTAGTTACGTTTTCGTTTGGTCCATAAGCTATTAATAATTTAATTTCTCGTCCTTTGGTTTATTATTTACCCTAATAGCCGTGGGCTTATAAATTTCAACGTTCTAGTAGATTTTCATGCCTTTTATGCCCTAGGAGGCCTACTCCTGCTCTAGTTCTATCTTTTGACATCTACTCCTGAGAAGATTAAAATACACCCGGTCCTATATTTTCTATTCCTTGTCCTTTTTTCTTTGTTTCTGTAATGGCCAAAATATTGACTTTGATTTCTTTCCATTTCTTAAAACTAATTGTAACTCTTTTTCCATTTGTTGCCCTAACACTCCATGTTCCAAAAGTCACAGTCCGTATTCGTTTCCAAGTTTGCTCGAAAGATCAAGCCGGTTATATTACATTTATTTCTGAATCAGGTTGTTTTGTATAAGCAGGGGATTAGCCCACTGTACCCCTAGGTAGATGGTGGGCTGACCCTTGAGGCTCCATACCAGGTCTTGTTATTTTCTGCCAGGAGTAAACTCCCTTAGCCTTTAGTCATTTAAGACCAGTCTGCAAGGCAGCAGGTTGTTATTTTCTGTCAGGTTAACTCCCTTAGCCTTTGGTCGGCCAAGACCCGCCTGCAAAGCAGTAGGAGACTCGTGAGGGCAGGATAATCTACGCCCCGTACATGTGCTTACCTGTCCACTGCCCGGGTGTGTATGTATGTGTGTGTGTTTAATTTAATTTTTCAATGCAGGTTTTGCATTTGTAACATTCATTTAATAAAGATAAAGATTGGTTTATAGTCCGTATCCCCGCACAAATGCCGGCTCATCGACAGTACATTGTTTATTCCCCAGCAGGACATTTGATTCAAAGTCATTCTCAACTCCTTGGGGTGGGGTGGGGTACAGTACACAGGTTTGTTAGGCCTTCGCACTAACACTCTGACAAGATCTTTCTCTACCTATAACTGGGTACTCATTCACACCTGAGTCAAGTGATGAAAGTAGACTGGAAGTGCTTTTCCTAAGAGAACAATGTTTTGAGAAGAAAAAACCCCACATGTGTCTCCCATGGGGTTTGAACCATTGTCGTCATGGTTGCAACTCACAACACTTCGATTCAACTACAACGCCTTTCAAAATAAGCATTTATTTTCTTTTCTTTGAAGTTACTGGAGGTTATCTGATGGCTTGTTATTCATCCGTTTCTCTACCTGTCTCCATTTTCTACTGTCGTTCACACTCTTTCTTTCTTCACTCCACTGTGGCTCCTTCGTATTATTCACAACTATTTAGATAGTTCACATTGCCACATCTCTGTTGTTTACGTTATTTATCTTTTTTTAAATATTGCTAGATATTTCTCGTTTGTTGTCTGACGAAGGGTTATACCCGAAACGTCACGTGTTTGTTCTGTCTTTCTTAGTGGAGTTGTCACTTATTGTCATATTTCGCCTTTGACTTCACTCCACTGTGGCTCCTTCGTATTATTCACAACTATTTAGATAATTCACATTGCCCCATCTCTGTTGTTTACGTTATTTATCTTTTTAAAGATATTGCCACATATTTCTCGTTTGTTGTCTGACGAAGGGTTATACCCTAAACGTCACGTGTTTGTTCTGTCTTTATTAGGGGAGTTGTCACTTATTGTCATATTTCGCCATGTACATGTATTGATTTTGCATGCCCATGATGAATCTTTGCTTTTTCCTTCACTGCTTCAGTTCCCTCCTCCTTTCACCTTTGATTGTATATAGGTGTTTACGCTTTGTGTAGGCAAACATGGAAAGAAATTCATGTAGTGGAATCTGCATCATATAATAATGGTACAAAAGTCCTATACAATCAAAGAAGATAATATAATATATACGAGGAGGTCCCAAAGTCGCAGCCACGGAACAACCCATGACACATTGAGATGCTCACCCACTTTCCCGAACTCTATTGAAACTCACAAGCACCGAAATGTAGCATGGGAACAATAAAGAAGAAATAAATTCAATGTAGATTAAACAATATTAATCTCGTTGCATACGCATTGAACTATCGCTTTAAAAAAGGTAGGGATGCACGCTTATATATTTTAGACCTACTTTGGTGTATTGGGTGTTGATGTGGGGTGTTTTTTATTATATCTCTTCCACCCTATGCGATTTCTCAGTTTGCCTGTGTCTACTCCTTTCAAGTTGTTGTTTTTTTCTTGGTGTCTTTCATCATCCTTTCCCAACATGCATATTAGTTATTCACGATGCTATAGATCTAGTCATCAATATGTTTGCTATGTTGTCTACCAAACCCAAATCGTGACAGGTTTGGTTTTGTATGATGGCGTAAGACTAGAGAAGTTGGGAAAATGGATTGATTCTTACAGAGGGTATCACTTAACTTTTTTTATATCTTTGTATAAATTAAAACCTCTTGACTTTTGTGCATGAGCGTCTGAAGCTGGAGCGTTCTTTCTTCTTTCGCGAGGATCGAGTTTATGAGTTTATGTTTTTAGGTTTCAAGTTCTTGATTTACGCCGGATGTTTACAATTTACAATCGTAACCGCGTCCTCTGAAAGTGACAGTGCCAGATGAAAAACATTGATTAGTAACGTCCGAAATCAAGGTAGAACTACGATCTATGGTAAATATATATAAGTACTTTGCATAGATCTAGAATGTAGAGTAAAAAAAACGAAATCATGGCGTTTGGAATGAAAAAAATGCAAACAAATACATAATTATTTTGATCTGTCATTGGAGAGAAGTTGCTGTAGGCTCATCATACCCATAGAGTTGAAAATGAAAAATAGCTAGGCCTAGAACATAGATCTTTAGTGTCAGGTTAAGGGATCAGGGTAAGGTATGGTTGATAAACAATAAAACATGTATGTTCACTCTTAGCAACGAAAGTATTGCTATCGTTTCCCGGCGACTTACGCTTGCCTCGGATGGGGGGGGGGGGGTGGGTCGTTCAGTGGGAGCTTATGTGTCAGGTTAAGGGAGCAGGGTACGTGGTGGTTAATAGAAGGTTAACAATAAAACACGTATGTTCACTCCTATTGCTATGTGTTTCCCCGGCTACCTACACATGCAAAAAAAATATATCCCCGGAATAGGGTTAAAGTTCATGATATTCTCTTCTTTGCATGCACAGCAACGCAAATTATGGAGCCAGGCAGGCACCAATATAGATCTAGAGCTATCCTCAAATTGGCGTTACGCATACCCATTGGCAGACGCATTCTATTTTTTATCAAGATCCCAGCCATCTAGATGCTGATACTGATACACACTATTGTGTGTTGCACTCTCTCTCTTTCTCCTCTCTCTCTTTCTCTCTCTCTGTTTGTTCAAAAGTTTGCAAAAGCAATCAAATAAGGCATAGTTCCAACGCCCGGTTGGGAAAAAAGACAAATGAATATTCCCAAGTGGTTGGGAATAATGACAGCCAACTGAATATAGTGTTACCAACAAATGATTATAAAATAAATTATTATATATACAAGTCACATGATTGGAAGTATGCGTCTATGTTCTGCAGGCGTAAAAGACTTCAGCACATGCGCAAAATTGGAAAAGGGAGAGGGAAGGCCGTTACCCTATAGGGATTGTGATAAAATGTCCCTGAATCTGGATCTAGAGAGGTGTAACATCGACATGGCTATAACATCAAAATTTGATGTATTTTTGTTAAAAGTTTTTATAAAAATTATCTTCTTTATAAAAGCTTTCATTTCGACAACAAAATACCGAAGGGCTTACTTGTGCAGCACAGTTTTGCGGTATATGTAACATCGGCAAAAAAAGAAAACAAAACCTTGGCAAGTTGGTATTACTTCCCTTACTTACATGTGTCTAGAAACACATTTTTGAAAAAATTATGAATCCGAAGACCTAACATGAAGAGGTGGGAAATTTACCACAATCCCTAAAGACTAAAAGCTTTCATCAGGCAGTTTTGAGTTTACATTTACTTCAAAATAAAATTGAATTCATTGAAAAACACTAGATTAGTTAAATTAGTAATATTTTATACATATTGATTATAGTTTCAATTCATGTAGTAACTATATCATTTTATTCTTATATGCTTTTCTTTTTATCCTTTATTATTGTTTACACCACAGATGTTATATTTATGAGAACAATACAATCAACAATCGTATAAAAATGTTTAAAGCTCTAAGGAAAACTGTGTTTACTCAGTGACTGGCCTTTCCTTCTTTACTGCACAAGTCGATTTGTCTGTGCTTTTGGAAAAGTAAGTGTACCCCATTTCTATTAAGAACGTATACTCACAGGTATTTGTATGGTCTGAAGATGTTTTGATTTTTTTAGTCTTATAGTATGGAGGCAGAGATACGATATTGAAGTCACTTTATTATAGATATATACAATAGACAAATTTATCAAATGAAATTTTAGAAATAGACCATTAAGTAATTAATAATTTACACGTAAAAAATGAAAGCCAAGAAAATCTCTTCTAAAAGTAGTATATTATATCAGTTTAAAGTAACTACCTCTTCCCTGTCTCTCTATTTCTGTCTGCATGTCTCTCTATCTCCGTTCTCTCTGTTTCTCTCTCTTTCTGTTCTCTTTTTGTTTATGAATTCAAATTAGTTGTCTGTTTGTTTTTCACAATGTAACATGAGACTCTTTTTTGAAATGTATAAAATTCTGTCCCATGTATATAAGTATATCTATTTACATCAACATTTATTATTTCAAATTGTAAATCTTTTACATTTTTAAAGATTTTTTTTTTTTTATCCAACAGTGTGAAGATGTGTCCATGGAGCCAGCTATACAACATGGAGACATTGTTTTAATCACTCCCTTTCATGTATCTCATAACCTATTGACAAAGTAATGGCTTGTTCTCTTTATGATCAATGTGATTTCAATAGCCTAGTCTATGAAGACATCATATAACCAGTGAAAGGCTTATTTTAAGAAAGAGTAGTTTTTCCTTTATAATGTGTGTGGGATTTGAATCTTACAACAATAGATTTATTTTTTTTACCTTATACTAACCATAGTCTACATTAGCTTAGGTAATGTATTGAACATATGACAGTAAATTTTTCGTTTTATTATAGAATTAACCTTTCCTTTGATATTCTCATGGTGATGTTGGCTGAGTGGTTGGGCTGCCAGACTTTGGATCATGAGGTCTCAGGTTTGCATCCTAATAAAGCTAGGGTTCGACATAGTGCCCTTGGGAAAGACACTGAACACACATTTTCCCCACTCTACCCAGGTGCAATTTGTCTTGGTAATTATAATCACCTGCACCATTTCACGCTATAGAAACCGGAATAAGCTCCAGCTCTATGGGACATAATTTTCGTACTTTAACATTCACAGAAGAACAATAGTTTTACCTTTAATTTTATATTGTATTGAATGAGTGGAGATGAGTTAGTGGTTAAATTTGCTTGCTTAATGAACAAAGTGGTTCATGGTTTACTTAAAATGAGGAGATCCATACACTTTTAAAATCAGATTAACATCGATTTCATGACATATTAACAAAATGTTAACTAATATATATGATTCTTTAGATGTACAGATGATCCTATGGTAGCTAAATAAATGAATGATAAACTGTTTTTAATGCTATTTTTGATGATTACAACATTTTGTACGGCAACATTGGATAGTTTGTCACGGCATTTATATATTAAATTGAAATTTCTGAAACATTTATATATTAAATTTAAATATCTGAAACTTTATTCATATACTTGTGTTTGTCTCTCTTTTCTACATCTCATGGAGCAAGAGGTGACATTGTTTTTGCTTATTCTCCCAAAAATGCAAGATCAGTAATCTCTCGTATCATTGGCATGGAAGGTGACTCAGTGAGCAATACAGAATCAGGCGGCAATAACTTGTAAACCACTGTCTGTTTTATAAATTAGTCTTAACTCAGACATTTTTAATTTTCTCCCCAAATTCATCATGTGATTCGCTCAAAGTTCACCCTAAGATCACTGAACGAGATGGACATGGACAAAATATGGTGGATCATGATTGATTTTTAAAACTAATGCTGGGTCTCATGAACTTTGACTGCTAAACTCATAAACTACTGTACCGTATACTGGCCATATCAAGTACTATTAATAGATTGAATCAGTACTTGATACTGAGGTTATGCTTTTTTCTTTATTGTAATGACCGGAAATCTGATGAATTAGGGACAATTAAATGTTTTCTCGATCACAAGCGTTAATTCAAATTCTGTCTTGATCCAAATGTTAATATGATAAGACCCTACAGCAGGCTATTTTAAACCTATTTGAGAAATATAATGGTTCTGAGTTCAATGCTTCCTGGGTTTACCACACTTAGAAGCAGAGAAAGTCAGCTATATATATATATATATATATATAATAGACGAGGAGGACAGGCCACTTAAGACTGATGAGGCCAATCAATTAATCTGCATTGACATGGCATTACAGAAATCTTGCCTGTACCGTGGTCATCTTTGAATTATTTATCACCTTAATTTGCAATATGCATTCCTGCTAGTTTGCTTTTGAACAAATGTAGCTCATACATAAATCCAATATGGCTACCCAAAGTTTATTGTTCAAAGTTTCATTCCATTGCCTCTTGCTAGTTGCAGCTCTCAATAGCGGTAGGGCACGTGACTTTACGCAACTGAGAGTGAGACTCACATTACATGTACAAGGATACATTGCACTACAATTATGTTACCTATTGGCTGCTGTGTCTTCATATAATAGTCACTCTGACAAAATTTGACTCATTTCATGAATAAATTTGGAAGTTACAAGAACACAGTTCGGTGAATCAAAAAGTCCAAGGTGAAATGTAGTTTTGACGGTAGTTTACTGGTAATTCCCGTTTCAATAAGCCTGCATTTAGATAAACAAAACATGTGTTTCAGCACTTCATATGAGAGTTGTAGAGTACTTTTATGAACATGGATTGGTGTCTAGATTTTAAAATAACTTTTTGGTGTTTTGTTGCGATTTTTAGGTGTCACAAGGCCAAGTGTGGCTGAAGGAGACAACAGGGATGCAAGTATTGACTCTAGAGATTTTGGAGCTGTGCCATATGGTTTGATACTCAGTAAAGTGTCTTTTAGGGTGAGTTCAAAGATTTGAGTGTCCCACTATTACTTTATGCATGTTGATTTCCAATTTTTAACGTGACAGTATGAACAATATCTTTGGGCTGTCCCAAGAAACAAAAGAAAGGAAACTATTTTAATTTGAATATTGAAATTCAGTCAGTGGTTTGATCAGAAAAGTTAAGTTCTGAAATATGTATACATATAATACAACATGCATAACCATACAAAAAATAATTGATTTGCAAATAATTACAGCAGTAAAAAGGAGATAAATCTTTATTGAAACCAGTTTGATGAGATACATCTTTATTATCCCTGTTAATAACATAAATTTGTTCCTGTTGATAAAATAAATCTTTTTATTGTCTTTGTTTGCTGAGACAAATCTTTCCTCCTGTTTGATGAGATAGTTCTTTCTTATCCCCTGTTTGGTGAGATAAATCTTTTTTGTCCTTGTTGGATGAGATAATTCTTTATTATCCCTTTGATGCGATAATTTTTTTTATTATCCCTGTTTGATGCGATACTTTTTTCATTTAACCTATTTGATGAGATAAAACTTTATCTTCCCTTTTTATGATGACATAAATCTTTATCTTCCTTATTTGATGATACTAGGTATCAAAACCCGCCTCAAAACGGGTGAGCGAGCACTGAAATCACAAATTTGGCGAACTTCACTGATTCAGAAAATAAAAAGTATTAAACCTACAATGATGAGACTGATCTCATTTAAACGAGTTTTCTTTCTTCTTTCATTTCGTCATATTTTCGTTTGTATGTGTTAATATTTGTTATGTTTTGTAACGTTTTGAAAAAATGTTTTTTACAAAAACACGCAAGAAAATTCATGGTTTGAGGAACCTCACTTTTTCATTCCCAACAGGTGCCCCTCCTCCCTAAAGCTATTTGACAAATGTAGCACCATCCGTAGAAAAAAATGTCACTCTTTCCAATGGTATAAACATCGTCTTTCTATCTTTACTATAAGTTGGCGAAAAATGATTTTAAAAAATTTAAATTTGAAAAAAAGGGTTTTCCTGGGGAAAAAAGGCACTTCATGGTCACCATATTAAAATTCAACCTTTTTTCTACTTAAATTCAACGACAAAATCATTCGAAACTATGACTCCATCGTATGAGGTCTTATCTAAAAAGTCCAACTTTTACTACGATGTGCATAGCGACCACTTTCTCTTTCTCCTCCGCCATTGGTAGTGACTGGCTACGCTTGAGGGCTCTCATATTTTGATTTTATATGGCAACTCCGATGTCTGAAATGGCCAACATCTTACACGAACTTGTAGGTAAGTGTCTTAAGATTTTAGATTTGTGCATATTAGGAAAAAGTTAAAATTATATTTATCTTTTATTTTTTTAAAAACCTGCATGAGTTTGTCAAGAAGTTGTAGCGATCTCAGTTTTCTAGATCTACGACTCCGTTGAGCAAGTTTATGAAGTCGCCTTTTTTTTTTTTGTCCCGTGAAGGGAAATATGGACTGATGATGTCGATGACATGATATTTAAACTCAATATTTATAGTAATGGTTCATCAATATTATGTTTATTTAAACTGTATTCCATTCAAGAAGATGAGTGTTTTTTCACTTTTTCTGAATCGAGACATAATGGCTACCGGTACTGAAAGTTGGGTCTATCGGGTCTGAACGGAAGTGAAGATCTGTTGGGCAAATTCATTTTTGTTGATTGCATGGGAAGGAGGGTTATTTCTTAGTCTGATTTATCGTGAATGACTGTGTTTTAGTTTTATTTTTAAGGTAAATTATGATTGATTTGTTTATAATTGGCCCCTGCCACTTTATGTCCAAGCCATAGAAACTCCATGGTTCTACGTAGCTTCTAAAATCTAGCACTGCAGTAAGCTGTGGAAAAACCCACTTTTTCCAAATTGAATTATTTAATCTACAAAGGCTAATATAGCATATGAAGTCTTAAAATACTGAATCTAGATAGTATCTAGTGTAGACTTGTCGGCTTACTAAAGTTAGAAACACCAAATTATTATTTTTTTGCAGAGGGATCATGACTCGTAATTTATTTTTATATTAATTTTACAGCGGATGACAGCTACCAAACAATGCTGAAGTTTTTCACCAGGGACGGTATGGGTAGACAGCCAGATGTGACTCCACCGCCTCACCAACAGACTACTTTGCAGCTGTGGGACATCATGCTTGCAATGGTGACACAGAAGAAGGTAATTTTTCTTATTATAACATTGTGATTTGGTGGTTGGGTCGGAGAGGTCAGATGAACTTTGTGACACAATTTTATGAAAGAAATAGATTTATAATCTATTTATTAGTGGTCTTCTTCTTCCTTATAAGACCACAGCTAAAGACTAATGTGACGTGTGCTATGTGGTTTGGTATAACTGAGATATTAAACTATTGATATTAATATATTCCATTACTTAGTTATTAAACACGTCTAACTATATTATTATAGATCTGATGATTTATTATTATTATATTATTACAGTTATTTATACCAGAAATGTTAACAATATCTTAATCTGCCTAACTTGCTCTAATTTAACATTTGATATTTGCTTCTGCTACTATTCAGGCTCTTTCTTTTTCTATATAAAAAGCCAAACAGGATGCACACCTCAAATCTCATAGAAACAAATTTTTGTATCTGCTATGAGGCATGTTATTGATTTATGAATGCTGAATTATGAGTACATTATATATAATATGCATATTTTTTTCCTTTTTTTTCCAAGGTTATTGACTGGTTTGGCTACCTCTACAGTGGCAACTCTGTCCTCCATCAAGCTTCTCCTGGTCCTCTGCAAGCATCATATCGTCGACATATCGCAAAGCTGTGCAGTTATTTGAATTTGAGGGTCCACGGGATGTGGTGATTAGTTATTTAGATTTAATTTTTGATTTCAATTTTATTTCAGATACTCTATCAGCTGCCAATATTGACAGGAATATTTTGTTGGGTCAATACTCAGAATTTTCAAAACCCTTCAAATTTCAAACTTACAAACAGCATAGTTGTAGAATTAGACAAATTTTAGAGAACAGAGAGATTTAATCCAAATTTTATGGCAAAGTGGGTCTTTTACTTAATCAATGAGAGTGAAGCAAAGGAACAAGATAGTAAAATCATTAAAAATCTAATCCAAAGATTAGGCAAATTAAGGACTAAAAAATTTGAACTGCAAACCCGAAAAAAACCTGATAATTATCAAAAGTTTCTAGATGAAGAATTTTATTTTAACGAAACAAACCTAAACGTAAACAATCTAACCTTCCTAACAGTTCCATCAGTTCATCAAACAAAGTGTAGAGAAAGGTAACATTAGTAAACAATAACCCTGTAGTCATTGAAAAGTCTAAAAATCAAAATAGCCAAGTTTGAAAAGAACTTGAAGATTTTAAAAAAGTGAAAGAAGAGAATATGAATCTGAAAAGAGAGAACCAAAATCTAAAAAGAAAAATTTCCAGAAACAGTATTAAATTAGCCACCACCAGTTGTCATTTGCAAAATTCAGAAAGAAAAAGAAAAGTTGAAATTGACCAAAAAGATAGTGTCATTAATTATTTAGAAGCCACCTTGGAAATAAAGAAAAGAAAGGTAAAAACTTTGAAGAAAGAAACAAAATTAGTCAATAAATGCAATGATAGTCTGAATGAAAAAGATTTTCAAAACAAGAAACTTCATGAAGTAGAAGTAAAATCAGGAGAAAATAATGCTTATGCAGATAATATTAGACAAGCTCTTTACGGTCTGAAGCAGGAGTGGCTTCTCATAAAGTTAGTGAAGATATGAGAATAGTAGGTAAACATCTTTTTGATCATAACTTTGAAACATTGCTATCAACCCAAACATGCCTTAATATGAATGCTGAAGGTTTAGTTATTTCAAATTTGCAAGTAGCAGAAAAAATATTAGATTCTAAAAATATTACTCTCCATTTAGATTATGAATGGAACATCAAAAAGTAGTAAATCATCAAGTCACTTTAGATGAGGAATCTAAATCAGTTAAAAACGAAATCTCAATCAAATTAAAACAGAACATGGTAGAAAGTCAGCAAAAGAAAATTGACACGGCAGCAGCAGATTTAGAAAACATGGTTTATTAATAAGAAGGATAGATAACAACGGAAGTGTTTGTGAAAGTAGTGAACAAGTAGGCATATTAATAAAAAAATCTTTCAACAACTGGTAAATCTAAAAAAACAAATAACAGAAATAATCAAAGATAAAATTCTAACTCTGTCAGGTACTCAAGAAGATTTAATCTCAAATTTAAAACAATTTTTTAATTAGTGTTTTTTTTTAGTCTGAAATAAAATTGAAATCATGGGTCTAGTTAATGAAGTTTTATTTGACTTTGTAACATATTTGAGGTCTTTTTTGTTTTATGTTGATAAATTCATATTTATTGGTGATATATCTGGTGGGGGAAAAACTTTCTTGTGATAATTTTTTTTACTGAATTTTTTAAAATTGTAAATATTTTAATAAACTGAAATCATGTCATAACCAAGCCATTATTGTAGTTATGTTTCTCTTTTGATGTTGTTTATCTAATCAGGAATGGATAGAGCTCCTTCTCCTCTTTCATTTGATACCAAGATCGACAAGATTGGTTAAAAAGTAAAGATTTTAAAAGGTTTTGAAATTCTATTTTTTCTGTTTTTTCGCCCCATTAACGAAAACGTGCGTAAATTGATTTCGCGGCATATTTTCTAAGAGTATAACTTAAAAAGTATACTTTCAGGCATCCTGAAAAAAATTGGACCTACTGTCAGCAACATTATCTCTTACTTTAGTGGTTTTCAAGGGGTTAGCTTAATTTATTATTATACAATAGCGGTCTGAAAATGGCATTTTGAGTCGTAAGTCGCCAGACCATATTTTGGCCCATTTTGCGCGAAATTCAAAAGGGCATAACTTCCGTGAAAATAAACCCATGTGTTGATTTTGGTATCATTTAAATCAGAATAAAAAACTCTTTCAGGATATCTACATTGGATAATCTTTTTCTGATTAATTCAATTTTATCTGGAGTACCCATGATACATCATTTTTTTTACTACTTTGACAGTAGCACTTGATGAGATCAAACTTTATTTTTCCATTTGATGAAATAAAACTTTATTTTTCCATATTTGATGAGAGAAATCTTTAATTTCTCCATTTCTTGAATTTTGTCAAGCTTAAAGTAAATTGATCTCACTGCATAAGAATCTAACACTAGTAACATCTATTTCTTTCCTTTCACTTCTTGACATGCCTTTCATTTTGTTGTTTTCTTAATTTACCCTGGGATCACCGCACATGATGGACAGGATAGATTTCAATAAACAAAAAACAAAAAAACCATCTTGCCATCTAAAAGATATATGCTTTCAGAATGGATATATATTTTTTTTATAATGTGGAGATATTAATGTTTGTTAAACAGGCTGACTGGTATGAGTGTTACTTTGATAGGGATTACACTTACACTTACACCATCATTTCATTCAACCCTTTATCTTTTGATTTATTTTACCATTTCAGTTCCAGTCATCTATTTTATTTTTCTTCTTTTGCCCACAGTTTTGGCCCTGAGGAGAATAGGGTTTCTGCCTCGAGGGAACAACAGTCCTAGCCATCCTCAGTTAGTTATATTGTGCCAGCTGCTTTGTTTTGCTAAGTCTTTCAAATTGCTGACGTTTTTTTTTGTGTAATGAATGCTGAGAGTGGTTTAAAACATAGTGAATGTTTGAAACTTTGCTCTTTCTCTGCTTTTCAATGATATGAATGAGAAAACCAAGGCATTTAAAAAATAGAAATTGATAGGCCTTTTGGCTTTTTTTCAGTTGAAATAAGTTTGGATTGAATAGGAGGTGGGGGGGGGGGGGTTCTAATGTATAAAACTAAGAGGGAAGTTGGAATATCATATATGTGATTGTGATTTTTATTTATATAATCTTTTAAAATGTTTTATTTCTTTGAATGAAATCCGTAACATTTTGCCTTTGTTTTGCTTCTTTAAATTATGTACTCAAACTGGTTTAAGGAGATTCTTTATTTTCTAAATATTTTATGGCTTTTCATACACCTGTTCTCTAATTCTTCTTAGTGTGCTCAGTGTTTGAAGAGCCAATTGTTTCAAGTTGTTCAGCTTTTCAAAGCAAACTAAATGTTTAGTTTCATTTTGTTTCACATGGTTATAGTTCATAAAGTTGTTTTTTTCTTTTATCAGCTTTCGATACACATTGTCCGTCTATTTGTTTAAACCTGAATACAGAATCTGTTACATTCTCTATTCACTGTTTTGTGTCTTGATTGGGTTTTTTTGTTCTTCAAGACATAATTTGGATGTATAATCATATTCATATCTAAAGTTTTTATATTCCTCCAGTGGCATCCTTTTTTAAATGTCCCTCAAGATATTATTGTACAGCTGTTGTCAAAATGGAAACAGATTTTATTTTATTTTAATACACCAATGCACTTAAAAGATGCTAGACACAGTTGAGACGCAGATTTAGTTTTTTTTGTAACAATATTCCTCCATAAACATGCTTTCTTTAAATGAATAAAAAAAAAAACACAAAAAAAATGACAGCCTGTCGATCTTCCACCTTCTGGGCTATTTTTAACTCATTAAAATCCCAGCTGGCATAAGTTATTCTTAATGTCAAAGTCCAAGATGGTGGCTGCTTCCTTGGCAACCAAGGACGCTACAAACTTTAAATGATAAATGATGACTATATTTTGACAGTTACTCATTAATGTACTAAAATCAAAACCCTTACTTCAAAAGCACCAAAAAAAATCGCTTCTGAGCCCCTAAAGGCAAGCAATTGTTAAGTTTTTTCAAGACGCAGATCATTCAAAGTTATTGCTTTTTTTCTACTTTCAATAGTGTTGGATGTGAAATGAAGAATGATTATGGTTAAAAGAAAAAGCGTGAATTGTCTACAAAGGTCTGAAACGTAAATCTTGAAGCGTGTCAATCAGTTATATCCATTTCGTATACCAATATTATTATGTTAAGTATATACATACATATGTATATATGTTCATCTTTCTCTGCTGAAATGTGAATAAAGTATTCAGAATCAAATATTGTTTTATTAAGTGCTTCATTATTTTCGTTCTGAATAATTTGTGTCCATTGTATGATTTCCATGAACATCCAATTTGTTGGCTTTCCCATGGCATGGTGAAAAATAAAAAGTGGGTGTTGGTGGGTGACGCTGGTAGGTCCTACTTCTTTTCTTTCACTTATCTATCATCTTGCTGTTTCCTCTCAATCCACTTTGAGATCACTCCATATGGATGTAGTAAATTCCAATGAAACAATGGGGGGGGAGGGGGGGGGAAGAGTTGCCGGAGACTGGGCAAAATTATGGCTTTGAAACGGGCAATTTATATAGAATAAATCAGTTTCACTGAGATTGCAGGCATTTAGGCTTAAACAGGCATTTGTTTAGGCGGTCACTACTGTATAAACATATGTCATATCACTGAAAGATTTTATTGATACATGTACCATGTATTCTGTGATGAATATCAGATTCTGATACACTGACATTATCTTTTAAATTACGTAGTTGGAATGATTCGTAGAGTGCATTCCTTCATACTTTGCAAGTCTAAAGAAGGCAGTGTTCACTTTTGATTTGATTTTACCGGCATCCACAAATAAAATAATCTTGGGGGTTTTTGATAGGATTTTTTGTGAATTTCTTTATTTTGCACGGACTGCCCTGTAAACAGCCACGGAATCTTTAATGTGCACAGATTGTTGTGATCTGCACATGGGACCTTGCTTTTATCTGCCTCCAACGAGACTAGGTGTTGATCCACATACATGTACCTGCACTGGACCGCTAGATTTTAGTCGAGAATAGATTTTATTTTAATTTAGTCAAGAAAATTTGTTAACCTGTGGGCTTGAACCTTTAACCTTTTGGCTGAGAGGCAAATACCTTTGCCTCTGGGTTATCGAGTCCCCCAAGTTATTGAGCTCATCTCCAAGTGACTTCGGTTGCTATGTGGCTTTGAAATAAAAAAGTACAAAATGATCCAAGAATTTTAACTATATACATGAAAACTGTCCATGCACCCAAGCAAAATTTTTCACATACAAACAATAAGCTACTTAAAAAAACCCCACAAAGCCACTTATCCGTGTTAAGAACATGTAGGTAATTTATTAGATCTAGTGAGGAAAACCAGGTCAATAATGAAAGAATAATTTTATAATTGGTGATAGTTACCAGTATCTTTAAGTTTAGCAAACTGCATGACTAACTCATTGCTCCCACGTAAAGTGATAGGCTTGGCAAAAATAACTTTGCATATATATATACATATCTATATATCTATATATCTTTGTAATTTGGTCCGGTAATATTTTCTACATAGCTGCTAACCTTCTCAAATAATAAGGCAGACTCTGACAGCACAAACTAATTCTAACCCTGAATGACGGCCCTTATAGTTCAGAAAACTGACATTTAAGAATGGCGCTCTCAGACTTTCACCCCAATCTCTTTAATGTGTCTGCCGCTAACTCATGGTTTCTTTAAAAAACAAAATACAAATAACCCTCATATACATATAATTTCAAGGTAAATACAGACTTATGGACTCAAAGCCAAAAACATACTAAATACGTTTTATGCGTACTCAGACAACTATATACAGATATATATTATAATGTTTATAAAAGCATTGGACAAACTGAAATAAGAGGAACACAGCTCTTCGCATGATAACCATGTTTTATTTATAAAGACAGAGAAAAAAAAAGAAAGCATGCAATCTATGCTTATCCCAGACTGATTATAAAAAGAAAGAATAATCAATAAGAAAGGTGCTTACACATGAAAGAAATTGTATACAAAGTGAAAAGGTTTCAATTGTGTTATCAAGTAATGCTTAGGTTTTGTTAACTTATATACACACAAAGCAATCAAACACGTTCATTCATTCATACCTGCCGATGAAAAAAAAGGGTAAAAGTAGTGGTAAATGCTGATTAAATGTAATATGACTTGAACTTGACTCAGCAGCTCACTGTTGTCAAATACATGTATCATATGTCAATATTAAATTATATCTCAATACATTACTCCTTATTTAAAAAGTGATAATCATATAACACAGAAACAGTAAACCTATTTAAGGAATTACTTGTAACGCAGCGGTCTAAAAATCAAATTTAAAAATCCATATCTTACACCTCATCTTAGCATGGGATTCAAGTCAGCAAGATAAAATATAAGAAAGAAGGAAAGAAGTAGGACCTACCAGTAGTGCCCACCAACTGCCCGCCGGAAAGATAGAGAGGATAGTGGATATGAAGACAAAGACTAGGATGAGGCCAGTTTGTAGTGTAGGAAACCAACAGCAGAAAGGACGAAATAAATGTATACATAATATTACGGGAAAAGAATATAATTGCACAGACAAAAATCACTAACAAATTAATAGGGTTGTTGACTGTATTCATCTTTAAAAACTATCAAAGCACACAACTTCAATAGACAAATGTTTGTTATTATGTATTACTAATAAATAATCTTACGACTTAAAAAGTTGGAAGACATTTCAGAGGTAGCAAATGGGGAAGTAATGAGGTAGCAATTTAGAGTAAGTAAATGCTCAAAAATGAACAAGAAAAAGCGCATGGATTCTTGGTGGCTGACTACGAGGGAAACATTATTATCAAAGATTTATCATACATCTAATCATTCGCTGACACTTCTTTTGTTTTTTAAAAATTTACTCATCCATCACTGCGGTGATCCGGGGCAAATTAAGAAGGAACAGCAAGATGAAAGATAATTGAAAAAAGGAAAGGAAAGAAGTAAGACCTACCAGAAAAGTCACCCGTCAACCGCACGCTGTTGTTGCAAGCCCCTGAGATCTGAGAGATTCTTACGGAAGGAGGTCGGTTTCGTTACAGCAGTGATCTCATAGTAAATTAATAGGAAACAACATAAGGAACGGAAGAAAGAAGTAAAGGAATGAAACTAAGTAATTGGACATAACAAAACTGTCATATCTACCTACCAAACAGGGAGGAGGAGGAGGAGGAGGAGGAGCGCAGCAGCAACAACAATAAAAACAGAAGAAGAAGAAGAAAAGGACTATGAAAAGGAGGAGGCTAAGAAGGGGGAGGGAAAGGAGGCAAAGAAAAAGAAGAAGAGGAAAAGATAACATTGAGAATTTGTTAAAATATATTATCTAGATGCGATAAGATAAAACCAGACAAGCAATTAATTAAAGATAAATAATTTCATGTGACATGGAGAATGTCTACAAATGCAGTGAAGACATTATTATACACACATATACACAAGCATGTTACACCCCGGGGTGATGCCAAGTATGATTGTAAAATCGAATAAGAATTCGATACTGAGGTTACACGAGTAGGCGTGAATGGTCAGCCTTCTACATGTATTCCAACTTTTTAATTAAGCTGTTCAAAATGGCGGTTTAGGTGAATGAAAATTTTACTCACAGACGGGGAAGTAATGACATTTTTAATAATTAAACGTCATATCTAGTGGAACAATACCTCAAATGAAAACGATGTTGGGATCACTTAGAACCTTAATACAAAATATGGTTACTCTTAGTGGCCAGGCAACAGAGCCTTTAGAGAACAAAGAACGATCAACTCAGAATTATATAGATATGTGATTAGTAGGAATAAGAAACCGAGGGTTTTTTTTTTTCTAAATTATTGCCCTTGAGAGTGGAAATATCACCAATTTTCTATAAATAAAATAGACAATATCATTCACAGAGACAGCTGTTTCATTAGGGATGAATAAAAATTCATATACCTAGGTCACAAGTAAAATTTTGTCCAAATATGAGAAACCAACAAACTCAATTCCATCCACTTGTATGCAACATAATTATTCACAAAAAGTGAGGCAAAGTTATTGGATTTCATTTTTTATATTGTGGTATAACAAAACTGCCTTCATTAACCTGTCTATCTCATATTTTTAAATTTTGATGATAGTGAGAGATTTTTAAAAAAGGAAATAATTTTGATAATAGTTATACGCTCTAAATGAAATGAAAAAAATACAATATTTCTATAAGTACTTAAGAATGATTTTAAAAAATAAAGGCTGAAATTAATGTTGCTAATATAAATTTAAAAAAAGCTAGAGCAAAGAATGTCAATCCATTGTAAGTGAAGCTAAAGTTCTAAAATGATTTTGAACTTCTACACGAAACAGGGGAAAGACATTCTTTAAGGATACATCTGAATGTTTCAATAGGATGGAATGTTTGCATATATATATTAAAACATTTGAAACATGTTTTTAGGATCTGAATTCTTAAAATAGATAATGTCAGAGTCCATAATTAAAAGTGAACTTGAATCATTCAGCTTCTCAGAAGAAACATTAAATTAGCTGCGACTGATTCTAAATCACATTCACAATCAAATGGTTTTTAATTAAGTCACCAGAGATGACCATTTCTTGATCAGTTTTGTAACACCTCTATAGCTTTGTTGACCTATACACTCTAACTAAGCTACAAAATCTTTGTTATTTGTCACTGGAATTCTTACTTAATGATGATAATAAAGTAAAAAAGTAAAATTCCTTCAAGGCCCGTTACTGCTCATACAGTCGGAGTTTATCCTGATTCCATAGCATGAAGCAGAACGGGTGATAATAATCTCCTCCTGGCCAGGACGCTAGTCAAAAGCAGGTTTTTACTCCCAAGTTAGTGCTTGTACCCATTTGCACCTGGGTAGAGTAGAGGATTTGAATCAAAAAACCTCATGATCCCCATTCCGAACTTGAACTCATGAGTAGTCAAAATGAAAAGTGATCTTTCTAATTTAACGGAACTCATAGGTGTTAAACATCTTACTCAAAATTTAACTTTACCTTCCAAAGCTAACTTAACTAACTAGCAAAGATTTCCACAATTTTGCAATGTAGACCCTACATCACCCTGCAAGAAGAATCTAAGAAATTGAAAGCAATCAAAAGAAGAGACAGGGACTTGTAATGTGCACAGATGTTATATTATATTATACAAGCATATTACATCTTGGGTGATACTAAGTACATGTATGATTTTAAGATCAGGCCGGTGTTCGATACTGAGGCTACACAGGGAGGTATGAAAGTTGCTATTCCAATTTTTTAAATATAGCCTGTTCAAATTGGCGGTACAGGTGAATGAAACTTCCTACTCAAAGGCAGGAAACAATGGCATTTTCAATAATTAAATGTCACTTTAAATGCAAAATGTGGATAAGCTTAGTGGTTACAGGGCCTTTTTTGAACAAAGAACGACCAGCTCAGAATTTTACATAACATATAAATTATATATTGTACTTTAAAAATTGAGTGAAAATATATTCTAAATAACAAATATTTCCAGGGACCTTTATGTTAATAGTTCCGGTACAGGTATTTTCATCTGCACACAAAATTTACATCATAGGACTTGAAGGAATTCATAACGGGCAAGAAATTACCTCATTGGCACACTTTTTTAAGTGTTGCCTCTTAAATAATCACAACCATTAAATTTTGTTAAAAATTATAACATTACAAGCACAACAACAGAAATAAAAAATTAGTAATTTATCTTAAAGAATTGTCATCATATTTTTAGCTCAATAGCAGAGAATCTAACAATCATAAATTCTCCATTAAAAAAATATAATGTAAAGTAAATTCCTCGTAAAATTGTGGTAATACTTTTACAGAACTCTTTTTGGGACAAAAACTTTACAACAAAATTCTAAAATGAAGCATTTGTTTCATTGTCATAACAACTTTATCAGTGTATCCTACCAGTTCAAATGTCATTCCTGTCCAAAACAGCTAATGGATTGAGTTTGAATAATATAAAACTAATGATTTATGTCATTCACTTCTTCCATCGCTTTGAAAATCGATAATTATTTCTGAATGAATATTCATATATTTAAAATACCTATAGTACATGGCCGCATGTTAAATATATAAAATTGTTATCGTTGCTCGACTTTCACTGCATTATACACTATTCAGCCACTATTCAGCCATATTTGATAACTAAAATGTTGTCAGAAATAAATAAGAATTGTCACAAATCTTCCGCGATATCCCTGAAAAGTTAAATTAAATTTTTTAAAGTATTGCAATGGATTTCACATTAATATTTCTTTGGATTTATAATCATTATTGTTACTGATGCACAGAAGCGTTTGAAGTGCATTTACATATCATCAAAGAGAATTTATACTACAACAAACAGTTACAATGGTAGCTGCACAGGAAAAACTCTTCTTTTCGTTTGAAATATTCTGTAAGGCGCATATCAGCAAATCTGAAGATAAAAAGAAAAGAATCAGCAAATTTCAGGAATTTTGTCCAAAGCAATAAAAGATCTAAAAAAAAAGTTGTCAAGTGATTTGTAAAACAAAAGTAGAAATCACATGAGTAAAAATGCAAAAGACAGAGATATAAGGAAAGAGATGAAAACAGAAACACTATCCAGATTTTTAAACAAAACTAAATGAAATGCTATAGATGTGTCAAGGTAATCTAAATGAAATCTCTTCTAAGAAATAAAAAATAGATTTCCATGTCGTGAAAGATACAAAAGGATACTACCGACAAAAAGGGAAATGAAGAGGAAGGACAGAAAAAGGACTGTATTTTGGTAATGGCTTGTCTTTTAATTTGATTTCATTTTACCAACACTCACTACTAAGGTAATCTCGGAGATTAAGCGATCTCTTGGGGAGTTTAGATAAGATTTTAAACTTTGCAGGGATTGGATTGCCTTGTAAATGGAACCTTTGTTGTGCTGGAGTGGTGTGATCTGCGCACAGGACTTCCTTTTATCTTCTGTCTCTGAGGGGACTAGGTGTCAGTCCACCTCCCTGGATCAGGAAGTGTGTATGTGTGGGGGGGGGGTTATCCAAACCCTCTATAGTATAAAGGTAGCACAATTGTAATGAATGTCAACATTTATGATTTAGCTGAGACAATAAGCAGACCTCATGGCCTGAAAAAAGTGGCAAACTCATTTCCTTGGTGTAACAGTCTGAAAGCGTAACCCACGATATATTGTTAAGAGATTTTGTCCTTCGCTTTGATCAAATGCACGCTTCTTTCGTGTCTTTATGAATATTAGAGGCCTTGAGCCAGTCACACACATGATCTAAACGAAGATTTTTGCTTTTCTTCCTGCCTTGGAAACTTAAACCTCCCAAGTCAAGGAGTGGACTTACTTGTTCAGATCTTTCAAAAAGTTAACAACTCCAACCGTGAAAGTCCATTTTGTGCCCAACTCATTCTTTTTTTCTATTTACTACGTTCTAGAGACTAAAGTAGTTATCAAACTGTAATCCAAAAAGCATAATATTACATTCACAGCCCTATTCGATGATCTTTTATGTTTTTAGCTTCTCCTGAAAAATTACATCACGCAGGCTTACGAATTTCGACAATTTCACCAACGATATTCCACTAGGGAAGGAAATCACACATTATGACTTTTGAGGACAGAGACTCCATAGAAAATATCATCAACTGTATGCATGAGGAGTCATGACTTATTGTACGTATGTATGTCAGTGACACGGAATCCACAAAGGAAAATAAGGCCACCAAGAATGACCTGGAGGAGAGAGATCGAGATGGAGATGGCGAGACGGAGGAAGACCTGAGGAGAGTTGCAGACGTTGACGCAGAATAGGAATGACTGGCGGCTCTTTGTTGATGGCTTGTGCTCCACAGGAAGCTAAGAGGGCAAAAAGTATGTCAGTGAATGCATTTGATTTGCAAAGTTTTACCAAGAAACCCCTTTATGCATCCATCATATTGTAAGCACATGAAGATTTGGGAAACAGCTTTTAAATAGAATGATCAGAGTGTTGATGAAATATGCAGGTATCTGTAACTCATCTCCTGCCGGCTGATGGAAATGAGTGTCAACAAGTTGCCATTTCAAGGGTTGTCTAAGATCTCAAATGACTCAGGCCCCATCATAGACACTGATATCACTAATGTAAGAACATGCATGTTAAGGCACAGAGCCTCCGTGAATAATACAAGAGAGAAAAGAAACCTTGAACGTAAAACATGTATTCAAATCACTACTCACTCAATGTAGTCAAAATCAATAGTTGAATGTTCGGCTTGTATCACAGCCCAAACGGTCCAAAAGAAGTGAGCAGCCTGGGAAGAAAAAGGAAAATTAGAATTTTTTTTTAAATTTGGAGAAATCAAATCTATTCTAGATGGGTAGGTATAATTTGCATTTGTATGGTGTTTGTATGGTGCATCTCATAGAATTTGGGCAATTTCCGCCATTAAAGATAAAGATAAAGATGTATTTATAGTCTGTATCCCCGCACAAGTGCAGGCTCACAAACTGTACATCAATTTCATGTGCTATTCAAATAGAAACAGAAAGAAAAACGACTCAGAGCTATCTATTGGTTTCTTACAATATCTTTATCATAAAACACACTAGATCTATTTTTCTTTGTTTCAAAATATACAGGAGGGACTTTTTGATTTTATTTGATTTACCCACATACACAACTAAGGTGATCTTGGGGTTTTTGGTAGGATTTTTAATTTCGGGCCGGACTGCCCTGTAAACAGCCAAGGGATCTTAACGTGCACAAAGTGTTGTGATCTGCACATGGGAACTCCTTTTATCGGCTGTCTCGATGGGACTTATGAGAGAGAAAACGTGTGAAAATTTTTCAACTGTTGGCTTGAACCCACGACCTTGGGTTGACAGGCCAACACATTGCCTCTAGACTACCAAGTCCCCCACAGGAGGGGCATAAGTTTGAGATAAAAGTGGGATCAATAAATTCTACTTATCACCCTTAACCCATAGGTGATGAGGCTGTTTAACAACTGAGCATTGTAAAGAAAGTGTGGAGATTATTATTCTTTATAAGTGGGTGGGTGGGGGGTGGGGGGGAGGTTACATTTGAGACCTGATTACACTACGGAAATTTTTACAATGTTATTAAATAAACTGCCTAAAATATGTATGTATATATGGCGATGTGCGATGCAAAACCCAGCATGCACCATTTTTATATATTGTGACTTTTCTCAAAATCTCAGACATTGAATGAAGAGTCTTCTGATGATGAAATCATTTTTGTTCAAAACTGACTATATCCTATCATAATTTGGCTCTAAACATCAAATTGATCAGGCTTTATTTAGAACTTATTTAGAACTTAGAGAAAAAAACTTTGATTTCTTCAATTCGTCTATTTTAGATATAGTGGTTTTTTGCCTCTGAGCCCCTCATATATATACATATACATTGCTCTAGCAGTTTATCATTTAATATTCATACTTCAACAACAAAAATATAAAAGCGAAAATTGACCTTTTTCACCCTTAAAGAATATCTAATATGTCCAAGGCTGAGTTTTTAACCACATTTAAAACAAAAGTAAATGAGACGTATTCAAAGAAATTTACTGTGCTCAATAGACTTACACAGGCACACTTATTGACTTGAATATATAAGCGTTCAACATCCTTCTCTGAAACTGAGTCTTCAGAGTCTCCATTAGACTTTGCCATAGAAAGCAAATACTGCTTTAAAAGGGGCCATTGCTCTTGCTTTGTGGGATACAGACTGTAATCTATGTCAGTGATACCTTAATAAATGATAGAGAAATAAATTAGTTAGATTGAATGTAGTTAAAACTTCTAAGAAATACACATATTGGTAGGTTAAATGACAGCAGAATGTCTTCAGATAAGTTCTTCATATCTTCTTCTTTACAATATCTATATCAGACCGTGTAGTGTTATTAAGAAGTATAACCTGAGAAGAGTTGATATATGTTTGAGCGTATGTGTGTGTGTGTGTGTGTGTGTGTGTGTAATAGTATAATATATCTTCTATTGTGACAAGTAATTGTAAAATTTTAACACTAATGTGAAACCAAATTTAAATTTCCCTTCACTTTACACTGACAAGACACTGTTTAAATCATAGCTATAAAAGATGGTCTAATGGTCTTTTTAAGTTATACATGACATGTTCAAAGGAAACCTTGGTTACTCCCAACACAGATATACAATTTACCAGCATATTCAGTGAAATGATTTCCAATATCATAGGCGTCATAATTGTAGAAAGCATATTCGTAATCAATGAGGTGAACAGAACCTAAAAGCAGGAAAAGTTAGAAAACAGGTTTAAAAAAAAGAAGACAATAAGATAGATATTAGATTTACATGCTGAACCAAATGATTCTATAGGTAGCAAGGAATAATTATTCGTACAATGCATGAAAATTAATACACACCATTTCTGTTTTAAAAGTAAATTAAAAATTGTGAGCAGTTACTCCCCTAAAGGGCCTGAATGTCTAGACAAAAACTTAAAACAAAAAACACATTAAATTTTGCAAATCAGAATCATGATTAGTCATTTCCTCCTACAATACAAAACTGATTTCTGTGTACAATAATCCAAGTTTCTTTAAATTAATTTTTTTAAATTGGTCTATGCAAGCTATGTCAACATTGTCTTAAAATGTATCAATGAAACATCATGTTTACTGCTTACAACACAACAATGCATGAAATAATGCACATCTAATAATTACAATTAATATCATGAAAAGTTAGTAAGAAGTGCCTAACAGACAGCTGTACTGTTTTGCTTTGTTGGGAGTTGAGATCAGTCATCCTGCAGTTGTGTAGGGATACAGACTATTAAATTTATAGCCATAGTTTTTTTTATAGACTAATAAAGCCCATACAACGATAAAAAAATTTGTATTGGTTTGTAGCATTAAAAACTATGGAAAGCAAATGTTATGAACTAAGCGTTAACACTACATGTATATTAATATTTCTATGTGTTGAAAGGCAGCACGTACATACCATCACTTTTTACTAGGAAAATGTAAGATGACAATGCGATGTAACAGATACTGGGTAAGAGTCAAAATAAATAATATACTCTCACTTGAAAAAGGTGCTAATTCAAATGTAGACATCACCTTTTTTCTCATTGTAGATAATATTTTTCAAAAGGAGATCATTGTGGCAGAAAACCACTTTCATCTGAAGTGCTTCCAATTGCTCAATGATTAACTTGAATTCTTTCACTAATTCAACCTTGTTTGGTAATTTTTCCAAGAAGCTGAAAATAAAAAGACAAGAAATACAAGCAAAACTCAGTTTTGTTCTGGTTTTCTTCATTTTTATTTCTTTGTTTGCTTGTTTAGGGGTTTGAAGAAAGGGAAGATATTCGAATTGATAATGGCATCTGCTACCAGAAGGGAAAAAAAAAAAAAAAAAACAATACAAGCCACCAGTGTTGACCCAGCTCGCAATGGGTAACATTGTGTTTCTCACGGAATAAGGGAAACTAATGCCATTTTAGTAAGGCATCAATCGGATGACATCCCTTTGAAATGGCGGGCTACAACGGACCTCCGCCACAACATTCTTACTTTCTAGCCTGAAGAGAGTACCTTATACCAAGATTCTACATGACAAGTTGTTTCAAGAGAGGTAGTTTTATCTACCGGGTGACCACTGAGACATTCAACCCAAATAAATATTGATAAGACCGTAACAAATCATAGATACAAATCAGCAATTTTACAGCAAGAGGCCAATACTATCCGGATTGAACGTGTTAAATTTTCATCAAGATATTAGCATTTACCTTGAAACTACAGCCTTTGTTTTATATGTCTCAAATCATGAAGTCTAAGGGGTTGAGGTCAGGACTATGGGGCGTCCATTGATGCATGCTGTGGCGGCTGATGATTCTGCTTCTGAAGTGATCTCTGAGCCATTTCATGACAGTGTTTGCATCTTGCTGGAGCCACTGGTTTCTTTTCTGTCTGATTTCTAAAAACCTTCCAAGGGCCTCCCATAATGAGTTCAAGATGGTTATGTAGCGAACAGAGGTCACTGTCACTGTGTTTTGATCTTTGTACAAGAAGAAATGAGGACCGATTGTGCACTGGCAGCTCGTGGCAACCCAGGCATTGACTTGCAGGTCATGAAGATTCTTTTGGTAAACTTTCTCTGGTTAAGTTGAGCCTTAGAAAATGCAGTTCTTGGTGTTGATGTACAAATTCATGTAAAAATGCGCTTCATCACTAAGCCACTTTTTGTCTATGAATACTCAATCTTTGGTGGACTCGGCCTGTAACACTTTAAGCTTACGTTAACTTTCAAGATTTTTCTCAAAGATTTTCTTACAATGTTTTACTCACTGCTTCAAAGACGGATCAATTTCTTGGGGTCATAATGCACTGACTTTTCTACTGTTGCAACACTGTTGACAGCCAACACTTTTAAGTCAGGTGCTTTCCTTGTCTTGTTTTTTCTTGTGTTGTATAGACTCAATGCACTTCAAAACTACAAACTATTTCAATATAAAACCCTTACTAGGTATCATATTTTTCTGTGGAGCCAATTTCATATGTCTTTGGAAACAAAGCTTGAGTTTATTAAACGATTTTGTGTCAATATAAGTTAATATACCAAATACTTATTGCTTGACAGTGTAATTTTTTCTGCTGTAGCCATGCTTACTTTAAGTAAAGTTTTTTATTTTTAAATCAATCTGTATAGATAAGCCTGATTTTGTTCAAATTTGGTGCAGATTGGTGTATGACACAAAAATTATGAGCATTAATATGTGTTCAATTTTTTCAGTGGTCACCTGGCAAGAAGCAAAATTGCCACCTAAATATATCCTGTCATAAAAATCTTAAAGTATCTCAAATTAAAATACCTAATGATCCAACATTTTTCATATACTCCATGATTATGCGTCTGGGGTAATCAACTTCATCTTTTGTTGATTTATAAATTTCTTTTCCTATGATGGCATCTATATAAGATTATATTAGGAAAATATACACACAGATCTTTAAAAAAAAAAAACCATATTGAGAATTTTTGTCAAATGCTAATTTTTATTTTTTTAAAATCTTATACCTTTCTAAATCAAAACAAAAGAAAACATTTCCATTCTTCAAACTTCAAAACTGTTAAATTCTTTGTTAGCCTTCACAACTTTAACATTTTACATAGGTTGCCATATTGCCATCATTGTCATAGTAACCAAAACAATTCTCAGTTTTCCAATCTGATCTGCAAGCCATGGTAGGTTTGAACCTCAACAGAGTTTTTCTCTGCAGGTGATGACAAAGCAAGTAGAGTACTTTTACAGTATTAGCAGTCTAAGAACCAAGTCACCTAACACCCTGGTCTGCCTACCGCCCCGTTATTTCAGGAAACAATGTTTTCCTGTATAAATTAGCCCATTAACCAGACTGGCTAACATCCCCATTTTTAACAGACACCTAACTTTTCGAAGTTATCTAAACAGATGTCTTTTTTTGCATTGATTTCAAATATGAAAGCATTTGAATAAACCAGATGTATAGTAGATGATCAAGCCATGCTTCCTAGCTGTAAAAAATAGGAGTTGATAGCCAACTGCCTCTCACTGCCAGACGGCACGGGACCAATTTCATCCACCTGGACCTAGCAAACAATACTTAGCATCTGACGTAGGATTCTTCCTATCCCTGCTAGACAGCGCAGCGTCACCATGCACAATGATTTGTGTCGGGAAAATGAACAACGATCTAAATTTATCATTCCTTAACGTAATGAACCACAACCAATCTGGTGTTGATGAGTGAGGAAACTTTCATTGATTTGTTGCGTGCTTGTCGGGTAGGAATGGATGGCCATTGGCTACATAAAGTTTCAACCCAAGCAAAGCTGACCTGTCTTTCAATGGACGTTTATTGCATGATTGACAGGTTGGGTAAGAATTAGATTTAAGCACGTTCATAGTCCTTCATTGTGTGTCAACATTTGAAGTTACAACCCCAGTCTGCCTACCCTCCCGATTTTTGGATCTCCCAAGGGGTGGGTTCTTAAACTACTACCACTGTACCTACAAACCAGATACTTCATACTTGAGAATGCTCCTCAGCAAAACAACAAAAATCATTTCGAAATATATGAAAATACAAAGTGACCAATCTGTAAATAAAGAAAAGTAAAGAAGATAAAACTTATCAAGAGTACTAATCGATTGCCAGTGTAAGTAACACCACGCACATTTGTTTGCCTGTTTTATTGCAGTCTACACTGTCCACCTTGAAGTGTGTCATGTGAAAATGTATCAAGACCAAACAGAGAGATACAAGGAATACAAATTTTGATTTGATGATTTTGATTTACCCACATCCACAACTAAGGTGATCTCGGGGGTTTTTTTGGTAGGATTTTTTATATTTTGCCCAGACTGCCCTGTAGACAGCCAAGGGATCTTTAACGTGCGCAGAGTGTTGTGATCTGCACATGGGACCTCCATCATATCATCCGTCTCCGATGGGACTAACTGCCGATCCACCTACCTAGACCACGGGGGTAGATTTTGCTGAAAAAAATTGAGAATATGTTTCAAACGTTGGCGGGCTTGAACCCACTACCTTTTAGTTGGCAGGCTGGAGTGAATAGAAAGAAACGAGGTAGGACCTACGAGAAGTAACCACCACCCGCCCAGCCATATACATATTAATGAGAAAATAAAACGAACAAGCGATGACAACCTTGAAAACTGCAAGGCAAGGTTAAACTCGCTTACTTTTTTTGCTTCACAGGATCTCGTAAAGAAGCTGGGAAAGCATTCAAGTATCCCTGGACTTTGTCTTTGTAGTGGGCAGAAACCGCTCCCAGCCCAGATTGTCCTTCCTTGATTCGATGCATATGCGCCAACTCTTCTGCTACCAATCTATGAAGACAGTTTTTTGAATATAGAAAATATGAAATGTGTCCAGAATTCCAAGAATGAGGTACATGTACTTTTTCTCTCTTTTTATCCTTTTATTCATTTAGATCAGTCCCTGGCTTTGTCTTTGTCTATCTGTCTATGTGTATGTCTGTCTGCTTCTCTCTCTCTCTCCTTGGTTTTCTCTGTCTCTCTCAATCTGTTTTTCTGTCTCTGTGTATCTCTGTCTCTGTGCCTCTCTGTCTGTGTGTGTGTGTGTGTGTGTGTGTGTGTCTCTCTCTCTCTCTCTCTCTCTCTCTCTCTCTCTCTCTCTCTCTCTCTCTCTCTCTCTCTCTCTCTCTCTCTCTCTCTCTCTCCCTATTCTTGTATCTCTTCCTGTCTCTCTCTCTCTCTCTCTCTCTCTCTCTCTCTCTCTCTCTCCCTATTCTTGTATCTCTCTCCTGTCTGACTCCTCTCTCTCTCTCTCTCTCTCTCTCTTTCTCTGTCTCTGTCTGTCTGTCTGTCTGTCTGTCTCTCTCTCTCTCTCTCTCTCTCTCTCTCTCTCTCTCTCTCTCTCTCTCTCTCTCTCTCTCTCTCTCTCTTTGTCTGTACATGTTTCTGGGAAGATAAGTATGACAAGGTGTGTCTAGTTCATGCTTCATTTCATATAAACATTCGTGTGAAATGGTTCCTTTATCTTTCACATTGAAAATGCCCTCAACTACAATGTACATATTACCCCACAAGACATACGAATAATATCGTTTTCATATATATGCTACTCGGTACACAAGATAATTAAGAGAGAGAAAGGAAAAGAAAAGAGCGTTTGATTGCCAACTTTAAAATATGCACCTTTTTTTCCCTTCTTAGAAATACCTTCCCCCACACACACACACCCGACAACAGAAAGCAAAACACCACAAAAACAACAAAATCTCGACACTAGTACAGTAGTGACTGCCTAAATGCCCGCCGCCTAAGTGTCCGTTTCGCCTAAATGCCCACCATCTCAGTGAAACCAAATTTTTTTCTATATAATTTGCCCCTCTAAATGCTAGTTTGAAAACCAAGATTTTCGCCTAAATGCCCGGTCTCAATGACAACTGCAGGTATCTTTTTTCTCAAAAGTATCATAAAATACGTCCGTAATTGATGAAATATTCTGTTTTTCTTTATCATACATGCAATCAATCCGATTACTAATCTAATAGGGCTTATGCCGTCAACAATGTGCCATGCATTGCAACCACCCTTGATTACCTATCCATTGTAGAACATAATGTACTAAACGTTGACCAATCTTCTTCTTCATAACTCCACCCAATATAGCACATCCTTTGTCCCATTGGATCACTGGTTGGTCATGGGCAATTAGAATTGAAGTTTTCCGGACTCCATCCACATCTCTTTCTTGATGTCGTAAGTGGTCTTTGGACCGACACTCATCGCGATCGAAGGACAATGAACAGTTTTATTCATTTCCGAGGCGTGCTTACTAACAAACGAAATTAGGTCAACAATGTTTTGGTCCCATGAAATGGCGTGGTTGAGCCGCGGCTCAAACTAGACCTAATCAACTGTGTTGCGAGCGATTAAAAACATTGAAAATGATCTAGATTTGTATTAGATTTAGAAAATTTAGATTTCAATCGTAGGTCAATGATCTATCATAAGATCTAGATCTAGATCTACCACACATCGACGTTTCATGAAACAAATTAGAAAACTCAATAAAATAGGAAAAGAAACTAGAATTTCATAGATTTAGATCTAGATCTATAGTTCTAGATCTAGATCTATACGAGAATAAACCTTCCTGCAACAACAGTAACAACTAGACAGTTACAGAGATGAGTTGAAGGAGAAGTAGGCCTAGAGTTAGAAACAGTGCAAATACAAGGATTGGAGTGTTCATTACAAAGCTTCAAAAACAAAAACATTTAACAGACGTTGTATGTTTGATACTAGTAATACTAGTAATAAAAGTAGTACATGTAGTAGTAAAACAAATAAAGGGACATAAAAATGAAAATACCAACGATTTTTTTACAAAACAGACAGTGGCAGTTTCGGGTTTTGTTATTTATCATTATAATGTCAATAAATCGTTGGGTATTTTCTTATTTTTGTGTCCCTTTATTTGTCTCTCACTCTCATACCCAACAGTGACTTGACTCTTTATCACTTACATGTAGTAGTAGTAGTAGTAGTTGTAGTACCGTAGTAGTAGTTGTAGCAGGAGCAGCAGTTAGTGGTAGTAGTAGGAGGAGGAGGAGGAGCAAACAGATAATGGTTGTTGTTGGTGGTGGTGTTTTTGTTGCTGCTTTTGTTACTGTTGGTGGTTGTGATGAGAATGTTTTGGTGTTGTTTTTTGTAAAAACACTCGTGGTTGCGGATCTCCAGAAGAAAAACAACTGTAATTTTTCAGAATGCCAATTGATGCGTATGTTTTTAACTAAATGAACTGTGTCATACAAGAGTAAAGGCAGCGTGGAGTCAGTTGTTATACTGCCTCCAAGGAGAAGGATGAGATTTGAACATTTTAAAAAGGATTGATTTACGCGGTTATTATCATTTACAATGCCAATAACTGTGCCACATTTCTCACCAAAAAAATAACATCACAAACTTGATTGAATTGAAACAAAAGAAGTTTGACATGGCCTAAACGTTTGACCACCAAAAAGCACTTTTTACCATCACACAAAGTAATGTTGTTGCAATTTTATTAGGATTATGGTAACCAAAAACAGAAATTTTTGAAGCTTTCATATTTATCAATGATTAAAATAGTTCCTATTTCTTTCCCTCTGGAAAAAATGATAAAAACATAGTGTTCTTGGCATTGGAAATCTTCTTAAAGACTTTTGATCTGTAATGATTCCTCAGTTGAAGATACAAACTTCTTGATTGGCCACGGTCAAGAAGAAGATTTAACTGTGAGTGTAAACATGACATTTAATAATGAAATGTTGCGGTTGATGAAGTTAACAGGTTTTCACAATCATGAGCTTTTTCATCAAATTGAAACCGTTTGAGAAATTATAAACACGAAGAACATTTTTATAGGCTTCGTCCAAAGTAAAATGTTCACAAATCAATGGAAAAATAAACACAGGAGAAATACCTTCACTGAAAAACACATAAGTGTTTTTAACAAAGCCTTTTTTATCAGCTCTTGAAACATGTCAAAATTGTCTGCACAATGAATCACGTCTCAGAAATTCAGTTATTTCATCAATCAACAGGGCTTATGAGTCGTGCTGCTCACTCAACGGAATGTTGAGAAAAATGTGCCATGTACTTCAAACCATTGCATGGGGACATCAACTGGCCAGTGAATTGTACATACTCCCATGTTACCAGTGATATTTTCAATGGCAAGTTTATTGCTAACCATTCACAGCATTTTTCATTGTCATTTTGAAAATAAATGGCAAATTTCTCTTTGGAAACGTAGTGCAACCTACTACACAACACTTCCTACCTATTTTAATAGGAGCAACAGCCTATTAAAGTCTAATCTGATTAACTCTAGATAACTGGGAATAAAGAAAAGAGCGATTTCATGATTTGACTTGAAATTAAATGATGCTTGCAGCTACTGCTAGATCTAGATCTACTTCACTCTAAATCTGATACTTTTTAATTAATTTGATTTTGTGAATCACATAAAAAAACTAAATACTAGGCCTACATACTGTATCGATCTAATCTAGATTCTAGATTAGATCTAAAGATCTAGATTAGATATAGATCTAGATAAGGTCTTGTAAAAATAATTACATACACTGTTCACTGTCAAAGGCTAGATTCTAGATAAACCCTAGAATATAAGAGCTAAAGCTTTGAATTAGAGCAGAATGTAGATCTAGATCTTGATCTAATCCAGAAAAATCAACAAACTTCAAATCACAGCACAGCACATGATTGAAGCAAATAGAAAAATCCGTCGTGAAATACGCAGAGAAAACAAGAAAATTAGAAATATCCAACTCTAGTATCTTCTATCATCACTTTCGACTTCGAATTGGGTGTCCGGAAGTAGTATTTAACTACTAGAACGATACCGGAAAGCAGTATTGATATTCATCGCCTGCACGTAAAAACCACTATAACCGAGAAGGTATCGAATATTTTTTTTATGTATCGTCTTGTTGACATCACTCCCAACAGTCTGTCGCTTCACGTCTTGTCAGCCACGTGTAAATCCAGACGAGACCATAGGACCAAAACATTCGTTGACCTAATTTCGGGTGACTGGCCCATAGTAAGCTGTCGGCCGTATCCTTCGGGTCTTCGTGGCGAGAGACGGTCAACCCATCCGAGCGCTCACTATTTCAGCGTTAAAAAGCGTAAAGATTTCCAGGTTTCCCTTTTTCTCGCAATAAATTTTTCGTACAGCTGATGACTTTTCCAAAAAACAAACGATCTGGCAATGAATCTTTATCCGTTTCTGTCTGTTGTCTTAATTTTAACCTGAGGATTATGAATCGAAGGAGTTGTAAGACTTGTGTTCATTTATTCACACATTGGTCCCATTGGATGAGGCTTTTCTTTATCCAGTTTTTCTCATCCAAATTTGTATAATTACTTAAGTCATAGGTCTCGTGATTAAATAAGTTACGCGGTTCTAGTGTGGGTTATGCCAGTTAATGAGGAAGCAAACATTGGATTAGGTCCTTTTTCTCTTAGCCTCCATAGTAACAACTTGAATTTTGCACAGCTCACAGCGTCGAATTCCTGTAGCAAATCGTCCTTCTTAGTTGTGGCCGGCAAAACCCATTAATTACCCATGTGCGCTCACATGTCAGGGTCAAGCACGGTCAGCTGGATTCCTGGGTAGCTGATCGCCCCGGTGAGATTTTTATCATCAAACATTGCACCATTTTATCTCGCCATAACAGTTTTTCTCTCACACCGATTGCCTCAGTCTTTGTTTCTAGCATAGTATTAACACCTTGTCTGTTCTATGTGAAAGTATCATTTCTCTCGGATTTGGACTTTCCTGATATAAGCATTTTTAATATGTATGTATATTTCTCGGTTTTTTTTTGCTTTGGTCATTATATTTTATCTAATTGCTAAAAAAAACTATACGAACATAAGTAACGAAATTGAGTTTATTTCAAAGATTGGTTATTGCACTTCACTCTGTAGTCACAAACCATTACAAAGTTATAACGTTCTTCCTCCACCCACTCCCTTTTTTGCCTAAGTTAAGTACGCATGCAACTGGTTGTCCTTGAGAGTAAATCATTTTTAACCCATTTTCCTTTATCCAATCGATTTTTAAAGACCTCTCTTATATTTTCAAATAAATCTAGTATGGATCACACCCTAGAGAATCCTCTTTTTCCCCTCAGTGAATTATACAGCATATGTGGAAAGAGAAAATTTAACATATAAAGAAAAAAACAGGCAAAGAGAAAGCCACTGATGTGTCATAAGATGCAATATGACATTTGTTTTTATATATGGACTTGATATAAACAATGATGTGATAGGAAAACATTGCACCCCGATATTACAATTGCTTACACATTCTTCACATTGAATTAGACAGGGTCTCACCCCCGTACTTACACATTATGCTAGGGATAGTGTTAAAACAACACAAACTACTAGAGACAGCAGCACATTCCATCGACAACAAAATTACATGTCAGACAGACACTCATCTCACAGAGCTCAGGCAGTATTAAAACTTACCAAACACAGAATCACACCACAGGCATACCACAGTCGATCTTTTATTGGCAACCACTGTCGTAAATACTTACAAACAATCGTCACACAGACAATGGCGTGCACACATTGCTCAATCATTATTGATGAAGCACACAGAATAGTGTTAGTTTTCAACAATATCAACAAAGCATTTAGTAAAGTCCACAAAGCAATCTCACACACAAAGACAATTAATGAAAATTCAATTAATGACGTTCAACGGGATATAGACACATACATGAGCATGTATAGACAAAGCTTTCCAAACAAAACAATCCCAAAACAGCATATTTTAGAGCACCATTGCATCCCACATTTACGACAGTACAAATTCGGGCTTGAGTTGCTGGGTGAACAGGGAACGGAAAGCTGTCACCAGCCAATTGCAAGGATAAAGAGCCGAGCACGAGGCATTATAAACTCCAAATGAGAATGAAGTTCATAATGAATGCACATCTGTACATATCAAATGTACATAGTGATACATATCTTATGTCATTGTGTTGAAGAGTTATTCATTCAATGACGTTGTCTGTTTCCGTTAGTCTCATTATATGAGCATTACAAAAATCAATATTGTTCTGTTCATCGCGATGACAGCAAATTATCTTTTAATGTATACGTACATGTATGTATTGTCCTTATTTTGTGAAAGTTTGATGGCATTCGGCTGTACAGATTTTATGTTAAAGCGTTTTACTTAATACCCTATGTCTGTTATTGAACTGAAATGATGGACCTAATTGAGGTCTTGATTGTGTGGAAACGAAACGCCTCTTGATAAATTTATTTCATCAGTCAATCGCAATATTCTCTTTAAAGTTGGGGGAAGCCTTCACATTTGTTGTCGATTGCTATCTATTAGTCAGATGCAAGCTGATTAATTGGACCTATAAATTACCGTTAAGCGCGGCAAAGCCAGCAGGGAGCGAACGCTGCCTGGCGGCCCTTTGCTGACCTCGGTCAGCCTGACCCAGGTGCACCGCGTCGGCCAACTAAGAGGGACGAGTTGTGTACGCTGTGATCTACATCTTGAAGAAGAAAAAAAGAATAAACCAGGAAATGATTTACAAAAGAAGCTTTAAATCCTGGACGAAGCGAAACCCAACGTCACAGAAATAGGCCTACCCTCAAATTGTTGCCCCTGACCTACTTTCGCCTAAATGCCCGTTTCGCCTAAATGTCCATTTTGTCTGCTTCCCAAGCAACGGGCATTTAGGCGGTCACTACTGTACTAGACTCGCTACAAATCCTGTGATGTGTCCTGTTATGCGTGACAGTCACAGGCAATGGAGAAAAGACTGGACTGTTTCAGTTTGATAGAATGATCTGAGCGGCATTTCACGGCTGACAAATTTCGACACACTGTGTCACGTATTCAAACGTCTGTCATATTTTGTTTAATGTAATTATACACTATTATCATTCTTGCACCCCCGAAGACGTCTCCTCTTCCAGGATAAGAGGACAAGAAGAAAAAAAGCAATTATTAACCACAGTGGCCTTTGTATTCGCTTATAGACTGTGACGGTAAAGAGCTGTGATAATCGGTTGCTATAATTTGATAATTACAGGGCTCGGGCGCTACAATGCGCGTGGAGTGCTCTGGGCGCATTGTGATATAAGGCTGCGTCTATCAATTACCATATCAACGGTCGTTTCAGGCTGTAAGGTAGCTGTTGGTAGCCCTTTCTTGACAGAGATGTGATGACAAATGTAACGTTGACGATGATCATTGACATATTAAATTACTGTAACGGTCTGATTTTTCGCCTGTTTCAACGAGCTAACGTCTCATTTATAATATTCTTTTCAAAAAGTTTACTTAACAATCATGTTATACAACACTGGTTGCTCTCTTGACATTCAATACCAATATGTTTCGTTCACGTACCTAAATCCATGTTTACGCGGAAGGAGAGAAGGGGCGGCGGCTTATTGAAGTATGCTCCAATGCGTTGAAAATATAATAGGCTCTTCAGCCTGCGCCATATGGCCACGGGTACACGGTAGATTTAATTTTTCGACAGCTGTTTCCAATAAGACTAGGTGTCATAATAATAATAATAATAATAATAATAATAATAATAATAATAATAATAATAATAATAATAATAATAATAATAATAATAATAATAATAATAATAATAATAATAATAATAATAAATCTTTATTGTCCTTTTCAGGCAATTCATGTTAGGTTCACATAAATCATTTTACGCTCCACAATCCACATAACAAAGCGAACTAAGGGTGATAATAATGACAACGGTAAACAAAACAACAACAAAAACACAAAAAACCCCAACAAAGATAGCAATTACAACAACAAAAAAGTTAAAAAGTTAATCATAATAATAGTGGTGAACATAGTAGTCGCAGAAGTAGTACTAGCATTCGAAATATTTCTAGTAGTTGCCAACATTATAATAGATGGTGAAATGAACAGGCAAAAATATCATAATAATATAAGTAAAAGTAGATACAGAAAATAATTACACAATTTGAGGATTTACATTTCTCTCTCTCTCTCTCTCTCTCTCTCTCTCTCTCTCTCTCTCTCTCTCCCTCCCTCCCTCCCTCCCTCCCTCCCTCCCTCTCTCTCTCCCTCCCTCCCTCCCTCCCTCCTCTCCCTCCCTCCCTCCTCTCTCTCTCTCTCTCTCTCTCTCTCTCTCTCTCTCTCTCTCTCTATCTCTCTCTCTCTCTCTCTCTCTCTCTCTCTCTCTCTCTCTCTCTCTCTCTCTCTCTCTCTCTCTCTCTCTCTCTCTCTCTCTCTCTCTCTCTCTCTCTCTCTCTCTCTCTCTCTCAACCAACATTCCATCATCAACCAAGACAACCATGATAGTGATATTATAATATTGTCAATGTTCTGCAGAGAGGCAACTTAGTAACAACAGCAATAGATGTGCATTGTCTTATCAGATTTACTAGTCTATGTGTTAGATCAATAGGAAATATTTTGACTTATAATTTTACTTCATTTGCTTGTTTCGACATTATCGTGTTGATATATTTTATGCTGTAAGGGACAAATGTAGCTTTATGTCGGTTGGTTCTACACCGAGATTCTCTATATCTTCTGCCGGGTGGAAGTAACATAAATTCACTGTTCAGATGGTGTTTTACTTCATCAATAATTGAAAGGGATTTTCTTTCTACAGCTTTTTTTTATAGCACTGCTCCACGCTTTGCAATTTCTCATTGACTATATTTCCTGATTCTTTTACCAATCTTTGTAAGTTATTTTTCTGCCTTACACCACACCCTCCATACCATACAGTAATGCCAAAAGTTATGATACTCAACAATAACGATTGAAATATTTGTTTCATGGTACTTTTGCTTGTACCAAAGACTCGTAATTTTCTGAGAATGTACAACCGCTGTGAAGCTTTCTTAATGATATTTTCTACATGAATATTGAAAGTTAGAGAGTTGTTGATTAAAACACCAAGATACTTAAATTCTCCGACTATTTCAACGTCTTGGAGATGTATTTCAACTCGCTTTATATCTTTGGTAATGCATTTTGAATTTCAAATTTGCTCTTTTGTTTTTAACACATTGAGCTGCAGATCATTTTGTACACACCAACTTTTGAAATTTTCGGTTTGATCAAAGTAGTGAGCGTCCGATTCATTGTAATTCAGGGACCCAAAATTGCTGTGTATCATCTGCTTATTTGTCTGTCGGGGACTGGTTTGTAAAGAAGGATTTCTATGCACGGAAATCCCACTTCTAAACTCAATGTGCATAACTACACAACGAGTTATTATGGATCCCAGACTTCTACATTGAGAGGCAACTAAGTACCATGCACGCAGTCCATCGTCGAGGAGCATGCACCATTTAATCGCCGCCTTCCCTGATGGCCATATCTGAGTTGAGAGTTGAGTAGAGTAGAGTAGAGTAGAGTCGAGTAGTCGAGTCGAGTCGAGTGGAGTGGAGTGGAGTCGAGTCGAGTCGAGTCGAGTCGAGTCGAGTGGAGTGGAGTGGAGTCGAGTCGAGTCGAGAGCAGAGCAGAGCAGAGCAGAGCAGAGCAGAGCAGAGTAGAGCAGAGCAGAGCAGAGCAGAGTAGAGTAGAGTAGAGTAGAGCAGTAGAGCAGTAGAGTAGAGTAGAGTAGAGTAGAGTAGAGCAGAGCAGAGCAGAGCAGAGTAGAGTAGAGCAGAGCAGAGTAGAGTAGAGTAGAGTAGAGTAGAGTAGAGTAGAGTAGAGTAGAGTCTGAAAAGACCTGGCTATCCATTTCGCTGCTGGATCGACAGGAGATGCAACAAATTTGTCCTGACTGGGAATCAAACTCGGGCCTCCTGGAAGGTAGTCAGACGCTCTACCGACTGAGCTTCCGGTGGCTCTATCTGAGTACGTTAGACATTTGCTAGCTAATTTACGAAAACACCCTTCTGATCCTAGCTGGGCTAGAAGTAGCACCTAAATGTAAACAATGAATAATGACATGAAACAACACTAAAGCTCCGTAGAAGCAACGACGAAACAAAAATACAAAGGAATAGACAGAAACGAATCTTTGGGCACCAATAGAATCGAACCCGCGACATCAGCATCGGCACCCATCACCATGAAAAGAGCACACTTGGCACAACCAACGAAGCTAACTATGTTTATAATATCACATTTATACTTGATCTATATCTTTAAGCTCATACACATTCTCAGAGTTTTTTGCAAAACAAATTTTTAGAAATATTTACCACCATTTACTGTGATATGTACACCTTTTTTTCTTCGTCATTTATATTCATATTAACAAATTATGCATTCTAATTTAATTAATTGACTACTATCTATTTCAATAGTATTTATATAATAACATACATTCTTTATTCCAATGTACATAATGTGTATTTTATAGATCGTTGCGAACGAAGATGATGTGCCTTAATGGGGACAATAAAGTTTTAATGAATTCAATTGAAATGAATTGATTCTGTTGATGCCCAATAGTTTTGGGTTTTTTCTGTCTGTTCCTTCGTATTTGTCTCGTCTACGTTCCTACGGGGCTTCAATATTGTTTCATGGGAAATGGGATCATTTATCGCTTTCGATATGCCCCATTGCCCCACTGCTAGTCTTAATGTAAGCAAGTGGGTTCCTTCGGCATCGCAAAGTTCATAGAAAAGGAGCTGATTCCGATCTGGGATGCGGCGATGCATGAATGTAATACGTGTAGTAATGCATGTAATTCCTTCGAGGCCGTTCCGTTAAGGCCCATAGAGACAGAGCTTATTCCGGTTTCAACAGCGTGAAGAGGAACAGATGGTAACAATCACATCCTGGACCGGACGCTAATCTGACGCAGGTTTTTACTCCCCAGCTAGCGCTTGTACCCATTTGCACTTGGGTCAGATAGGGAAAATGTGTGTTCAGTGTCTTTGCCGAGGAACACAACGGCGGACTTGGCTTTGCTGGGATTTGACTCCAGTGACCCCATGATCCCCAGTCCCACAGCCTAACCGCTCGGCCACCGACACCACCAATAGTAATAGTGCCTCCTGGGTACAATGCTGGGTCTGTTTCAGGCTTCACCACAAAGCCACAGCTGGTGCCCATGTGCACTGGCTGGAGTGAGAATGAGAATGCGAAAGAGAAGACGAAGCACTGCTTCGCGGATAAAAATTGGAGGGGCAGCGGATACAAATTATATTGCATTCTTATTCGCATGACCCTCCAAAGTGGAAAAACAACAACAACAACAACCCCTACTCTGCTAAGTTTAGCGGTAAGCTCGTGTTAAATCAAGAAATTAAAATCTCAGACATCATGAACAAAGAAAAGTGAGGGGTAGAGGTGGGACAGCAGGGGTCAGTAGGATGTTGACCTTGTAGGTGACAGGTCAGAGGTCTAAGGTTCAAAATTCAAAATCCAAAGTAGGGATACACAAATTATGAATTCCAGTAAGGATTTAGTCCTGAGATGCCTGTACGTTAGAACTATCCCGGCACAAGTCCAACATAAGCGGCGATCTAACAATTTGCTTCAAGCTCTTGCAATAGACCATTTTCATGAAACAACATGGTTTTTTTTCTTTTTCAAATTAATGCAAATTATATGTTAACAATGATAAATATCTGCAAATTTGCTTCAAATGTTCGTATTGCTTCATTCTACTTTGTATCTCATTTACCTGTATAACCTAAAGTTCGTCCTTAAAAGTGTATGTATTTCTACATCCAATACAAAGCTAAATTGTTGGGCCAGCTGATATAACACATTTCTGGGTCTTGACAAGGCATGAAAGAAACATTATTTTCAATATGATTTGTAAGGGTCACACAGAAGCAGAAGATCAATGTTTCCAGAGCCATACCAACAGCACCTTAATACAATCTAGTTTTTCTCAAGGTAAAGAAGAAAGTTATAAAGGTAAACTATACGAAGGAGCCACAGTGGAGTGAAGTCAAAGGTAAAGGTAAACACAAAGATTACACAAAGGTAAACTGTAGATCGTCATTCCTGTCCTCGCCAAAAAAGCATGTATTGTAAGCCAATGACGTTGTGTCAAATTAAAGGCCGAAATGTAGAGATTTTTAAAAAGAAATATTAATATTCCCACAGTCAAGTCAAATGAAAAATGTGTACCTATAGGCCTAATATTAAGAACACATTACAAGATAATTATAAATGTCTGACCTCTGAATGTTAGGTTGCCGTACACTTGTCTCACACAGTGGCGTTCCTGGGAAAAAGCCGTAGGCGATGCCGTTTTGAAAGGTAGCGTACAAGTCTGGGGCACAACCGTTGGCACTGAGGATCTTGAAATTGGCCAGTTCGGCGTTCCGATCGATGATGACGTCACTTCCTTCCCCGTTGATTCTCACTAGCACCATGTCGTCAGGGTCTTCCTCTAAGAAGCAACCCATGAGTTTGTTGGTGATGCCGTCAGTGAACACCTAGACAATGAGAGTAAACGATCTTTAAAAAAAACGTATTTAAAAAAGACCTAAAAAAACAACAAAAATAGAAGAAAACGAAAAGGAAGCAGCAAAAACGATTGACAGCGTACCTGGATAGAAAAGATAATTGTTATTATTTGTACTACTACATGTCACTACATATCACAATACGGAAACAGCCTTGCTTAAGATACAAAATGATTTGTTGTGCGCTGCCGATGAACGCAAAGTGTCAGTCTTAACCCTGCTTGATTTAAGCGCGGCGTTTGACACACTTGACCATTTTATTCTTATTGAGCGACTTTCCAAAACTTTTGGTCTAGAGGACACTGTGCTTGACTGGTTTATATCCTATCTTCATGATCATACCCAATCTATCTCTCTGGATAAAGTGCAATCTTTTCTTTTTCCACTCAAGCATTGGGTTTCACAAGGGTGTGCTTGGTCCCCTACTATATACATTGTATACACAACCGTTTGGTGATATTGTTAAACAGCATAGGGTAAACTATCACATGTATGCTGACGATACGCAACTTTACAAATCTGCCATGTCTATAAATACAAATTGTATTTTTGAAATCCATGGAATTGTGTATATCTCATGTAAAAGCGTGGATGTCTACTAACAAGCTTAAACTGAATGAAGAAAAAACCGAAATATTACTATGTAATCCAAAAAATCTCAGTTTGCCTGACGGAACTAACTCTATGAGGGTCGAAAACGCTCTTTTACATATGCAGGTCCTCACGTCTGGAATGCTCTTCTACTGTCAATACGATCTATGGTTGACACGTCGGAAGACACATTAAAAAAAACATCTCAAAACATACCTCATGCAATGTTTCTAAGAAGAAAAGTAATTGTTTTCATTATGCGATTTTAATTCATAATTCATACACCTTTATAAATGATATTATGCTGCCTCATGCCTTTTACTATGTATGTATACATGCGTCTAGAGCTATCGTGAGATGGGAGTGGGCGCTATAGAAATGAATTATATTATTATTATGATTATTATGATTATTATTATTATTATTATTATTATATAATCTGGTTGTTATTTCAAACTCCATAATAAACGGTTAGTTCAAGGAAATACTTATTCACCTTGGAGTTCTTTGCCCTTGTCCCTTCCTTTATTTTTCGGATCCTTGTCATGTTACAAATATCATTCAATCACTTGGAACAACTTTACCTTCCTCCATCTCCTCATATCTCTCTATCCTCTCTCTCTCTTTCTCTCTCTCTCTCGATCTCTCTCTCTCTCTCTCTCTCTCTCTCTCTCTCTCTCTCTCTCTCTCTCTCTCTCTCTCTCTCTCTCTCTCTCTCTCTCTCTCTCTCTCTCTCTCTCTCTCTCTCTCTCTCTCTCTCTCTCTCTCGATCTGCTCTCTCTCTCTCTCTCTCTCTCTCTCTCTCTCTCTCTCTCTCTCTCTCTCTCTCTCTCTCTCTCTCTCTCTCTCTCTCTCTCTCTCTCTCTCTCTCTCTCTCTCTCTCTCTCTCTCTCTCTCACACACACACACACACACACACACACACTCTCCCTCCCTTCTGTCTCTCTCTCCCTTATGTGTGTGTCTGTGTGTCTCTGTCTGTCTGTCTGTCTGTCTGTCTGTCTGTCTGTCTGTCTCTCTCTCTCTCTCTCTCTCTCTCTCTCTCTCTCTCTCTCTCTCTCTCTCTCTCTCTCTCTCTCTCTCTTTCGGTCTTCTCTAGGGAGCTTAGTTGGTAGGCGATTTCTTTTGAAGGCGAGGCGATGAGTGCCGATGCAGAGGTCGCGGGTTCAATTCCCATGGTGGCCAAGATTGTTTCTGTCTATTCCTTGTGTTCGTCTCGTCTTTGTTGCTATGGGTCTTTAATATTATCTAATGTCACTATCGTTCACTTTCGATATGCCCCTTGCCTCACTGTTTGTCTTCAAAATATATAGCGGTACGGTAATTCAACTCGATATACGTCAGAGAATTGAAATGAAATAATAATGATGTGTAATTTGTGAGCTTTGGCGCTTTCAATTTTTTTTTTTATTGCTGTATTTATATGGATGTCATTACTGAGATGATGGAAGTTTTTGTGTTTTGTGGTTTTTTTTAACGGAAGTAGATCTATCGATTCTTGTTTGTAACGCGGGTACAGGCTTATACAACGAGTGTGCAACCTAATGTCCTCACGAAAAACTCACATCAAAACAACAAACAATACATCATGAATGTATATATTTTTTAAAAATAATGCAACAAATATTTGTATGCGACGCCGATGTACCTATGTCTAGTCTCTATTGATTTGATTTTATTTTTATATCTTAAGTTCCTGGTGAAAATTTGGAGATAGAGAACATCTGTTAGTGTGTGTAAGAGTGCATGCTTGCAGACGTGCGTGTAGGTGGGAATGTGCGCAAAAGAACACACGACGAAGTGTGTGCGCCTATTTGTGAGTACCAACAAAAAAAGGAATTAAAAAAATATAATGTACCGGTATATATATATATATATATATATATATATATATATATATATATATATATATATATATATATATATATATATATATATATATATATATATATATATATATTGATATTGAAAAGTAGGGAGCGTGTGTGAGCTATGATGGGAAATGTAATATCGTTACAGCTGTTGCAGCTTCTTTTTTTTTCCTCTCTTTTTGAAATTAATCTGTGAATGCACATTTCCCCTTTTACATTATAAATCTATCTCGCATCTTCCCTCGTCATATCTTATAAACTTGTATAAGGAACACGTTTCTTTCACCGGTTTCCCAAGGATGCCCCCCCCCCCCATCCCCTCCTTCCGCCCACACGACCATCAATCATTTGAACCGATTCAAACTACGATTCATACTGAATACTGAAGAAATATTTGACAAAAATAAAACAAGTCAAGTCAGCCAACGTCAATGAAGTCAACCTGAAAAATGAGTCTTTCTCTAGTCAAATCTTTCTCCTTCAAATCCAGGACGAAACCATTTTGAAAAAGGTACACTATTATTGCATTATTATGGTGGGGTGCTAGAAACGTGTGGGTGGAGGGGCAGGGTGGCGGGCTGGCGCCAATGTTCATAAGATAATTCTCCAGAGCAGTCTCACGAGGTGATGGGTATTTGCTTTATTTTAATCTCAAAATATTCTTATAACATCTAAGACAGAAAAATTCAAAGAATTTCCACATTTTGTACTTTTTGGTCCCTTATAATTATATTTTGCAGCAATGTACACTAAATTTCCAGACAGGCAGAAGCGTACTATCTGTCTTCAATGAGACAGAGATGCATCAGTCTGAAGCGTCATCATTACATTGAGTGAATGGACAAGTTATTTGGGAGGTAGTTTTTTTGTTAGCTGCAATGGAAGGTCAAACATTATTCTACCCTGTTATGCAGGATACCAAGAAAAGCAAACCGTGACAAAAACTATCAATATGGATCCCAAGCGAACAGGTGACATATCTGTAAATACTGTAATGTTGTAATCTTATCTCGAAACTGGGTCATCAAGATCAAACTTATGAATGTGCCATGGAGAGTGAAGACTTCATTCAAATTGAATGTCAAATATGAGTGAAGAATTCAAGACATCGGGAGGTTTTAATCTAGTGAAGACCTAATAGAAATACATGTCATTTAGGTTTGGCAAAACTAATGACTTTTAAGGTGGGTAAATATGAATGACCGCATTTGCAAATACAGCCAGGCACTGTCATTCATAACAAAGAAGAAGCAAAGTCAAGTGACGTTTCATTTAGGCAATAAAATATACGTTGTCATTTGCGTTTTAAAGTCTTTCTTTCTTTCTTTATCAGCTCCCATTCTACCTTCTGGTGTATGGGTTTTAGATGCCCGAAATGATCTTTCTTCAGGCTGCCCTGTCCTGGCATTTTCTGTTTCCTTCCGTGAAAGTTAAATTTCTTTGGGTTAATGCCTCTTTTAAATTTTCTTCCCACTTTCTTCGAGGTCTGCCTTTTGGTGTTTTACCTTGAGTATTAGCATTGTATACTGATTTAGCTATTCTATTGTCATTCATTCTGTTAACATGCCCAAACCATCTCAATTGATTCATTTCTATCTTCAGTCTGATCCTCTACTCTTTTTCTTAGTCTCATTTCCAGAATCCTGGCATACACTTTTCCTGGTACGCTAAGTAGTGATATCCCTCTATAGTTTGAGCATTCCATAGTTGATCCTTTCTTGTGTATTGGTACTGCCGTTCCCTTATTCCAGTCGTCTGGCACATGTTTGGACTTCTATGCTTGTTGACATATTGCATGTAGTAGTTTGTCTGCCTCTCCCCCTTGGTTTTTAATCATTTCTAGATAAACTTGATCTGCTCTTGGGGCTTTTCCTAAATTCACTTTTCTTATAGCTGTTTGAAGTTCTTCCATTGAGATATCTACATCTTGAGCTGTCTCATCTCGATTACTTGTTACTCTTAATAATTAATCTTTACTCCTTGTTTCTCATGTTCTGGAGGGATAATGTAATTGGTGAAAATACTTTCTCCACGTATCCATGATTTCGCTGTCTCCTTTCATTATTTCTCCTTTGACATTCTTAATTTGTCGTATTGGGCATGCTTTGATCTTGCTCATGCTCTCCATTGCTCCACAGAACAGCTTTTGATTTCCTTGATAGCTTTCTTGACGTTTTTGTCCAAACTCTTACCATTGTTCCTGTTTTGCTTTCCTAACTTCCTCTTTGGCGATAGTTCTTTTACTCACGTAATCTATCCTATCCTCTGGTCTCTTTGTTTGCAAGTATTTCTTCCAGGCATCCTTCTTTTCTTTGATCTTAGTCTTGAATTCTCATTCCACCACGCTGTTCTTTTCCTACCTCCTTTAATTTGTTTCCTACCACAAACCTCTTCAGTACAACTGAGGAGTGTTTCTTTATATATTTGCCACTTTTCTTCTATTGTGCTTTCCTTCAGATCCATCTGCCTTTCACTGATATATCTTTTTATCCTGGATTGGTATATTTGTTCTACAAATGGTTTATTTAGTTCTTCTATTTTGAGTTTAGTAGCTTTCTTCTCTTGCCTTTCCTGTTTGTTTTCTTCAGTTAATAATCTCATTTTGGCTATCATTAAGTAATGATCATTAAATATTTCAGCTCATCTGCTTATTCTAGCATCCATTGTACTGTAAAAAAGGGAGCTGTTAACTATTATGTAATCTATGATTGACTTTTCACATCTGTCTTCATTTACTCTTGTATACTTGTGGATATCTTTATGAGGAAAAAATGTATTAGCTATTTTCATGTTATTCTTTAGGCAAAAATCTATTAGTCTCTCTCCATTTGGAGAATTTGTTGTCTCTCCTTCTTTACCTATTACTCCTCCTGATGTTTCTACATTGTTGCCTACTCTAGCGTTTAAATCTCCTAAAGCCATTAATTCCTGTTTGGGTTTGAGATTCTCTGCAACTATTTGTAAATCATTTTCGAAGATATCTTTTTTTTTTTGGTGGCATCTTCGTTTGGTCTCATAAGCTATTAATAATTTAATTTCTCTTCCTTTTGATTTAATATTTACCTCTAATAGCGGTGGGCTTACACATTTCCAACTTTCTAGTAGCATTTCTTGCCTTTTATGCATTAGGGGCCTAGTCCTGCTCTAGCTCTATCTTTGACATTTACTCCTGAGAAGATTAAAGTATGATTTGGTTCTACATTTTCTATTCCTTGTCCTTTTTCTTTGTTTCTGTAATGGCCAAAATGTCTACTTTGAAATTTTCCATTTCTTCGACTAATTCTAACTCCTTTCCATTAATTGCCCTAACATTCCATGTTCCAAAAATCACCGTCCGTGTTCTTTTCAGAGTCGTCTTCGAAAGTTCAAGCCGGGTATATCATTGTATATATTACTTTGAATCAGGTTGTTTTGGATAAGTAGGGATTAGCCCACTGTACCCTAGGTAGATGGTGGGGCTGTCACCTTGAGAAACCCCCCTACCGGGTTTTGTTATTTTCTGTCAGGGTTAACTCCCTTAGCCTTTAGTCATTCAAGACCAGCCTGCAAGGCAGCAGGTTGTTATTTTCTGTCAGGGTTAACTCCTTAGCCTTTGGTCAGTCAAGACCGGACTGCAAGGCAGCAGGGTGTTTTCTGTCAGGGTTAACTCCTTAGCCTTTGGTCAGCCAAGACTTGACTGCAAGGCAACAGGAGATTCACGGAGGGCGAGATCATCTACTCCCGTACAGGTGCTTACCTGTCCACTGCCCGGCGTTTTAAAGTTTTATGAATAATGTGTCTTTTGGACTGTACTTGATTGACATAATGGCTAAGTTTATGACCAAAAAGAATTGTCAAGGTATGTTTACATATTAAAGCTCACAAGAAAGACTCGGTCATGATTAGAGATATGATGAATATACAAGGAAATGAAAGTCAGTGACTGTTACCTACATGACAAATTTTTTTTATGAATCAAAACTGTACCTTTTCTGACATACTCATAGGACAAAAAATCCCCACACAAAATGATAATTGAATCGTGTTATTTAACTTTACTTGTCTCATGTGGGGAATGGCATATAAATGCTAAAGAACTTTAAATGAAATTTTTTGTCAAAGCCAAATGTGAATTGAATTACACCAATCTGATAAAAATGTCTCTGCCCACCTAAGCCGCTGAAAGTAAAGGAAGTGAGCCAAGAGTAAAACATAAAATAAAACTGCTAAAATAACCCCATTCAAGACTTCTATTTTGTCATTATGGCTTTGCTCTGCCACAAAAAAATGAATGCCCTTTAAATAACATTAATATACTTCTTCACAGAAGCTTAAAATATTTCACACTGCACACCATTTGTATGGGACCTCCTAGTTTTTTGTTCAACAACAATATAAACAGGATTGTGCATCTTCATAGATCCTGGCTGCTTACCATGGATTAAGAAGATGACTTTTGTCTCACAAGTATTTTAAAAATAAATATTCAACTTGAAAGAGATGTTGCTAACAAAGCAGTGTGTCATATATTTTGGCCTTGGCGAGACAGATAATACATGTACTATACTCATTTCAGTGCTCTTATGTCTGACCAGTCTTTAAATCCAAGATCCACTCAAAATTGTGAATTCAAGTTAAAATTCAGCATATTATGAATATTGACCAGAATTACAGTAGTTTGGAAAATATTATTCATTCTTTAGATCTTGATATTTTTTGTGGGCAAATGTAATACTAAGGCCATATTATATCCTTGAAGATGAAAAAGGAAACATTGTTCCCTTCTTTGCACCCATAACAAAATTTATCAATATATATATATATTTATATAGTAATAATAAGAAGAATAAGATTATTTACACATGTATGTATACAATACAAATGTGATGAAACAATTATCTAGAATAAGAATGGAAAAAATAAGGAGAAAATGGATGGAAAAGGGTTAAAAATGTGTACGTGAAATTGCATCAAAAGATTTAATGTGAATCTCATGTTTTCATCACTGCTCCACGAATATCATCTTTAACAAAGGTTTCAAAACATCATCTACTGTGAGAACAACTCATCTAGCTCACAGTCATTCCCTCAAGACCCATACAGCAGGAGTATAACATCCTGTTTCTATAGTGGAATAAAATATGTACTATAAAATCACTTCACAGACAAGGCAAACAAATGTCAGCTATAGGTCTTGTCTCCTAGCTGTATTTGGTACTCATTTACACCTGGATGGAATGAGGATGAGTCTGTAAAAAGTCTTGCCCAAGGACAAACATTATGATAAGTGAAACCAGGATCGAAACCCAAGTCCTCTCAGCGTTAAATAAAGCTGTCCATAGCCAGACCACTGACATCTAGATAATAGGTTTACCAGTTCAACTCACTATAATAGTCTATATACATAAATGCCATTCACTGGGTACATGAGATGCATTAAATTAGGGAGTAAGATCAAACTCTATGGATGGAGGAAAATTATTCTTTCATCATGTTTTTTTGTTTGTTTGAGTCATAATAAACAGGTGAATATCATCATAACAGGCACATTATTTAGGTTTACGAAAGGTAAATCTTTAAGTATACAGCATCTTTGACACACTTTTATGCAAATTAGATAACTCTACTAGTTCCACGATTAGAGATATGGTGAATATATAAGGAAATGAAAGTCAGTGACTGCCACGTACGCCTCAAAAGACTAAAATTAGCAGAACGACTGATAACATTGCAATATGTCATACATGTATTCCAATACAATATGTCACACAGTCCATAGACATTTGAACTGCTGTAATTCTTCCCTTTCTCTCCCCTGAAAAAGCACCTTTTTATCTCACCACTTCAGAAACTTTATAATATCCTTTGTGGCGGCAATGGCAGGGTGGTTAGGCTGCTAGACTTGGGGTTAAGAGGTCCCGGTTCAAATCCCAGTAAAGCTAGGTTTGACGATGTGTTCCTTGGGAAAGACCCGTAACATGTTTTTTCCCACTCGACCCAGGTGCAAATGAGCACAAGTACTAGCTTGGGAGTAAAATCTGGCGTCAGACTAGTGTTCTGTCCAGCAGGTGACTATTATCATCTGTTCTGCTTCATGTGATAGAAACTGGGATATGCTCCAGCTCTATGGGCCATAATTGCTGTAAAGGAACTATTTGTTATACCCCTAGGTCTACCCGACTACAAAACTACTTCCCAACATTTCATCTCCCACTTTTGAAAACAAGTCTCTTTATGGGCGGATTCCCATAGTTGGGCATTTAAAATTCAGCTAAAAGCAAGCTTGGGGAAGAGGGAAAATCGCACGGAGCCAAGTGACCAGGGAGGTTACTCCAGCATGGCAATGTTCTTCTCAGCGCATTGTAAGCAGCGCACTGCCTTGGTGATGTCTTGTCCTGCCACAACTCGCCTCTTCTTGCGCACTGAATAAAGCAAATATTTCAGGGCGTTTCAATACTATTATAATATACGCCTGTCATAATATATTATAATTGTAAACTCGTCCTCTGTTATAGAGTTTTCTCCATAAAAAAGGAGAAAAAGAAGAAGAAGAAGAGGATCTCTTTGTAGACGTGATGATTGATTGTTTGGCCCTGTGGCAAGAATTCGCAGTGGACATTGTAATATTTCCTCTTTCCCAAGCTCAAGAGGGGTCATCAAAGGACATCATCAGGATAGCCTTGATGACCAAGTATGAAGGAATGGCAGAGAGAATGGTAGAGAATGCTGGAAAAGTGTAAGACTCCAGGGGATTACTTAGAAGGGGAAAACATAGTTTGTATATGTAGTTTGAATTTGACATCTGTGGTGACACCAATCCTGCAACCGTTCTGACACACCTCGTATCTAAAACTATCTTTAAATATCATAAAATTCCATTTCCATTGAAATTGAATCTTTTTTAGACACTACTATCCATCTAGATCTAACGAGTCGAGGCTAAAAATTCCTGACAGCAGCCACTGTTACGGAATTATTGTGTTATTTGTCATTATTGTCAGATGCAGTAAACTTAAAATGTAGACTTTTGTAAAGCGTTGCTAACCTTGGGTGGGGGAGGCGGGTTCAGCCTTCAGCGATCTTGATAGATTTCACTTAAAGGTAGATTTGTTATTAGGCAGCACCTATACAGTATTATACAAATTAGATAACTGTACTGAGTTTCACATTAAGACATATTGTTATATGCAAGCAAACAAAAAGTTAAAACACTTTCAAATCAAAGTCTTAGTCCGATATGTCACTGCTTTCTCAGTCTCATATTGAGTCAGATTGGCAGATATGACAGACTGGTCACGAAACACTGCAGCAATTTTTCTGTCCCCCCCCATCCCACCCCCCCACATAGATCTATATGTCCCTTGGATGTTCTCACTTATGGAAATCCTTCCTTCTTTATTATGTCCCTAAAGTAGTTGAATATTATTTAAAAGTTAACCCTAACCCTCACCCTCAATGATAATCCTTGGCCTTACAAGTTACGCCCTTAACCCAACCATCACTTCTTGACCAGTGATGCTAACGTCTATTCTTTGGGTTAGCAGCAGATGGAGATTCACTGTGGCATTGCAATCGAACCCACAAAATGGTATGAAACTTATTTATTTTAACGTAAATTTAGTATATAGATCTAGATAGATTTCTATCTAGAGTAAAAAGAGTTGGCTAGGCCATAGATCTAAACCTAAAGAACATTGATCTACACATATCAGCTCTCAATTTCTAGATCCAGATCTAAAAAATCTAGATCTAGATCTATATCTATTCTAGATCTAGAAATCTTATAAATCTAAATTAGATCTATCTAAATCTAGATGTATATAAAAGCTATCTAGATCTAGATCTATATCTAGGTTAGATAGATACTGGATCTAATCTAGAACTGGTCTCAATTCAACTCTCTTGCCTACCTTGAATATCAGGCGCTCTGTATCCCATGTTGGCCGAACAAGCTTTACAATTTTCTTTGCTCCACCTTTGAAATATTCCACAGAGACTGCAAAATCGAGTGATAGCACTTGATTAGACTTTTGTGGAACCCATGAGAAATGTGTTTCTACTCTAGGCTTTCAACAGTATTGAAAATCGATCGGATGAGTGTGAACGAGATACCGGGGCCGGAGTTGCGTGAAATCACAGAAGTGCTTGTTGATTGACACACACAACACTAGGCAGAACAACACCCGTCGGTCTTATTCGCTTTCTTAGTAAATAAGTACAATATTCTCCCAGAGAAGACAGTAAAATGGATAATGCTCAGATCTTGAAAACCTACGAACTCTTATTAGATCGTGTAAATAAGAGAGGATTCACATGAACCGTGACTCGGAGTGTTTCAGTGGCTTGACTTTTCATTAGTTTTCAAGCTTGAAAATGTGTATGCCTGGTGTATGACCTCAGATGGCTTAACCTTTGACACTATAAGCTTGACCTCACGACTCACGATCCGTTGCTAACTCGCTCTCCCTGTGACGTCTTCGGATTGCATCATCATCTTCTCTCTCTCTCTCCCTCTCCCTCTCTCTCTCTCTCTCTCTCTCTCTCTCTCTTCTCTCTCTCTCTCTCTCTCTCTCTCTCTCTCTCCTCTCTCTCTCTCTCTCTCTCTCTCTCTTTCTTCTCTCTCTCTCTCTCTCTCTCTCTCTCTCTCTCTCTCTCTCTCTCTCTCTCTCTCTCTCTGTGTGTGTGTGTGTATATTATATAAAGTGTCAGTCGTGCAGAAATAAGACCGAAGAAATACATAATCTTATCATTGAAAAGAATCCTGATATCTTATTTCTGACGGAAACATGGCTTTGTGCCACAGGCGACGAACCCATTATTGCAGCCATTACTCCAAATGACTATAGGCCTACGATGAAATCTCCCCACGACAAAATCAACGTTGGGATGGCATTGCTGCCATATTAGAAAAATGATCAACGTAACATCAATAATATCTTTGCACTTTTCAACATTTGAAAACATGAAACTAATGACTTTTTTTCTTTAAAAAAGGGTTTTTCGCGTAAAGCTAAGAAATTTGGCATGGTGAAACTTCATCCAATTTAGAAGATTTTAAGAGATGGACACACATTCGTAAAGTATGTGGGCCGTTTGTAACGTCATCAAACATGGCTACCTCTATAATTCACCATGTTTTTAAAACCTCATATTGTCATTTTCTCGGGGCTGTTTTTGGAAAAAGAGCAAGGTGTCGATATCTTCAAAAGGTTGAAGCTTTTTGTTATAACTTAAAGTTATTGGCAATTTCAACTATTGTCCGTTTAACGCGTGTTTTCGATAGTTTTTTGTTTTCTTTAATTCTGTGAAAATGAATTGTTGTATTTTATCATAAACCTTGTTCATTTTTCTGCTCAAAACACTTTATTTTTGTAAAAGGCTTTATTCTGAGCCGATATCGGGTTTTTAATTAAAGCAAAATAACATAAACTTATCTAGAACAAAGCACACGATAAGTAGGTCAACAACAAAAAAACAATAATGAAATTTGAAGCAGGCAGATTGCGCCAGTCCCGTAAACACGACACACCCTGTTACGCTTGATGAGCCGAAAGAAAGATTTGATGCACTAGGTGATTTTAGTATCGAAACCGAAATTATGGGCTTTTATGAAATTTACATTTTACAATCACAGGTACTTCATAGAGTTGAAACAATATCTGTTGACGCTCAAATTAGGACATGTGCAGAGGTATTACAGGATCGAATGATTATCTGGAAGCTGTGCAGACGTGACATAAGTTTCATTTAATGACAATGCCTTCCCTTACCTTAATCTTATCTTAACCTAGGAGGCACATGAACATGATGCCCCTAATTTTGTTCTATCCAGCAAGAGCATCTCTCTTTATGCCTATTTCTCCACCATTCTGCGCCATATCATTTTTGGGCATGATGCTATCACGCAAAACATTCTATTATAAGAGCGCATTGCAACCCTCCGATTTTAAAAGAGCCAATAACCTGAAACGGATATAACCGACTCTAAAAAATAATTTGCAACGGTGGAGGTCATTAGTGGAAAGAACGATGTACACAGTTGTTCTCGTCATAGCAGGTACTATTTTGCGGAAACACTTATTAGATGTAAAGAATTCTTTCGACAGGATCCTTTGCAACTGACAGCAAAATGCAATTTTCTCCCAAGATAGTTTATTACTTTGTACGCATGGTTATAGGAGACAAAAGAATACGCTGATGAAGTTGATCAAGATGTTGGACCCTGTGCCATTCAGCGTCGTTCACTAGTTAACAACTAATCCCATTCAACACTGTCAAACGTGATGTCCTTTCCATACCTAAGCTTGTTAAAGACTGAGAAACCCTCTGGCTGTATATGAGGCATTACAAGTGTATGCAACAACAAGGATTAAAACGCCCATACTTTAGTTTCATAAAATGGTGTACACACCACACTTCCATGTATATCCTCTCTGAAAGGGAACTGTTGATTCCCAAAACAGAAAGTGTGTTCTGAAATTGAGACCCTCAAAAAGGACCTGCACGATATCGTTGAAGAAGAATATCTCCAGGTGGTTGAATGAATTCTGAAAGATCAAAGTTAAAATCTGGTTATCAAAAAAACAGTTATCGTGACTAGATGGTCATCGTATCAAGGTTGCAATGATTGATTCTGGATTTGAGATGAAACATTCCAACCCACCAATAATTTCGTTGCTCAGAAAGTTTTCAATGATTCAAACATAGTGTTTTAAGACCTGACAAACTGTAATAGCTTCAGTAAAGGAATATCCGAATCTCGACTAATCGCCGGTAAGGTTCATGAGCAGTTGAATAAATTGCTGAAAGAGGAAGGTCAATCGGGCTAACAGAGAATCAAGATTATCCTGACTAGATAACTCACATCTGCCTCAGAGGTTGCCCTGATTAATTCTTGGATTTGACGATTTATCAAAGAAGAGATAAATGATCAAATGAATGTCCTTCATTCAAACAGTTACTGTTTCAAACTTAACCAAAAAATAATGCATCGCGGTCAAAAAAAGAAAGGAATCAAGCTAGGAATGTGTTAAAACTTGTCCTTTCTGCTCAATGCAAGACGAGAAATTAATGAGGAAGTTATGTCGCATTAAAAGGATTTTCATCCAACAAAAAAATGCACTTCGGCTCAAAAGTCTGAAATGAATCATTTTGCCACTCTGAAATGGAACCAGAAAATGCTGTTTTACCCCATGTTTCAAATGCAGAACCTTTTCGATTTCTCAAGGGCCATTTTGATCAGAAAAATGCCGAGAATTGATATTGTATTGAACACCTATAAGAGTGAGGTTCTGAAGTATGAGACGAGGGGAAAGGGGTGAAGGAATGCGCCTTAAAGTAACAGCTGCGATAAAGATCCCAGGACACAGGCAACAGTTTCTAAGAGTGGAATCAAACAAATCGGAATTGTTCCAGTTTCTCGCTCAAGAAATGGGTGATCTGAGTCTTTCTTGCGAAATGATCGTCACCTTGACACAGAGGTCATCATTGCCTTCCCGTCCGTAGACACCACATACATTTCACTTTGTACTAATGGATTATTTTGCATGTCCATCATGCCACATCCACTGGTATGAGTAAAATATCTATCAAAGCTAGTGATAGTGATGTTGCAGTCCTCGCAACCTCGTTTGTATGTCAAATGGAAGTCAAAGAGTTGTGGATATTATACAATGGATAAAGCACACGCCTGGAGAAGTTGGACATTTTTACTAGCTAAGATTCCATGCGTTCACAGGATGCGATGTCATTTCTGCCTTTTGCGGAAAAGTCAGATGTCAGCATGAAATGTGGGGAGCAAAACCAGGGAGGGAGATCATCGTTTGTATTCTGTCTTCTGTAGTTACAGAGATCAATGCAGACACCATGGCATCCATAGAGTCATTTGTTGTGAAGACTCTTTGATCCCACTTTACAAGCAACTTCTGTAAACCGAGCCGTGTGTGAAATGCGTTTCCACAAACGGAAACCATTTGAGAGGTTGCCACCAACACAGGACGCACTTTCCACCATGTTCTTCCCCTAATCCAGATCCAACTAAATGGGGATGGCAGAAGATGGTCATAAGTGGAGGTGGTTGTGGTTTCAAAACCCTATTTGTCAAAGGGAAATATCAAAGGAAATATTCACATTATGTAGACATACATGGAAAAGGTTGGTGTAAATGCAGGTCAGCAGGTCTCCCATGCATGAGACTGTGTGCTTGTCGTGGAAATGTAGTGAAGCAGCGTTGCCTCTGGCTTAGCCATCCGTTTTTGTCACAAGGACCTTACAGTAATTTAAAGTACTTACACCATAGAATGTTCTAAAGTTGAAGAGTGAACACTAATAAACATAAAAAAGGTCAATGAAGTTGGAGATACTCCGACTTTTAAAGGAACCATTCTGATATGATTCACTTTGCTCAAGGTTAAGTAGGAACTCTCTCGGGTTCCGGTGGGGAGCAGTAACATTTACAATACTCTTCTGGTACGACTTATACCTATTTGAAAGCTTTAAATTCCGAGGAACTGACGTGAATTGATGGAGAGCCGTTTCGAACTCAGTCAGTTTGAAAATGAGTAGTTCGATAAATAACCGATTGATTTTGAGCAATTTATCGCACAGACATTATAATCACAGAATGCCAAGTCATGTAGTATCATCACTGTAATATATCAGAACATAATTTATTCCATATAGTTAATGCGAGTACGCCGTTTATTTATAGACTGTTTACTGTCTATTGTCGAGTTTTTCAAAATGATATTTGCAATTCAATCAAGGTTTCAGTATGTATCTTTGTTTTTAAATGGGTGCATGCATAAAAACATGTAGTGGAAGTTAAGTTTGAAAGCAATAACTACATTTTAAAGTTTTCTTATCATCACATACGTTTCACATTGAATCACTAGTTTCTCTGAGGTCAAACAGCTTATAGATGTGGGTAAAGATTTGTAATAATAATCACATCGATGACACCCAAAATGTATTATGCCGACATCAGGTAGTTGGATGTCATATTGACTAAATTTTGTTAGCTGGAATTACGTATTATCATGTTTAATTTTATTTAAACGTAATGAAAGTAGGATAAATCGCTTCAAAAACCTATTAAACATATGGTTTCATATATTACATCCCATAGTGAACCAGAATTTTAAATATTTAACAGGCAGTTTATACTGTATCTGCTTTGATTGACCGCCATTTTAAATTTAGAAAAAATGATGTCATAATCTTGAGCATATGATGGCGTTCATCTTTTAAATGATACAAACGTTTGCGTCGTTAAATATGTGCCTAATTGCAGATATGTCTGGCCATTTTTCTCATGTTAAATATTTTGCCTAATATGGCCACTTTTCTTTTCGGGTCTCGTGAGCATGCATGAAAAGGGAGCATTTCCAGAGTTCACATAATGTACGTGGGTGTTTGCATATTCATTCTACTGGCAAGAGGAGAAACCAGTTGTAGTTGAATAAGTATTGTGTCAAAACTTGAAGGAATGTTTAAATAACTGTTTATCAAGATTTTTGTCTTTAGTATGCAAAGATTTTCAGTAAAAAGTTTGATAAATAAGAACACAATGCTGCTGAAAAAGTGTGTTTTTTTTCCAAAATATCTCTTTTAATGAATTTTTTTTCGTTAAATCGGAAACATAATGTTTTCAATTCGATTTCTCATCCTTCTAAACATATGATTTGATATATCACATGTAAATAGCCCCATCATAGTTCATTTTTGCGCTAGTTTTCTAGACCAGGTTATTTTAACGATCAGCCATTTTTAATTTATGCACAATGACGTCATAAATGTACATAGAGCATGTGTCCATCTCTTAAATTCCAGAGAATGATTTGTTACGCCATTGTTTACCATGAAATTTTAGCTGCGAACAATATCGGATTGGAAACTGGCCATATTAGAAGCTAAGAAAGGTTACTATTTAGGAAAATGGAAAACGTAAATTCTGCAAACAACTTTTTGGCATTTGTGACGAAATTTCGGTAAAACAAAATGTTCTGTTCTTCGCCATGACCATGTAGATCATGAATTGCCGGATAAATCTGCTTGTTATTTACAGGAAATGTCGAAAGGATTCGTAAAAATCTTGACAAGTATGATAAATTTAAAGGAGTTAAATCCTTTCAAAGGACAACTCGAAGCCTTTCGACTGTGTGAAATTTTTATTAAAAAATTGATATCAACAGCATCCCCTAAATCCAGTGGGCTAGATCCTTTAACACCATCCGTTCTAACTGCTTTTGTTGATGAATTGTTACCATCAATAACGACTATTAGTATTATGAACAGCAATTTAAGGTGTGGGACTGTGCCTACATCTTTAAATCTGCCCTTGTCAGACCTTCTTATAAAGAAACCATGCATATATCAAAATGACTTCAAACATTATAGGCCTGTGTCTAATTTGCCTTTTCTTTCAAAGATACTTTGAGAGAGTTGCATTGCATCAGATCTTATCTCACTTAAGAGCAAATGAATTGATACAACCTATTCAGTCGGCCTATAAAGAAAACGGTAGCACGGAAACTGACTTACTGCGAGT
>JAXRKP010000010.1:120939-123439 GCA_037039925.1 Doris montereyensis
TACTACTACTACTACTACTACTACTACTACTACTACTACTACTACTACTACTACTACTACTACTACTACTACTACTACTTCTACTACTACTACTACTAATAATAATAATAATAATAACAAAAATAATAATAACAACAACAACACCACCACCACCCCCACCACCACCACCACCACCAACAACAACACTACTACAACAACAACTACTACTACTACTACTACTACTACTACTACTACTACTACTACTAATAATAATAATAATGATAATAATAATAATAATAATAACAACAACAACACCACCACCCCCACCACCACCACCACCAACAACAACAACAACACTACTACTACAACAACTACGACTACTACAACAACAACAACTACTACAACTACTACAACTACTACTACTACTACTACTACTACTACTACTACTACTACTACTACTACTACTACTACTACTAATAATAATAATAATAATAATAATACAGTGGATGCTGCATAAGTCGACGTTGCATATGTCGATTTACTTCTAAGTCGATTTTTTGCCGGTCCCATCCCCCACACATTTTTTAGTTAATAACCAACTGTCTAATTCGACATTGACTTAAATAGAATACCTTTCAAGTTGATGTCCCCACCCCCCCCGGTCCGTACACGATAAAATGAATGAAAATACGATTGCATACGTCGATGTTTCAATTTCAATAGCATCCACAACCGTTTACCCCACAACTAGAGAACACGAACAATACAAAAATGTAACGTAGATTTAGCTGTATTAATGATTATTAAACGCTCTCCCACTTGCCCTCACTTTACATCACAAGATTCAATCAGCGCAAGTTAATCAAATCTTGTCAGGTGTTGGCATATGGTTGACCATATGGCTTGTTGTCTGTTTCTGCTTTCTCCGAGTCAATCGTACCCAGTTGCGACTGTACCGGTCAGAGGAAAGGGTGTGTGGGAGGAGGTGGGTGGCGGCCACCAATTATAATAAAATACAATATTATGTCGCATGGGGTTACATCGTATTCTCAGCATTCAGATGTGACTATTGCGATTGACGGGAGAGAGAGAGAGAGAGAGAGAGAGAGAGAGAGAGAGAGAGAGAGAGAGAGAGAGAGAGAGAGAGAGAGAGAGAGAGAGAGACAGACAGACAGACAGACAGACAGACAGACAGAGACAAAGAGACAGAAAATATTATGCCTCCTTCTTTGTTCAACACGCTGTGTAATACAGTACGTAACACTTCGTACGATGTTGATGTACTAGTACAACTTGTACTACTCGCATTTTGCAGGTAGTAAGATGTGTGTGTGTGTGTGTGTGTGTTTGTGTGTGTGTTTTTGAGAAAAAAGGTGGAAGTGCCAAGGATATCTTACTCTACCGGCCATCGGCATCAACATTATTACATTGTAGTAGATCAAACTCCGCGAAGTACTCGACAAAACAGGCGATTGGTTTACTTATACAGTGGTCTCCGCCAAATTGCACGCCGCTAAAAAAACACGATTCGCCATAATGCACGAGTTTTTCAAGCAACCGACTTTTTCAACGCTAATTAACCCTCAAATTTGCAACAACGGCTGGCTTGACTTCGCCAAAGTGCAATATGTTTTTATAAGTACGTCTTCAATTTGTGTCAATTCAAGTGAAAAATAAACTCGATAGTGTCTTTTTGCTTCGTCCCAATAACTAAATCTGGCACGCACGTTTTGTGTGTGTGTGTGTGTGTGGTGTTTGTGTATGTGTGTGTGGTATCTTGTTCTGTGTTAACTATGCACACGGCAATACCTAGTCGTGGCTGTCTTGTCTTGGCTTTTGGCATCCTTATCCACCGGTTCCCTCCCCGCCTCAGCCGTCGACGTGCCAGACAGACACTCTGATCAGCTCTCTTTTCGATCACGGTGTGAAAAGAGGAGAAATGTCTTGTGTCACTTTTACCCATGGAGATCGTACTCTGTATACCATGCGTGTCCTTAGTCTCAACATTTTAAAAAAAAATCCTATTTGACGAAAGTCTCCACCAGCCAATCCCTTCCTGTAGTCTTGAGTCAGAGAAGTATGAACAATCTATGAGAAGAGGTTAAGCCTATAATTGGGAATTATCCTCAAACCAAGTAACAACAAACACAACCCAAACGATAACTAACTAACAAAACAAAAGAGTTTACATCCAAACAAGAATGGCAATGTAAATACGTGTCGAAGGTTGTGGGCTTTGACTCCGCCAAAATGCACGTTCGCCAAAATGCACGATAGTTTTGTTACCCGTGTACCGTGCATTTTGGCGGAGACTTTTGTACAACTCCATTATCGCCAATTTTTCTTTCACTCGGAATTATACCACTACCACTGCGCTTCATCATTCGAGCAAGGAAAATATTTGTTAAAAAAAAAACAACACATGCCAGTGAACACACGTCGGTAATAATATTACCCAAGACAATTGCGATGAAAATCATACCAGAGGAGGTAACTGACCAAATGTTTAATTCGATTTTTT
>JAXRKP010000010.1:125939-175939 GCA_037039925.1 Doris montereyensis
ATTCATTCATTGCATTATTCACTGTTTCCATTCATTCATTGCATTATTCACTGTTTCCATTCATTCATTGCATTATTCAATATAATTTTAAATATCAATGTACATAATTTGTATTTCATACCATATTACCATTTCCCTCTATTACCAACGTTTGAGAGCGGTCTTTGTTTTGTGCTCTGCATAATATCATTAAAGCTTGTCAATCCACTCTGCAATACTAGTTGTTGGTTGTTTCCTTGATAGTTAGAGTGCCCTACCTGCACGAAGCCGCTATTGAGTTTAACACGAGCTATTACCGGTTGTTGCGTCGCTGTAAACTCACATCAATCACCAGAAGTGACAAACCAGAGGCGGCAACATGTAATTAAAAAGCAATGTGTATGTATGTATGTATGTATGTATGTATGTATGTATGTATGTATGTATGTATGTATGTATGTATGTATGTATGTATGTATGTATGTATGTATGTATGTATGTATGTACAGAGGCGTGGCATAACCAATGTTTCAGTTGGTGCCACGACAGAATACTGTCCTAATATTATACTTTTAGACGCCTGATATAAATCATTCGGACAGTGGACCTGTAGGGGGAGTAGATGATCCTGCCCTCCACGAGTCTCCTGCTGCCTTGCATGCCGGTCTTGACTGACCAAATGCTAAGGGAGTTAATCCTGACAGAAAAAAAAAACAAGGCCCGGTAGGGGGCCTCAAGGTGGCAGCCCCACCATCTACCCAGGGTACAGTGGGCTAATCCCCTGCTTATCCAAAAACAAACATATTCAGAGAAAAATTTATATAATATAACCGGCTTGATCTTTCGAAGACGAACTTGAAACGAATACGGACTGTGATTTTTGGAACATGGAACATTAGGGCAATAAATGGAAAAGAGTTAGAATTAGTTGAAGAAATGGAAAAATTCAAAGTAGATATTTTGGCCATTACAGAAACAAAGAAAAAAGGACAATAAAATAGAAAATGTATGATCGAATCATATTCTAATCTTCTCAGAAGTAGATGTCAAAGATAGATCTAGAGCATGAGTAGGCCTCCTAGTGCATAAAAGACATGAAAAGCTACTAGAAAGTTGGAAATTTATAAGCCCACGGCTATTCGAGGTAAATAATAAACCAAAAGGAAGAGAAATTAAATTATTAGACGCAATAAAAAGAAGAAAAAGATATCTTCGAAAACGATTTTCAAATAGCCGCAGAGAATCTTAAACACAAACAGGAACTAATGCCTGTAGGAGATTTAAACGCTAGAGTAGGCAACAATGTAGAAACGTCAGGAGGAGTAATAGGTAAAGAAAGAGAGACAACTTCTCCAAATGGAGAGAGACTAATAGACTTTTTGCCCAAAGTATAACATGAAAATAGCCAACACTTTTTTCCTCATAAAAATATCCACAAATATACAAAAGTAAATGAAGACAGGTGTGAAAAGTCAATGATAGACTACATACTAGTTAGCAGCTCCCTTTTTACAGTACATTGGATGCAAGAGTAAACAGAGGAGCAGAAATATTTAGTAATCATCACTTAGTGATTGCCAAAATGAGATTATTGACTGAAGAAAACAAACAGAAAAGAAAAGAGAAGAAAGCTACTAAACTCAAAATAGAGGAACTAAATAAACCAGTAGTAAAACAGATATACCAATCTAGAATAAAAAGATTTATTAGTGAAAAACAGATGGATCTGAATGATAGCACAATAGAAGAAAAGTGGCAGATGTATAAAGAAATACTCCTCGGTGGTACTGAAGAGGTATGTGGTAGGAAAAAATTAAAGGAGATAGGAAAAGAACAGCATGGTGGAATGAGAACGTCAAGACTAAGATAAAGAAAAGAAAGGTGCAAACAAAGAGACCAGAGAAATGGATAGATTACGTGAATAAAAAAACTATCGCCAAAGAGGAAGTTAGGAAAGCAAAATAGGAACAATGGGAAGAGTTTGGACAAAGACTTCAAGAAAGCTATCAAGGAAATCAAAAGCTGTTCTGAGGGCAATGAAGAGCATGAGAAAGACCAAAGCATGCTCTATACGACAAATTAAGAACGCCAAAGGAGAAATAATGAAAGAAGACAGCGAAATTATGAAAACATGGAGAAAGTATTTTCACCAATTACATTATCCCGCCAGAACGTATAAAACAAGGAATAAAGATCAATTAGTAAAAGTAACAAGTATTTCAAAGGAGACAGCTGAAGATGTAGATATATCAATGGAAGAAATCAAAACAGCTATAAGAAAAGTGAAATTAGGATAAGCCCCAGGAGCAGATCAAGTTTATCCAGAAATGATTAAAAACCAAAGGGAAAGAGGCGGACAAACTACTACATGCAACATGCCAACAAGCATGGAAGTCCAAACAGGTGCCAGACGACTGGAAAAAGGGAACAGTAGTACCAATACATAAGAAAGGATCGCCTATGGAATGCTCAAACTGTAGAGGGATATCACTACTTAGCGTTTCATGAAAAGTATATTCCAGGATACTGGAAATGAGACTACGGAAAAGAGTAGAGGATCAGATTGAAGAGCATCAGAGTGGATTTAGACCAGGAAGAAGTGTACAAGACCACATATTTACAATTAGACAAATAATAGAAAAATTCCTTGAGAGAAACATTGACTTCCATCTGTGTTTTATTGACTTAGAAAAGACATTTGACACTGTGAGGAGGGACGAGCTATGGCATTCCATAAAAGAACACAATGTGGAGCAAAATTTAATAGAAGCCATTAAAAGTTTATACAATAACCCAACATGTGCAGTGAGAGTAACTGGAAACATATCTGCAGAATTTGATGTAGATATAGGAGTAAGAAAGAGTTGTGTCGTAAATCCTCTTTTGTTTATCCCATTTATGGATTCAGTCACAAAAGCATCCTCAAAAATGAAGAAAATCAATGTAGGTATGTGGAAGTTCAAACCAGTAAATGTATCATTGCTTTCATTTGCCGATGATTTAGTTCTGTTTGGAAAATCAGAAAGTGACCTTCAGTCGAATATCAATATTTTAAACAATGAACTAAATAAAAGAGGAATGAGAGTAAATGCAAAGAAAACCAAAACAGTGCTAGTAACTAGGGAAGCTAAAACACAAAATCTTAAATTGGGCAGGGAAATTTAGAACAAGTTCAAAGCTACAATTACCTAGGAGTACTGATTAATTCAGAGGGAATAAATCAGCCAGAGAATCCAAAAGGCAAGTACAATATATTATCCGTCTAGAAAAGGCATTTTGTAGGTAAACAAAAATTGTCAACAAAAACCAAAATGGCAGTATACAATACAGTTTATTGTCCTACTCTCCTCTATGGCAGCGAAACCTAGACCTTAGACAGTAGAGAATACATTAGACTACAGGCAGCTGAAATGAAATATCTAAGAAGAGTAGGGAAAACTAAAAGACACAAAATCAGAAACACAACAATAAGAGATCAAACCAAAACAGATGGTATAAAAAATTAGGATATAAACAAATTAGTTGAGATGGTTTGGGCATGTAAACAGAATGAATAACATAGAATAGCTAAATCAGTATACAGTGCAAAGCCCAAGGTAAAAGACCAAAAGGCAGACCTCGGAGAAAGTGGGAAGAAGATATGAGAGAGGCATTAAAGCATAGAAATTTAACTTTTTTGGAAGGAAACAGAAAATGCCAGGACAGGACATCCTGTAGAAAGATCACATTGGCATCTGAACCCATACACCGAAAGGTAGAATGGGAACTGATAAAGAAAGAAAGAAAGAATATAAATCATAATAGTAATAAAATTAGATTGTTTGTACTTACGGTACTGTTTGACGACAAAATATATTTGCCGAGTCTGCAAACTTACTAACAGGTAGAGAGAGGGGTGGGGGGAGAGAGAGAGAGAGAGAGAGAGAGAGAGAGAGAGAGAGAGAGAGAGAGAGAGAGAGAGAGAGAGAGAGAGAGAGAGAGAGAGAGAGAGAGAGAGAGATATATATATATATATATATATATATATATATATATATATATATATATATATATATATATATAGAGAGAGAGAGAGAGAGAGAGAGAGAGAGAGAGAGAGAGAGAAAGAGAGAGAAAGAGAGGGATAGAGAGAGAGAGAGAGAGAGAGAGAGAGAGAGAGAGAGAGAGAGAGAGAGAGAGAGAGAGAGAGAGAGAGAGAGAGAGAGAGAGGGGGGGGAAACAGACAGACAGAGATAGAGAGTGGGGGGAGAGAGAGAGAGAGATAGTGTGGAGAGAGAGAGAGAGAGAGAGAGAGAGAGAGAGAGAGAGAGAGAGAGAGAGAGAGAGAGAGAGAGAGAGAGAGAGAGAGAGAGAGAGAGAGAGAGAGAGAGAGAGAGAGAGAGAGAGAGAGATAAGAGAAGCAACCATGTTCACAGGCTGCGTGACGTTACCAATAGCCCTGCAGACGGTAAAGCAAGTTGATATGGTGGGTGTATTGCTAAAAAATTAGTACCTTCTCGGTGTAATGCAATATTTTATAGGTAGTTCCAGGCACCAAAATACCAAGCAGAACACGCCCCTGTGTATATACGTATGTATGTAGAAAGGACTATAATGAACTTGTTTTTATCACTAAACCAAAGTTGTTACACTATGAAGGAAATACAAATGAGGCGCTTTACAAACACTCCAAATAGATTAAGCTCGACGAAAAAGCAGTAAACTTTTTTGAAAGGCGAGGGAGGCAGGTTCAATTGCCGGGTGAAAAGAAAATAATCGTGTAAATCTGATCGGTAAAATGGTCATATCAAAATTTAAATATGGAAACAATTACAACTTGATTAGGTTGTACGATTTTGAATGCTCACTTCGAAAGATAGATATCCAGAGTGTAAACTAGAAAGAAGAAAGAAAAGAAAGAATATATAAATAGATAAAATGAAATTCAAGGTTTCGCTGGGAAAATAATTGTTGAAGTGATGTTTGTCGGTGTGACAGTAAACACCATTTATATTGTTCTTTAAGAAGATTTTTAAAAATGCAGATTACATCCACAATAAAAAAGGAGAAAAAAGGCAATAATGAAAGGAAGCATACTCAACAGCAGAGGCTACCCAAAAGTTGATCATAAAAGGTCACTTAAGAATATTTCCTCCACATGTTGTATACATGCTTGCATTTTATAAGCCTAGTAAAGAAAAAAGTCATAGTTATGCTCATGAATGGTAGAGGCAGCGATAGTAGTTGCAAATATCGTAGGGATAAATAGATAGCTCTAGACAGTAGAGAGATATAAAGAGAGAGAGAGAGAGAGAGAGAGAGAGAGAGAGAGAGAGAGAGAGAGAGAGAGAGAGAGAGAGAGAGAGAGAGAGAGAGAGAGAGAGAGAGAGAGAGAGAGAGAGAGAGAGAGAGAGATTAATAGATAGATGTACAGAGGTAGATAGCGTGTGTACAGAGATAGATAGAGCGAGTCTCTGAATTTTATTGTTTTCCTCACAATGGAAAGTGGAGAGTGACTGACGACTGAGCCTATCTACCGTATGTCGCAAAATTAATGTTCATATAAATTTTATTTTTAAAACTCAGTTATGAGATCTTCGGTGATTCGGTTCAAATCATTTGGCATTAATTTGGATTTATTGTCAAAGATAATGAAAACGTGAATATGTATAACATAACATTATTATTCCTCTTCGTACTGGCCTATGTATTATTATTATTGCCGAAAATCACATGCGATGACGTCAAATTCAACGGTCTCTTTGGAAGCATGAGCAATGTTGAATGCTGATAATAGCGATACCGACACCTGTACATGAGACAGTTTTAAATACGATACATTTCAACGCTTAGCATTATTATTGTTGTGGTCTAAATCACATCATGTGTTGTAACGGTACATATCGGTTAAAAATTTAACAAGGATTTTTTCTTGTTATTCTTTCACTGTTTCCATGAGACTTCAATTACGCTTGTTTTTCCCAATGACAAAAGAATTACTTATCAGGAATACACATCCTAGATACTTTTCACAGACCCAAAAGCATGTTTTGTTTCAATCAGTATACATTTAATATTATCTTTGACTTTCAGTTTCATTGCATAAAAAATACACTTCCATTAAAAGCTATATGTTAGATAAAAACAAGTAATTTAAATGGAATGATATACTTTATCTAGAATCTATATTATATATTGTATTACATTTACAGAGGGTCAGGATCCGTTGAAATGGGACTTCCAAGTAAACCGATTACTTTTTAAAGATAATACTGTAATCGCTGTACACAATCCTTTTCTTTTACTTGGCGCGACACGAGGGACATTGCCAGCTTCGGTCTCTTTCGACATTTTGACGAAAATTTGTCATTATTATTAACATTTCTTTCTTTCAAAAGAACAAAAAATGGAAGTCGCCAAGCTTGTTGAAGTACTACGAGCCACATTGGACCCAAACAGGCGAGAGCAGGCCGAACAGCAACTAACAGAGGTGGGTTTGCCAACCTGCAACTAACATTTCAACAACTTCTAGATCTAGCCCTATATTAGATCTAGATATACCTAGATTCTAGCTCCAGATCTAGAATCTAGATCTGTAAGCTGTCTAGATCTAATCTAGAGCTAGATCTAGCTCTAGATCTACAGTCTAAATTTTCTACTTTGACTCTAGATCTGGATCTAAGTACCTATAACTAAGTTCTATAAAAGATCAGAATCTAGATTAGTAGTCTTAGTATTGCTACTCTTAGATCTAGATTTTTGCTCTAGTACTAGATCTAGATTCTAGTAGATCTATAATCTAAATTTGACTTCTAAGTTCGATAAAATATCAGATAGAATCTGGAATCTCTCAATCTAGCCCCCTCCCACGGGCCGCATCCTCCATCGAAGGCAAAGTTAGGGTCTTCCAGCAGCTGAGCAGCCCCATTCAAATGAAAATCAGGTTGGTCTAGAGACTAGACTAGATGTAGATCTAGTCCTTAACAATTGATGTCCCGTTCGACCCAGACATGGAAATGGTTGGCTGGACCAGATAAGAATAGATTAAGATTTTATAGATTCTAAATCTACGACATTTACATACATCGTCAATGTTTGCCAAATAAAAAAATATGGGAAAATGAAATTAAGGGGGGGGGGGGGGTTGAGCGATCTCCTCCCTAATTACACGAAAACCCAGTGAAAAGAGGGAGGGGTTTCAGGGTCTCCCCTTGTTTATGCACAGACCTACCTAAAAACAAAGGGGGAGGGGCCTCCCCCTGAATAAAAAAGATTAGAATAGGTCATTACAGATAGCATCATACGACAATTGCAGCCAATCCCCCTTTGCGTTTACTATCAGTATAATCCCTATCTGTAGGTAGTTTCATGGAATTTTCAAAATACCATACTACACACCAACAGAAAGATCGTTTCAAGCCCTTTCTAGTGGTGTAAAATATATCCACGGGAAACCCCGAAACATGGGAGTCACAGCAAGTTGAAATTATCCATTCCAAAACCCTCAAAATGGCGAACAATTTTAGTACCAGATTTTGGAGCAGGAGAAAATACTCTTTAAGCTAGGCGATAAAACTACATATTATCTGTAGCGAGCATCTATGCCGTTCTTGTAGACCAATCAACAATGGGTTCAGTTTGTTTACCCTTTTGTTATAATTCATAACAAAGGACCTGACCTATATTCCCTAGTATCAAGTGTGTACCTCAAAAACCGATCGCAGTCGCACGACGTGACCTCTCACTCACTTCCTTAGCAGGAAGGGAAGGCAGGCTTCACAAAATGGTCCTTCTTTCGTCAAAATTTACATGTTATATTTCTAAGTGTTATGTACCATGTTAAAGCTTAGAACCTGAGGATTCCAGATATATGACTTTAAGAGATAGCAGAGGAACGAAACTGAAAATTCTTGGTCGAATCCCAGTGACGCAAAATTACGCGTCACTGCCTGGGTCTGTCGACTGATGGCGTTTATTTAATGACGTAATGTTTGGGTATCTGATTTGGAGAGTTCCCTGGCTGTTTCCTCGTTTTCAATAAAATGTGAAGTCTGTTTGTGTTCGTCAACACCTCAGGCGTGAAGTCCATGGCTGGTGTCTCACCACTGATGACTCGTACTCTTCGGATCGTGTGGATGGACGAAACGAATGTCAATTAAAAAAAAAAATTCTGTTATTGTGCGCTTTTATACTATCCTTATTGTTATGGGTTTATAGTGTGCTAAAACCAATGATGAAACTTTTCCGGTTTAACTGGCTGTCCAGCTTTTGGCGTAGCAAAATTTCCCAGATTTTTGTGTTTAGAAAAAACCCTGCAATTTCTACACTGGAGGTAAAATTACCAATGCACCGTATCAGAATAATCAGATGTAAAAGACTTTAACGGCAGCTGTTGTCTGTATCGATACATATTATTCCTGAGATCATTCTGTGTTCACAAAAGGGTTCATACGCATCTTGGAAAACTGGATCAGTCTTGAAATTTGGTTGGAAGACTTGGAAAAGTCTTGGATTTTTATTTATAAAATTTCTTGATCATATTTCATTTTATTTGGGAAGTAGATGATATTTCACACTTAGGGCACAGCTGATGTGGCCATTTAGTGAGGCCGTTCTCTGTATTTATTAGTTCATTCTTGAATTGGTCCCTGAACGACTAAGCGTTTCAATTTGTCAGACATCGTTAAAAGTCCGCCCATGGCCAGAAATTTCTGCTCCATGTTTTGTCTAACATTAACAAGGCCCATAAGAGGGTGTAATACTTCTCTCTCTCTCTCTCTCTCTCTCTCGTTTTCGTAAATCTAGATATAGCTCTTTAACCCAAGTAGAACTCGCGGTGTTACCGGAAGTGACCTTCTTACAGTGAGGGGTTGCCCCAGCCATTTGCATGAAAAAACGTGTGTTCAACGGGGCGAAACTAGGATTTAGATTAGTTTGAACAATGAGTTCATGTTTACAGATGATACAAGACCTATAAAACATCCATTTTCTATAAGTTGAAAGAATAAGGAATTCATAGAGATGTTATTGCAACAAGAGAAACTTAAACTAAGATGTAATCAACTTAAACCTCTCACAAAGTGTGTTGAATGGCAAACGTCACTTTGATGAATGGTAACGAGGCTATTGGGAAAGCCACGAGCTTAAAATATATTGTAATCTCATTGGCTGTTATTTAACTATGAACTCAAAGGTCAAACTACGTCATAAATCATGTAAGGAAAGAAGAAATTTCCATTAAAGAAGCCTATGTGTCTCGCCCTAAATATAGGGCCTCCACGCTTCCCGGGCGGACGGCAACACGTCCTTTATTTAGGGCCGGCGCTTTTCTTGGGTTAAATCTAGGATTTAGATCTAAAACTCGATCTCAGACAGCAGTTTTACACCTTTTTTTTATGGATTTTCGTACCCCGTGTCGGTGTGATATTCATCTTCATCATTTTGGTCGATAGCTGGGTCTAAAACTCTAGATAGATCTATGATTGAGTCTTATTAAGATCTCGCGATCTGTTACTGGAAGCTGAAAAATCAGCATGGTCTCGTTAGCCAAAAAAACTGAAAGTAGTGGAAAGTCAAACATGTGCTGATGTTTCAAAATTTGACTCTAGTGTTAAGATAAGAATAAATGCTAGTGGAATTGGTTGGAATGTTCACATGAAGATGGTGAAGGTCACTTCCAAATTAATTTAGATTTGAATGATATATATATATATATATATATATATATATATATATATATATATATATATATATATATATATATATATATATAATTTAATGTGTTATTTCAGTCTACGGCATAGGTCTTTCAATTCATCTCAGTTTATTTGCAGTTACAGTATAGGCCTTTGTGTCTTGTCTTTTCCGGCAGATCATAAGAAGATGACGTGTTATTATTGTTAAGTTTTAATAACCCAAAAATAGATGGTTCTGATAGGCAATATATTCGATTTACCTTGGGACCCCACAAAATTTTCCGTTCCTGACTCCCCACCGGGATGCTGTTCCTGGACCCTGCTTGGTGCCTGTGCGCCCCTTGACTCCTGGCAGATTTTTTTCTTTTTTTTTCTAGGCTCTGATTACATCCATGAGTAGTGTAACATCAACGTGGCTCTATAACATCAGTGCAGCTGGTCGGTTCTATTTGATTTCAATAAAAGCTCTAATTTAAATTTTTAAAAATAAATGTTTCTTCCATACAATAACTAACAAGAGTCTGTTTTGATTTTGTCTTATCTTATGGTGGGTGATTGTTTTGTTGATACAGTGGTGTTGATGTTATACTGCAAATCTAGAACATTCCTTGGCATCCACCAATCAAAATGCACATGTTGATGTTATACAAATGGGTCATATTTATTACACAATGGACTGCTTTTAGATTCCTCCAACACCATAGGATGATTTATTGACACAAAAAACTTCCTTTCTATACATAACCTCTACTTCTGGTCCTTAGGTAGCCGTACTGCCGTCACACCACTCTAGGTAGCCGTACTGCCGTCACACCACTCTATATGTCTAGGCGGTCAAGGAGAAAAACAGCGGCTATCTTCTTTCTTTGACATTGTTTTCAATTTATATTAGCTTACAAATGTAACTAAATTCCAATATATACTGGTACTTTCTTATTGGGTTAGGCGCATTGAAAAGCAATGGGTTAAATGGGCAATCACACTGGGCCTACAGCTAGTGTATATAACAATAGAATTTGAATGCTCAATGTAATTTTATGTTCTCATTTCAGGTGCATAAGATAATTGGCTTGCTCCTGTTCTACTGCAAGTGGTTATGACAGACCAAGTTGACATGCCCGTGCGCCAAGCTGGTAAAATATTTTTAATCGAATTGGTTGATTTTGTTGAAAAAGAAAATCTAATTATTTTAAGCACATTGCACTGTAGCATGGCCCCCTTCTTTCCTTTTCATCAAACCCTTACTTTCCTCCTCCGTAAATATATTTTTTTGAGGTCAGGGATCTAGAAACTCTTGGGAACAAAATGATACTGAATATCTCCTCTCCTGTCTTTAAAATAAAATGTCCTCCCAGAAACTTCTAAAATTTTAATGTATATCAGCCTAAAATTCTCTTGGCAGTTAAGACATTTATGTTCAACCTTGCTTCTACTCTGAAATTTTCACATAGAAAAAAAAATCTTTAACATGATTTTCAGAATTTCCTCTGTGTTAACTTCATGGCTTGTTTTGGCCGGTCATTGAATTCATTGTAATAGCTGAAGAACAGACATTCCTCGACGCATTCTTAACTTTTGACTTCTTCTTTTGATTCGCTTTCAATATCTGTGTTCTCCGTGTCTGCTTGGGATTCGTAAAACAATGGGAGGTTATACAATATTACATACTGTCATGGGATACCAAGAAAAGTAAACCTGTATCATTCTCTCTTACTCTTCTGGGACCTTGAATTCAGCAAGTGTGTTGTCGTTAGCCAGACAAATCCAGTGCTACCAGATTGACTGTTTACTGTCACATAATAAAGGAATTTTTTTTTTCAGTGCCACCTTCTAAGTTTAGCGTAATTGACACCAAAGTTTTGACTATTTTCCCTACCCTCACCTGTAAAATATTCTGTAACAAATATATTTGTTTCGTCTTACGGATATTTCTCTGCTATAAACTTTAAATGAATGATTGCTAATCCAGGTGCTTTCATCTTTTCGCAAATGGGATCAGGGAAAGGGAGACTCAACAGTGATCATAACATGGAAACAAGCTGAGCACCACTTTCGTCTTATTAATTGTATCATTTATAACAAAATTACAATCATGCTCTTGACATGAGTTTTATCATAATGTGAGTTTTTTTACATCAATATAGTTCATTTTCTACTCCATCAAAATCATTTATTTGTTCTGCATTTTCTCTCTTGTAGGTGTCATCTATCTGAAAAGCATGCTGACCCAGTATTGGACTGAGAAAAGCTGAACATGTGACAGACAGTGTTCTTCAATATCCATGAACAGGATCGTCATCATTTCAGAGAAAACATCATTGAAGCCATAATCAATCTCCTAGACCTATTAGGCAAGTGTTTGGAAATGTACCTTTCCTGTTTCTTCTTTCAAGTGTGATTGTGAAATTTACCTCATTCGGACCTGCCTAGTTTTACAAATTCCCCCAACTGTTACGGAAAATTGATGCTAATTCGGGTCTATGAAACGGCGTTTCTGTTGTTTTTAGCTGTAATGTAAACGGTCTGTTCCATATGGGAGTTTAGAAGCCTAGTACAACGATGGTGATTCTATGTACTCTTTATAGATGTCTTCTTCGCATGATACATGCAAAAACAAGAGGGAGAGAAAATACTAATAGCACCAGCTCAAGTGGAGTTCAAGATTTCTCAGCTTCCTTCAATCTCTGAGAAGTAATTATCGTCGATGAAGACATAAGTTTGCGTTAGTCTAGTGGGGTGTGAAGAATCGAGATCTTGAACACTTTCAGTGCTCGATGTATATGTAAATAATCAGGGGTATAGGTTCGGGCTGTTAAGAGGATGGGACTAAGGGCAGGCACGTGGGGGGCATTGTTGTTGAAAGCCATGAGTAAGCAGTTGAAGAGAATATTTTTTGTTGGAAATATAAATGAAAAAGTTAGTTAATAAAGTTAAGTTAGCCATAAAACACGCAAAATCTTAATATAAAGAAAAGTTGAAAAAAACATTTGGAAATCAAAATTTTAGGGACGCATGGTGTGGACCTCAGTGAATAATGTTAGCAGCTCAAAGGCAGACAATCTTACCTTAGATTGCTTGGATGAAGAATTATTACTTGACTCCTTCGATACATTTTCGCTCGTTTCGAGAAGAACTACAATACTACCAACAATGTATATAACATAACAAATTATGGAAATCCTTCGGAAATCACTAACTATTGACTAAGACTCTGTGAATGAACTTCTCAAAAAGATTAAAATAAACAAGAGCCCTGGTCGGGACGGTATCTGTGAAAACTTTAAGATTTTGTGCAGACCAACTCAATGAAGTTCTGCAATATCTCTTTCAATCTTCTGTTGATTCATGTTCTGCACCAGATATATGGAAAGAGTCATTAGTGATCCCAATTCCAAAATAAACAAGCCAAAAATATTAAACGACTTCAGACCAGTTGCTCTCACATCAATTGTAATGAAAACATTTGAAAAAATGATAAGATCACACATCTTAAGTCTTGTGTGAAAAGAGTTAAATCCGCTTCAATTTGTATCGTATCAATGTTGATGAAGCAAAATTGTTTTAGATACATTATATAAGCATTTTGAAAAATCAGACAGTCATGCCAAAATAGTATTTGCCGATTTCAGCTCTTGTTTCAATACCGTCCAACCACACATTTTAACTGACAAGTTGATTCATAATTTCAAATTAAACTCCCAACTGGTATTATAGATATCAGATTTTCTCACTAACCGATCGCAGTGGGTTTTAGTAAACAAATCGACCTCTAAAGAGACAAGGCTGTGTTCTATCGCCTTTACTTTTTATCTTATATACCATACCAACGACTAGAAGCAATTATGAAAATAGATTTATCTTTAAATTTGCCGATGACAGCGCGTTTCTATCCTTGATGGTTGGATCAGAACATGAACATGGTCCTGTACTTCATGAATTTGTCAAATTGCGGCGACTCTTGCCTTGAGATAAATTAAAAAAAACCCCAAAGCAAATGACAATTGACTTTAGATGAAACAAACCCCTTGCACTGACACTATGATCCATGAAACGAAAATTGAAAATGTAAACGATTATAAATATCTAGGCACGATCTTTGATGATAAGTTAAAGTGGGACAAAAATTGTGATTCGATTTGTAAGAAAGTCCAACAACGGGTGCATTTTTCCGAAAAATCAGTTCCTTCTCTGTTACTAAGAACATCTTAGAGCTATTTTATAAATCATTTATTGTCGTTCTCCATTGTTTGTTGGTACATCGTGTAAGAACAAAAATAAACTAGGATTGAATTCTACTGTTAATTGGTTACTTAGATTGATGTTCAGACCCAGATTCTTCAATGTCAAGGTTGTTACTAATTTTTATTTGAAATTACGATAAAATGAGGACCAGATGTGAATGTCATGCTGTATTTTATATGTAATCTAAGGGCGCATAATGAACTTGGTGAAAAGGAAGTAATATGAGGAAAAACATTGTGTCTTTTTCAGAGTTCAACTATGTGTTTGTTTGAGCCACATCATCAAGTCTGATTTTCCTGGGAGGTGGCCAAATGTTGCTGAGAAAATGGCCATGTATATCAATTCAGACAATCCCAGTACATGGATGGGAGGTCTTTTGGCTATACCAGTTTGTTAAAGTTTTTGAGTAAGTAGTTTTTTAGAAAAAACATCAAGACACATCTTTTTAACTAGCTTATAAAAGCTTACTTGCATAATTTTATTAAGGCTGTATTCATGCTGTGTGTAAAAAAGTTTGTGTGTGTTTGTGGAATATGCATTATTACAATCAACATCATCGTTGTAAATTCATCCTCATCAAAACCATCATAGGGATGAAATTAATTTATATTAAGAAAATACGCTTTTTAAACATTCTCTTCTATTTAATTTTATTAAGTGATTTGTCTTTTATTTTAAACTATCTTGTTTCTTTTCTTAGGTACAAAAGATGTGAAGAGCGTCAAATCATGGATGACAATATGACCCACATATTACCAATTCTATACCAGCGTCTGGTTCAGTTTTTACCAGATAATTCAGACACCTCCTGTCTGTTACAAAAACAAGTTCTCAAGATTTTCTTTGCATACACACAGGTTTGTATTCTATTATTTTCCGTTACCATATGAAGTATGAGATAACTAGTGTGTCTGCTATGAGGCGCATGCACGAAGTTAGGGCCGTTTTTTTTTACTTTTTATTGAGAAAATATTTTTTTGTTTTTACAATGAACACGGTCATCACAACTACATACATTTGGTTATTTTATTTTACATAGTCCCTTCAAAGATTAAGACATTTGTCATAGAGTGGCACAAGATTTTATATACCTTCCTCATAGAAACTGGCCTCTTGTGATAGGCACCAATTGTGTGTTTCGTCTCACAACTCTTCATCCAAGTCGTAAGAGCTGGCCGGCCAGAAACCTTTTTGTGCATAAACATGTAATCATCACTCAGTGCTAAGTCAAGACTAAGGTAGATGATTGGATTGTTCCTATCAAAGGACATGATCAGTTTTAAGGAATGAACAGCCGCGTGTGGCCTAGTGATGTCGTGAAGCAAAAAGAATCCCATGTGGATCCCAGACCATGGTACACATGAGTTTTTGTTGTAGACAAAGTTTGTTTGAATTTTTCGATCTCAGCAAGTCTGTATGCTCCCATTGCATAGACTGCTCCTTGGAATATGGTATGTCATAGGATATCCACATCTGATCTCCAGAAACTATCTGGCTCAAAGGCCATCTCCTTCAACATGGTAACGTGTTAGGAATGATAAAACACTAGCAGGGTTGAAAATTGTGCTATTCTGTCAGCACCGTAGGCACTCTTTCTGATAGCCCAATCTGTCGTGGGGGACTCGGTAGTCCAGAGACAAGGTGTCACGTGTGGATATCTCAACTGTGGTATCAAGCCCTAGCAGGTTGAATAATTTTTTTGAGTAAAATCTACTCCCCTGGTCCAGGTAGGTGGATTGGTACCTAGTCCATCGTTCATTTAGCTGTTTTTGTTGTCATTCGCATTTGCCGTAGAAGGCCCCTACAGATGTGCAGTTTTTGGATAATAGGCCATCCCACACGAGTCTTGACAGGACGATATTTTTACCAACACATGGTGAGATTTGGCTTCACTATAGCTGCAATCGTTTTGTAACTTGACAGTGTAGATATGTGTGCACATGGATTGGCTGCAATAAGTCAGTGTCTTTTGTTCGTTTATGCATTTGGATTACAGTACTATTTAGATATATATATATATACATTCTAGATCAGTAGTAATTTTTAATTTGAATTGAATTTTCTTATCTGTCAGTATTTACTGTGCTGTGAAAGAATATTTCACGCTCTGGATGATTTTAAGCTGTTATTCTAGACATACTCAGATCTAAGGGCTATTTATACTTACTAAGCCTACACATGGAAGTATATAGAGTTTAGTTTAATAATGAAAAATTCAGCCTTGCTATCTGCAAAAGCCAAATTAAACCAAACAAGAGATCTATCGAAGCGATTTACAAAGAATTACCGGAATATCTTTTTGGATAAGTTTAACTGTTTAGAAAATAAAGAATTTCACACTGAAAAGTAACCAATATGACAGTTTTCCTACCTAGGTACATCTGAAAGTCTCTTTGAAAATTGTTATTGTATGTTATGTGACATTGTATCCCTCTGAATTGGCAAAACTGTATTTAAACACCTTTGTACCTTTTGACATTTCTTTGTTTACAGAACTATCTTCCTTTATCAGTTTTAACACGCGAGTTCTTTACACAATGGATGGAAGCTATTCGTCAAATTGTGGAGAATGCAATTCCACCAGTAAGTTTCAAACAGATGTGCAGACATGGTTTTCTGTCATAGATAAAGCCTTTATCTTGAAGGAAACTTTATAGCTTTTTGTTTTAAATTTAGATGCTCTGAATTGTAATGTTTGCTATTGAAAGGAAATAAATTCATCCATTGGTTCCTTTGTCTTGAATTTTATAATTATTTTAAATCTATTTCTATGAATTGGATTTAGAATAGAATATCTTTTAATATTTTTAAAAGTGGACTTCAAATTCATATATATTTTTTATTTATCCATTTAATTATACAAATGTAAAAAAAAGTTGATATCAAATTTTATGATTGTCTTCTTCCCTGTGAAAAAAAGAAATCCTTAGACCTCATAATATGCTTTTCAGGAGACAAATCAGCTAGAGGAAGAAGATAGACCAGAGCATCCCTCTTGGAAATTGAAGAAGTGGGCTGTTCACGTTTTTATCTGCGTCTCTTTGAAAAGTATGTACAATTAAGATAGACGTGTCTGATATTGCAGTTACTGGGACAGTCTCGTTTGTCAGTCTGACTGCTGCTAAGAGAATGTCGGAGAAATGTAATTAACATAAATTGTGAAATTTGTATAATCCACATCATTTCTTTCCAAATGAAACCGTATTTTAAAGACAGGCCTATATCACTCCTCTTTTCTTTTTGTGGTCAGAGGTTTTAATAGCCTTTTACGCTCAAGCTGATGCTGTTACCCACTTGTACCTTTGTCAAAATGGGGAAAATATGGGTTAGGTATCTTTGTCAAGGAACACAATGTTTTACCTAGCATAGCTAGGATTTGAACCAAGTACCTCATGATGCCACATAGCAGTGAACATTATAAATTTTAAACTGCATTGTTTAAGAGCACTTGTCATTTATTTACATTAAATCTTTTCTTATTTCAATCAGGTATGGCAGTCCTGGAAATGTGACAAGGATTACACTACCTTTTCAGAATGGTATCTCAAGACTTTTTTGTAAGAGAACAATTTTAATCAGTTCTTAATTTTTTATGAATATGATTTCACTCACATCTATCAATGCTTATTAGCAGTAGCTTGATACTAAACTGAACATTTACATTTTCCAGGTGGAGTTTTGATCGTTCTTCTGAAATTGTTGGAGGGGTATAGACAAAAGTTGTATGTTGTTTCTCGTGTTTTGCAGCGAACACTCAACTATATCAACCAAGGGTAAGGGTTTCAGAATTTTTGTTATTACTAAAAACAATATTAGAACAGTGTTCTTGCAAGGGTGTTGGTAAATTCGTTGATATCTGTTTGCTTATTTTCTGTAGTTTCTTGTTTTATCATCTCATGTTCTAAACAGGATTTTGATCGCTTGTTATATTGGTATGTCCTCTTTTTGTATGGCTGGTTAAGATTATCCTAAGGTTGCCTTCAATCAACTTCTGCCTTCTTTTTGACTAAGATGTAAATTGTAGAAATATTTTTAAAGAATTATGCTAAAACACAGGCATGAAGAGACATAGTGAGGCAAGGGACATGAAGGTAATGACATAGATAATATGAAAGCCCCATAGGAACAAAGAGGAGACAAATACAAGGTATAGACAGAAAAAAATCCAGGCCCTCTCTTGAACCCATCACACTCACATGTATGGTGTAATTAGGGTTTTGAAGAGAATTGCAAGTAACAGGTATATGCTCTTAAAAACCCTTGGTGAATCTATTGGCAAGCTATAGTTTTTTCCTTCTTTGTGACCCCTGGTTTCATGATGTTCTAGAACATTTTTATATGTGATTCACATACACAATGGCTGCTTTATTCAGTTATGACCGAAATCTTAATCTAAGCTACGTAAAATTAGAATCTGTGTCTAACCGTGAACAAAATGAGGGCAAGCAATATTTCATGTTTTCGGTTGCAAATGTTATTTCTAATTTTGAAAGCAACACCTTTGTAAGGGTGGGAAAGAGGAAAATTCCATGGACGTTTTTAGAGTCAAACAAGTTTAAGAGGATCTTTCAAGAAGACTGAAATAGACTAGATCGAGTCTATTCATTTGTTACTTTTAACATTAGTTTTTAAAGTCTAAGTGAAGGAGAAGAGTATAATGTCTTTATATGTTGTTTTTTTAAGTATCACTGGTATTTCTCAGATTTTCTTCATTTTACCTTCATGCGCAAAACTTGTCTCAATATGTGATGTTTTGATCACAAGGTATACAGTGTGTCCTTTTCATAGCATTTTTGCTTCAATAACTAAAGAATAAAAACTTTCTTCTCGATTTGTATCCTCATGGTGATAGACTTAATTCTTCTTTGTTGTTAAACTAATGCTTTGGCAATGTTCTTGAACATTTCCAGTCAAATCATTTTGATGTTCTTTCTTTGCTTCCTATAGAATCAGCCATGCCTTTTCCTGAAGTTTATCAAACAACATATGCAGGTATGTGTCTAGAAGAATGATAGCCTGTTTTCATAAGGGCAATTTTTTGGCCATAGATATGTTCGACCCAAATGTAAATCGCAGGTGAAAAGAATAAGAAACTGAAAAGGCTATTTATGCGCCTAGAGTTGTCGTAAGATGGGAGTGGGCGCTATAGAAATGAATTATATTATTATTATTGTTGGGTTTAGCTTCAGTTCATGGGAAAGGCATATGAAAAATACAGAGGGTCCCATTACAAATGTTGTTGATATTGAAGGTCAATGACCCTTTCAAAGAATCCAGAATCCCTATCCAAATTCTTAGATCACAGGTAACGGTGGACAAAACACATTAAGAGGCAAACAATTATTTTTTGATGAGATCGATCAAGTTTGGGGCATAATTTGGTCCACCCCATATCTCTTTGACTGAAATAATTATGCTTCTATTTTATGAAGTTATGAAATAAACTATTTGTATTTATTTGCTTCTTGTGTTTCTCTGCAGACAATGATTCAGGAAGTCATCTTCCCTCTCATGTGCCACAGCGATGAGGATGAAGATTTGTGGACAAGTGACCCTCATGAATACATCAGAATTAAATATGGTAACTTTACACATGTCAAGCTGCCGTAAAAAAAAGTCAATGTTGGGAAAATGTTTAGGAAATTATTATTTTTTACCAGATGAATTTTCATGAAGTATGCCTCACACTTACTCGGTTATTGATTGGCTCGTGGCTGCTTTTTAAGCTGATATTAGAATTTCTCATATTTATGTTTGTATGCACTTGTTTACATGTTTAGTTGGTTTTTGTTTTATTTTATTTTTCGAAGAATTATTTTTTGGCCAGTCTCGGGTGACAAATTTGTTTTGATTATGTTTATTTGTATTGCTTGTATTTCATGTCAAACTGCGTTCTATATGATGTGATGTTGTGATCAGCAATCTTGAAATATCCCCACAGATGTGTTTGAGGATTTCCTGTCCCCTGTGATGGCAGCCCAGACGGTATTTCATTCTGCAACAGCTAGACGAAAGGAAGTTTTGAATAAGGCAATGGGATTCTGCATGTCCATACTCACCAATGCCAATGTTGAGCCCCGCCAAAGAGATGGTGCTCTTCATATGATTGGGGCAGTTGCTGAAGTTTTAATGAAGGTGAAAGGAAAATGCATTTCCGCTCCATTTTGGCAGCTTGCACAGGGGCAGATTGTGTTTTAAAAACTTTCTAGTAATAAGCTTTCAAGATTGTTTAATTTTTGTTGTATTTGAACCAATGAGGTGTTTAGCTCCTACTGCCAATCTGTCCCATGATGCATTGCGCTTTCCACATTGGTGGTAACTCTTGCATGGCTGTTTGTTACTAGTGTTATTCACTGTATAGTGACAGCAGAAGACGATGCGCTGACTTTAACACATTAAATGTTATCTATCTAAACATGTGAATCAACATTTAGGACTAAATTTTTTTAGATATGCATCATAAAATTGTGGGAAAATAGTTGCTATGGCATCTTCGTCATCATATGAGTGTCATTTCACAATGTATTCTTGCCATTGCCATCAGGGAAAGCAGAACGCTAGATTTACTTATTCTTATGTTCTTGCATTTTCACCCTTTCGAACTTTAGAAATCTAGACTCCTCAAGTCCGGCTATCTTGTGTTGCCATAGAATCTAATTAATAATTGAGATTTTATCACTCTTGTAAATAAATATGTTCTATCTCCTGGTGTCTAGACCTATTTATATTAGCTACTAGTTCTGGATGAAGATATTTTTCTGTCCAACGTAATGTGTTGAAAGAAATAGGACACGGAAAAAATGAATACATTTGAACCTGTAGTAAGGTTACAGAATTTGAGAATTGAAAACAAATACAAAAGTACATTTTACGACTATGGATCAAAATGTAAAGCTACAGGGACGTTTAGCTCGTTTCAAATATTCCCGATTAGACCTCACGAGATTGGCCTCATATCTTTTGCGCCGCCCGTATTTCTTCAATGCAAAATCCTAATATACTTTCACAGAGAATGTGAGACTGTATATCAATGTAACTCAATGCAAAGAAAATAGATAATATATTATATATTATAAAAATAGGAAAGCATAGAATGTTTTGTACTATTACTCTATTGTTTCTAGTTTTTGTTATTATCATTACTGGTTGTCCTGTTCCTTCTCTTATTATTATAATAATCATCAACACAATTGGCAGGCGGTTTGCGGGTGCTACTGATAGGTTCTTTTTTCTTTCCTTTCCTTCTTTCACTTAAATTTCATCTTGCTGTTTCCTCTTAATTCACCCTGAGATCACCAAAATACTGAAGTACTTGAGTAAATTTCATTAAAATGAAACACTACAAATGTTGGCATTATCATTGACATATTGACAGTATAAGAGTGATTATTAACAAGAGTATAAAAGGTAGCAGTAGTTATACTGTTTTTATAATATTATTATTTATGAATAATGAGATACTCACTGCCTTCTTATTTTACTATAATTAAATAAGGGATTCGGGCTCCACACAAGAGTTACCATCGATCTTTTTCTGAAACAAGGACAGATAATTTTGCGCGCTAAACGCCCTATTGAACAAGATTTGTAGATTTTTATACCAGCTCTTAGCTCCAGAGCCAGGTCTAGATTTATATCTTTTAGTCAGTAATGTCTACATCATATAAATCTCCTAATTGTAGATGATCTTGCTGAACTGCAGAATCAAGCTCAACAGGGTCTTCTTTCCCTGCTGATTCTACCAAGCCCTTTCCCTATGTACAAATCATAGATGAATGAAATGTTTTTGGATGATAAGAACATGAGATTTTAAAAACAAAATGTAAATTGTCAGCGAAACAATAATGAAGACTAATGGGCTGAGACAAACATGTTGTCAGATCACATTTTGGACTGTTTGTATTTGTTACATAAGAAGCCAAATGCACTATGAACATGGAATTGTATAAGATACTCAATCATTAGGATTGAATTACATCATACACTCAAATTGTATTGAGAAAATATGAATTATGAGGTAAAAGGGTACATGACATTTTCTTTTTTCTTTTGCTTTTATACTAAAAAAACTTCAATAGGACCGTAACATTAGTATCATACCAAAAAAGTCTTGAAAACTTTTCTGCATTTTGTTTTTTTCTTTATTTCTAAAGACAATCCCATCCGTGGATGTCTTTCAAATTTTGATTTCGTTTTTATAAAAAAATAGAACGTTTGACACATTCTGATCAAGCGTAAATTTCTGTCTCTTGCAATGTTCATAAACCATGGATTTGTGACTTTTTCGAAAGATATACAGATCAGGCTGAGATGATGCTTACATCACATGTTTTTCCATGCTTTGCCTGTGAACATGGTTTCTTAAAGCTGTAAGTAAGAAACTTTTATTTATATCGTTTACTGCATTGTTTAAATGTTTACAGTGTTGTTTAGAGTTAAATTGTTACTATGAAAATGAATTTGATTGTTAATCAGTGGTTAGAGAGCAATCCTTATGCCCCAGTTTTGAGGACTCAACCTTTATTTTTTCACTTTTATTGAATGAAGGCAAAAAAAGCACATATTTTTAGTCTCTGAAATATTTTCTGTCAAATGCTCCTCTATAATAGAACCTTTTGTTCGGGGTTTTTTTCCCCCTTCGTGGGAGGGTGTGTGTGTTGTAATTGCATGTGTTTTTTATTAAAAAATATAGTTTTGAATGTGTTCAATAGGACATAGATATGCTATTAAATTTTATACTCAGATGTTCTAATGCACCCACTTGGAGATTGATGTTATAAATTTCAATTTGCATAAGAGTAAGAGCTTAATCTATAGTGGGTAATTTATTTTATTTTTTAGATATGTTTCTGTTCTTCCAGCTTGCGCTTTATTTGTTTTCTTTTTGTTTAGGAAACAAATTCTGTAGTGATTGATATGATGACATGAATGAAGTAACGGTATCAATTTATTTTGCAAGGCTTGCTGGGTCGTACGCAATTTTGCGGAAATGAAATTCAAAGGTGAGCAGAATCTGATGATGGCTGTGGAGCTTGTGAAAGGGGCATTGTGTGGTGATAAAGACCTACCTGTCCGAGTTGAAGCAGCTATTGCTCTACAAATGCTCATTACTGAACAAGAGAAAGGTATGTATAAATTATTTGAACGTTCAAGTTTATGCAAATTTTGTAAAAATAATAATTTATATAGTTAATTATATGATTATCTTATTTCTGCAAGTAAAATAATTACACGTGTTATAAATTTTACATCAAAGGATCTTACTCTTATGCCATTTCGTTGAACAAGGAAACGTTCCATAAATATTTATATTTGTCACAATCTTTTTCTTACGTTTGAAGAAATGTCATAAAAGTTAAGTCATGTAGCACCCACCACCGCATGTTATAAAACTGTTCTCATTTTATTTTCAGCGAAGGCGTATGTCCAACCATTTGTGAAACCAATTATCTTGGGTAAGATCTCACATGCTACATGTAGTATATTAGTTATGTTTTCATATCGGCAAATGTTCACAAGAAAAGGAGTTGTGTAAAGTTATACATGGTGTCTCCCTTTTTCATCTTAAATCGTCATCTAAGTTGTAAGTGGGCGGTTGGCGGGTCCTAGTGGTAGGTCCTATTGCTTTCACTTATCTTTCATCTTGCTGTTTCCTCTTAATTCACTCTAAGATCACCGCTTATGGTGGACTGGGTAAAGTTCATGAAACAAACAAATTGAAGTTGTAAAGTGAGAACTTTGGGGGAAATTGAAGAATCAGGAGAGGAAAAGGAGCATTGATTTAGATATTTTATGAGCCACTGCTACTAACCTTGAATGTTTTCTATCTCAGCAGCATTTGTCTAGATTTTATACTATGGTTGCAAGTGTACTTTAGTCTATTGGTATTATGAGAGTTAAAAATACACTGTGCTCGCAGCCCCACCTGACAGATCAATATTGAATTTAACATTTACACCCCCTCCCCCCCACCCACCCCACTATTTCACAGAACTTTTGCAAGTTATTCGTGAAACTGAAAATGACGATTTGACAGGTGTAATGCAAAAACTTGTTTGCACTTATGTTGACGATATCATCCCACTTGCTGTTGAAATGATGTCCCATTTGGTAGTTTATTTATACTTATTCCATCTATAAGAATTAGTTTGAACACTGTTTAAAGATTTACAAGCATTATTTTATCATATAATTATGTTTATATTTTGAATATAACTAAGGAGCAGAGAAAATGTAGCGTGTAACTTAAAGAAGTGTTTCCTTTTCATCTAAACTAATGATATAGGAGAATTCAGGCAGTTGACATGGATGGAAACTACTGATTCAGAGATCTGACATTAGACTTTACCAGTGTATCCAGTTTACACAGCCTATTTTTATTCCTTAAAATATTGGACAAATTGCTTCTTTGATGTTAAATTACGTCCTGTATTGATTTTTATCATAATCACTTTCTTTAAAACGGTTTCTGATAAAGAAGGTTATTTTCTTTCCTCCAGGCTCAGACCTTTGCTCAGGTCATTGAATCTGATAGTGATGGATCTGAAGAGAAAGCCATCACAGCATTGGGTATTATCAATACAATGGAGACAATTCTCAATGTCATGGAAGATCAGAAAGAGGTAAAATATTAATCATAGGTTTTGAAGTATTGCAACTTTTTGTTTCACTTTAAATTCTTTGCTCTCATTTCCCCAAATGATGTGGAGTCAAAATATAGCTATTGCGATTGATCTTATCATCAGCTTTACATTCAATCTTCTATATGAGGTTTATTTACCACCAGAATTGAGCCTTCACCTGAATATATAACTTTTCATGCTCTCAAATGTTTGAGGTGTTTATTTTTATTGCATTTATGTTGTCAGATCATTGTCCAACTAGAGGAATTGTTCTCAATGTGATTGGCATCATTCTTCAGACCAACATTATCGGTAAGTCCTAAACCAACTATAGGACTGCATTCAGGACAAATACAATCTTTCACCAATTATGTCAACTCCCAGATGAGAATGATGTCTAGTAGTATTTTCACAAGATGGACAAAGTTGAATAATGCATAAATGTAATTCACGAATTTTCCAGTTATTCAGGGCTCCACATTAATAGAGACAAAGCAAAAGTCATCTAGTTCGGATGTAAATGTCCACCAGAGGACAAATGAAGAGTTCGTCACAAAATGCGATATAGATCAAAATTTGAAGAAGAAAAAAAGAGTTTATCCACCACTTGTGATATTTCATTTTGAAATCTCTACCAGAAAAGTTGATACCATACTTTAGATAATATTTCTGGCTTTTATTGTATAATAGCTGTGTTGTTTCTAAAAAATTTGTATAAATTCAAAGAATCAATATCGAACTTCTTTGATAATATCATTATGACAGGAATGAACTGCTCTATCCACTAGTACGATAGACTAGATTCCCCCCTATTAAGTGGAGGGAGGTAGGTCTTAACATGATTGAGGTAAAATCATGAATAGGTAATTCCAAATATGATGCCAAATACAAAGAAAGAAAATCTGTTCTCAGCAGATATTTCTCTACATATGTTATAAAACTTCTTTTTTTAGTATCTTCTTGCATGCCCTTGTTTTTTGTGCCACTGTATAATTTAGTGTCACATGTGTTAGATTCATATTATTTTAAAAATTTTCATTAGTGTTTTTTCTTTTCCCCTGTTTTGACGTTGATTATTACAAAAACAACTGTTTGCCTCTGCTTTCAGATTTTTATGAGGAGGTTCTCTCCTTAATCTACAGTTTGACCAGTTCTCAAGTATCTCATCATATGTGGGAGGTATTTGGAATGGTTTATCAAATGTTTCAGAAAGACGGAATTGATTATTTCACTGGTAATTTTTCTCATTTCACATTGGTTGTTTTGCTTAGTGAAAGCAGAAATTGACTATCCTCTTTATGTATGCATGCCGTTCTGTGTTCCATGTTCCTTTCCCCCTTTTTATTTCAGCTTTGTAAATATAAGTGCCATTTTGTTGCACCCCAAAGACATGGACATGGTAATTCTACAGCCCCAATGATGTAAACCATAGAATGAGGGCCATTGTATGAGTAACACAGCCAAAACTATTTCCTCTCCTGGTTCTGTTTTTATTCTTTCCTTCCTTCTCTTACATTCTCCTTTGTCCTTGTCCCCTTGTCCTTTGCCTTTCGGGGCTTGCCTTGCCTCTTCTCCCTAAGGCGATTGCTCACACATTCCAATGATGGTGATTATGAGAGCTGAGGGCTTTAGGATTATTACCATGGACCTTCAAATTTTGCAGTCTTTACTTTTAAATTTCTTTCTTCCTTTTATTAGGTAAAGACGTACAAAACTGAGAGAGTATTACTTTCACATACAGGATACATGTCATTGATATGACGGGTGATCTTGAAAAGATTCTATTTTTATTCTGATCATGATTTTTTACATTTATTTTTTTATGAGTCCCAATTGTGTTTTAACTTTCAAAGTTAATCCTTGTTTGGGCCTCAATCTCTTTTAGGATGTTTTTGTTCATCCCGATGAGATTGAGATCACATAGTTATTCCTATTTAATTAAGGACTAAAACATCTTTTCATATAAATTTGTGAATTTTATTGCTGAAGCAACTAATTTGTCAGGACTTGAATTACAATGCCAATCAGTTTCTTTTTGGAATATTAAAAAATCGGATGGAAAATGTGATTGTTTTCTGGTACAGATGTTAGAGCTAAACCCTTATGGATATAATTTTTTAACACTTAAAAAAAAAAACCCCACCCAAATCTGAAGCCTTTACATGGTTATGTTGTCTGAGGTCATATCACTTCGTGTATTTTTTTTCTCAGATATGATGCCAGCTCTGCACAACTACATAACAGTAGATACAGACGCTTTCTTGTCCAATCCCACATATTTGGAAGTCATCTTCAACATGTGCAAAACTGTAAGCTTCATTTATTCTAAAAATTCCATTTTTGTCACGACTGAAGTAAGTTTTTGGATTTCTGAATATTGTCTCAAAAGAGGTAAAAATATAATCCTCTTATGGGTCATATACTGTAAAATTAATTTGGATATTGTGATGATTAGATAATGGCCAATAGACAAGTTATTTAGAGAGAGGCGTAAATTATGTGTTGAACGTCATCAATTCTTTGTCTGGTTGCTCAGGTCTTGAATTCAGAGGCAGGAGAAGACGCAGAGTGCCATGCTGCCAAGCTCTTGGAGGTCATCCTATTGCAGTGTCCTGGGAAAGTGGATCACGTAAGCTGTTTAGATTATTCCCTTTAAAGATTCCTAATTTTTGTAAAGGGACTGTAATGGCCGCATACATGTGCAGTTTTGAGTCCCAATTATATAACACTAGCATCCCTTATCCCTTCCATACCTCTTTAAATGTTAGTATGTCTGCATTTCTACTGCATTTACGTTTGCCCGATTTCTTTTCTTTGTTTCGTTTTCCTTTCTTTTCTTTTTCTTCTTTTTCTTTTCTATTTTTGCTTTCTTTTTTTTTATTAAGAGCTGGGGGGGGGGTTATTAGAGTACCTATTTTACAGATAACTTTATTTGGTAGAATTAGAAATTAGCTAAGATCCATTTTTAAAAATCTTAAAAAATAAGGTATCTTATTTAATTTTCAGGTTCTGGGATCATTTGTGGAGTTGGTACTTCAAAGATTGACACGGGAAGTTCAGACTTCTGAACTGAGAACAATGTGTCTTCAGGTATTGTTGACTTTTCAATTGAATTGCTGTGGTTAGTGGACTCTTGCTGTTCGGACCTAGTTCTTTCCGTTCAATCTTTCACATGCCTTTTGTCTTGCTGTTTCCTCTGAATTACCCCAAGATCTCTGCATTAAGTGGACGAGATAAATTTCAATGAAATGAAACATATTGCAGATGGTTTTGCGGGGCAAATTGCAATGAAACAAACAAAAATGGAGGCAGATGTTTTTGTCCACAAATCAAATTTTATTCACTTGATCATTACTACAACTTAGAGTTCAATTCCAACTTTTGTTTATCCTTTTTTAGGGATTAATACATGGATGTGTGTCTGCGTGCAATGCTACCCTGCACTCACAATGACATTCGTATTCGTGCATGCCTGTCTCATTTTCAGTACTTTTAACATGGACGTGAAAGCCAATGTTGTTTTGTCGTGGAAATAATGAGTGAGTGAAAGAAAGAAACAATGCATAAACAAAAGAAAGATAGAAAGGAGGAGGAAAACGTTTTTTAGTTAAAGGAAATATTTAATATTCCTCACAGTCAATTTTAAATTCTTGTCTGACGTCGTTCCAGACTTGATTTATTAACAGGCGCAGTCGCGATAAGGCAATCATTATCAATGTCCATGATAAGTAGGTGTGGAGTGTAGATCTAGATCTATTTCATTGCATTCTTTACATGTACACACCGGAAGCTGAAAATGGGAAACTAGCCAGCCCACTCGAAACTCTGTCATCAAAAGGCAGGGCGGGCAACGAATGAGCAAGACAGTTGAAAGTAATTATTATGGCTGCAGTAAAACTTAGCAGACGTATGAACAGACTTCAGGTTTATTGAACGTACACAGATGTTCGATGGGATTGCGCTCTAGGACCAAGAAATAAACTCTATTGTTGCATGTCCATGCATGAGCACGAATGTCAGGTGTATATGCGCCCTTAACATCATGAGCTAAGATTATATAAATGCTTTGTATGTTTGAATTACTGTCGCCAATTTCCCTTCACCTGTTTCTCTTTGGGAAAAACCAGAAAGCAATTTTTTTTTATTGTTGTTCCATTAGGTGGTCATCGCAGGCCTGTACTACAATACTTCATTACTGTTTGAGGTCTTGAGCAAATTGACAATCCCAAATGTGAATGGCCCCATTTTGACCCAGTTCCTCCAGCAGTGGCTTCATGATGCGGACTGTTTCCTAGGGTAAAGGCGAATGAAGTGAGATATTATACATGACATAATAAGTAACCCCAAACGAAAGCGGGGGGGGTGATACATAACATTCCAAAATCGCCGTTTTGCGCACCTGTATACTTGTCGTTACCAGCTGTTTTAAGGAGTGTTTTCAGAAAAAAACGTACATTTAAGAAAGAAATTGTCAGAAATTTTCAGATAGTAACCAATAATGAATAGACACGTTTTTCAACACAAGTTTACGACAGATTGATCATGTGATCAAAGTGGCCATATTGGATATCTGACCTTTAAATAGAAAACTTAGGAGTATGTGGAAGAGCTGTGATTTAAATTTTTTAAAATTTACAATCCTAGAAAACTGAAAAAAGTTTCATTTGAAAGAGGAAACTATTTCCCCAAATGTTCACTGTTCATTTTAAGTGTTCAAAGAAATTTATTGTGTTTCACTCTTCCACACAAAAAAAAAGAAGAGAAAGAAAGAATTACATGAAAAACTTTCTTATTGCCTCAAATTTTAATATTTGTTCAACACTTGTGTATACTATCTTTTAGTGATCTCTTAGCTCTCTAAATTGTTGACCGGGATCTTGATTATCTTTGGGTTGCTCCTCATCAACTCTCCTCCTTTTACTGACCATTACGCCCACCTCTGTCAATTGTCAATATCGCCTTCATCCGTCACTACACTACCACAGTCCTGCTATTCTCCATCACTGTGACTACTATCGTTTTCAGTATCCTCGTGGCCTTCATAGGGTATACATAAATCTGAATCACTCGCATACTGGACCTCTTAACATTTGGGTGCTCCTGGTTTTCTATCTCCCATTGTAAATATTGTAGAAAGTGTAAATAAATCAATGACTTTTTAAAAACGGATTGCCAAGTGGAAAAGTAATAGAGAGAAAGGGAAACGGAAGTAGAATTAAAAATGATAATTAGTATATCAAAGAATGCAGATTTCTAGCATTTACAATGAAACCTGTTGAAAATGGCAACAATAAGTTCACAATGCAAAATTTTGGCTTCTGTTAAAATTTGTCATGAAGATAATTTAATTGACATTTGATAGCTGTCTAAACTGAGATGAAAAGTGTAAGGAAATTTCCATTTTCTCAATATCGAGCAACAGATCATTAGTTATTTTAGTGTTTGGTCCCCTTTTCTATAGCTCTCTAACACTACAGCACATCGATTTACTGTAATCGTTAATATTATAGCTTTCCCAGTCAGTTTGTGGCCTGTTATAGGAGGTTTATTCAGTCACAGAAATTGTGGTTTCTGAAAATTTAACAGCTTGTCCCTCAAGTTATTGAGACCTCTAATAATATGAATAGAGGCTATTACATGTCTTTTCTTCAATGAGGTATTCGATGTCCCCCCCCCCCCCACCCCCCCCCCCCCCCCCCCCCGATTTGGATTGAACACATATTCCAGTAAAAAGGCTATTTAGATCATCTCTAGCATCTACTTAGAGGAAATCTTTTGGATAAATTCAAGCATAGACATCTTTGTTGTTGAATCTGCTTTTATAAATTTGTACGTGATTTATCATTTCCTCAAGGCTCCATGACCGCAAGATGTGCGTCCTTGGACTATGTTCTTTGATGAACCTGACAGGACAGAGAGGCCTCAAGAAGTAAATGACATTGCTTCACAGATTTTGCCAGCTGCTCTTGTGCTCTTCCAGGGACTAAAGAGAGCATATGCCAGTAAGTATTACCTTTCTGCACTTTTTTTTATGAGATGGGAGCACATTTAATGATTTAATTTTACCTACCATTTACTATGATTAGAGGTTGAGGCTGCATAATCTTAGAGGTTGAGACTGCATAATCTTAGAGGTTGAGACTGCATAATCTTGAGACTGCATAATCTTAGAGGTCGAGACTGCATAATCTTGTTGAGACTGCATAATCTTAGAGGTTGAGACTGCATAATCTTAGAGGTTGAGACTGCATAATCTTAGAGGCATAATTGAGACTGCATAATCTTAGAGGTTGAGACTGCATAATCTTAGAGGTTGAGACTGCATAATCTTGAGACTGCATAATCTTAGAGGTTGAGACTGCATAATCTTAGAGTTGAGACTGCATAATCTTAGAGGTCGAGACTGCATAATCTTAGAGGTTGAGACTGCATAATCTTAGAGGTTGAGACTGCATAATCTTAGGTTGAGACTGCATAATCTTAAGGTGAGACTGCATAATCTTAGAGGTTGAGACTGCATAATCTTAGAGGTTGAGACTGCATAATCTTAGAGGTTGAGACTGCATAATCTTATAATCTTAAGAGGTTGAGCATAATCTTAGAGGTTGAGACTGCATAATCAGTGTGGTATCAAGGGATCAATGTGGTATTGATTGCCTGGAGATAGATGGTTGGTCTTGAGACTGACGTTCAAGTTCAAATCCAGGGGTTATGTAAATTACCTTACTTTGTCAACTTGTTATGTTAGAGAGAAGTGTGGAATAGTTTTATTAGTTACCATTATTATCTTCTACCAGATGGGCATGATTCTAGACTTTTATCTTCTTCACTTTTCAGGCAGAGCTCTTGAGGATAACTCTGATGACGACGATTCGGATGATGAAGATGAAGATTATGATGGTAAGGATGTTATATTTTTTCTCTCTGCAAAGTATGATACTCAGTATCATTGTTTTCATAGCAATTTGAAGTATTCATTATGCTATATTTACTGATTTTGCCATACTTGATTGGTAGATGTTGGAAGTAGCATTCTACACCACTTGTATGTTCTGTTTGTATTGTTGTAGCTACTTAATTACTTCCTGTAGCTTTTTAAAAAAAAACTTTGAATTGGCGTTGTTTCTATCTCTTCTTATCTTAACTTCTACTGGTTCTTCTATCACAACCATCGTCACCACCACTACAACACTACTAGTAAGAAGAGAAGTATTTTTTATCATCATCATTGTTAAATGACGGTTGTTATCTATATAATTAATTCTTTGATATTGTTCTTTGTGTGTAAGGGCTCTGTTGCCAGGCTTTTAAGAGTAACCATATTTTGAGATTGTTTTCATTTGAAATTGTCACACCAGAAGTTGTTTGATTAAGGAAATTTTCATTGTTTCCCTGTGTTTGAGTAGAATTTTCATTGACATAAGCGAACAGGTTTTATAACTTAAAATTTGGTATTGTTGTCGCTAAGGGTAGTTTGGCTTGTTTGTATGAATATGTAAAAACACTTGTTTTAGTTTTTCCTTAGATAAAAAAAAAATTCCTTACCTTTTTCAGGAGCGTGTTGTCTAGTGATGAAGATGTTATTGATGAGACAGGCCAGCAGTATCTTGAACGTCTTGAAAAAAAAAAAACAGGTGACTACATTTAATGTTATTACAATTGACATAATCGAAGAAACTTGTATGGTTAACAACTGCTTCTTTGAGTTTTTCAAAACATCCATCTTTGCTCTGGTGGGTGGTTGGCAGATGCGACTGGTAGGATCCAACTTCTTTCCTTTCGCTCTTTCACATGTCTTTCTTTTATCTTGCTGTTTCCTCTTAATTCACCCTGAGATCACGACATATGGTGGATGGGTTAGATTTCAATCAGTCAATCAACCCTTGCTCTTTTTGTTGGTGTGAGTGTTATAATAATAATACTGTTCAAGTCAAATGTCTTAGCAATCACTCAATTTGTTGAGATTCTGAGCTGACATTAAGTGTGTAACAGACATTCACTCATTCACCTTTTGATGAGGGCGATTTTTTCTTTAACCCCTCCTTTGAACGTTCAAATTTGTCTTTCTTTCCTGAAAGAATCGAAGTGAGGATGACGACGACGATGATGATGAGCTGACTGATGATGGAGCAGAAGAAACTGCTTTGAGTCATACAACACACCTCTTGATGCTGAGAACTGCCCAGTGGATGAATATTTAGCCTTTAAGGGCATACTTACAAGTGAGTGTTAGTTGTCATCTTTGAAATAAAATCTAGAGCCTAAATCATTCCTCAATACTAAAATATACGTCGTCTTCTTGGCTAACTAGCTTTTATGGCTTCATGATAGATGCTTTTTCTTTTTCTCCACTTTGAACAGACCTACCTAATACGGACAGTACTTGGTACCAAACTCTTACAGGAGGCCTAAGCCCTGAACATACCAAGGAGATCGAAGAAATCTTCAAGCTTGCCGAGCAGAGAAAGGCTGTGGCTGGTAGGGACTTTGGTCTTTCAGTATGGGGTTACATTTTTTATTTTTGGTTGATCTGGTATTGGGAAAAGTCATAAATTCATTTGAAAATAATGTGTTCCCTCCGCTATTTACAGAAGGCAGGAACAATTAGAAATTATCTGATGGGATATAACTGACAGTTGAATCAATTAATTTATCTATGGATAAAATTATCAGATGACTTAAACAAAAATTTGCCAGTTGATCTCAAATGACTGAAATGTTCGCAGCCACATGCTTTCATTTTCTCTCCAACATGAGTACTTTCTAAAATAAGACAATGTCTTACTAGGCTTGCAGTCTACTGCGACAGAATGGGATATCAGAATCTATGCCTAGAGTTCTCCCTGATCGTCCCTCACTTACTCTTTTCCTTTGTACTACTTTAACAACAAGACCTTGAAACATACTAGACTTGAATCGGCTATTTAGTGATATGCAAGACTTGAATCGGCTATCTAGTGATATGCAAGACTTGAATCGGCTATCTAGTGATATGCAAGACTTGAATTGGCTATCTAGTGATATGCAAGACTTGAATCAGCTATCTAGTGATACGCGAGACTTGCAACTCTTTCGTGAAAAAATAAATGCGTATATTTTATCTATTTTCGTTTTTGGCTTATGACGATTGTAAATGAAAGCGAAAATATTACTTGCGATGAATGGAGCACGAAAGTTACTGACAATTTAAAAGCTTGCTAAAGTTATATAAAGTATATATTTCCTGAAGGCTTATTTTGTTCTCTATTTTATGATACTTTTTTCATTGAAATTGAAAGATTTCCTTTTGGTTCCTTTAATTAATTTTAATTGAGAGAGGTATACTTTTCAATACAGTTGCATCCTTTGCACAGACTGCATAGGAAGTGAGGGCTTAGGCACACAGATTAGTTTTCCCTACTTCTCTTCTTAGATATTTCATTTCAGCTGCTTGTACTCTTCTATATTCTCTACTGTCTGAGGTCCATGTTTCACTGCCATAAAGGAGAGTAGGACAATAAACTGTGTTGTATACTGCCATTTTGGTTTTTGTTGACAATTCTTGTTTACCTATAAATGCATTTTCTAGATGGTTGTATATTCTCATGCCTTTTTGATTCTCTGGCTGATTTCTTCTCTCAGTTTTCCCTCTGAGTTAATCATTACTCTTAGGTAATTATAGCTTTGAACTTGTTCTAAATTCTCCCTAGCCATTTTAAGATTTTGTGTTTTAGCTTCCCTAGTTACTAGCATTGTTTTGGTTTTCTTTGCATTTACTCTTTCCTCTTTCATGCAGTTTATTGTTATGTTGATATTTGACTGAAGGTCACTTTCTGATTTTCCAAAAAGGAACTAAATCATCAGCAAATGAAAGCATTGATACATTTACTGGTTTGAGCTTCCACATACCTACATACATTTTCTTCATTTTTGAGGATGCCTTTGCGACTGAATCCATAAATGTGATAAACAAAAGAGGACTTAGGACACAACCCTGTCTTATTCCTATATCTACATCAAATTCTTCAGATACGTTTCCAGCTACTCTCACTGCACATGTTGGTTTATTGTAAAAACTTTTAAGGCTTCTATTAAATTTTTGCTCTACGTTGTGTTCTTTTAAGGAATGCCATAGTTCGTCCCTCCTCTCAGTGTTAAATGCCTTTTCTAAGTCAATAAAACACAATGCAAGTCAATGTTTCTCTCAAGGTGTTTTTCTATTTGTCTAATTGTAAATATGTGGTCTTGTACACTTCTTTCTGGTCTAAATCCACTCTGATGTTCTTCAATCTGATCCTCTACTCTTTTCCTTAGTCTCATTTCCAGTATCCTGGCATACACTTTTCCTGGTACACTAAGTAGTGATACCTCTTTATAGTTTGAACATTCCAGTTGATCCTTTCTTGTGTATTGGTACTACCGTTCTCTTTTTCAAGTTGTCTGGCACCTGTTTTGACTTCCATGCTTGTTGGCATATTGCAATTAGTAGTTGGTTTGCCTCTCTCCCTTGGTTTTTAATCATTTCTGGATAAAATTGATCTGCTCCTGTCCTAATTTCACATTTCTTACAGCTGTTTGGATTTCTTCCATTGAGATATCTACATCTTCAGCTGTCTCCTTTGGATTACTTGTTACTCTTACTATTTGATCTTTACTCTTTCATATGTTCTGTAGGGATTATGTAATTGTTGAAAATACTTTCTCCATGTTTCCATGATTTCGCTGTCTTCTTTCAGTATATCTCCTTTGGCGTTCTCAATTTGTCGTATTGGGCGTGCTTTGGTCTTTCTCGTGCTCTTCATTGCTCCCCAGGACAGCTTTTGATTTCCTTGATAGCTTTCTTGAAGTCTGTCCAAACTCTTCCCATTGTTCCTGTTTTGCTTTTCTCACTTCCTCTTTGGCGATATTTCTTTTATTCACGTAATCTATCCTATCCTCTGGTCTCTTTGTTTGCAAGTTTTTCTTTTACTTTTAGGCATCCTTTTCTTTGATCTTAGTCTTGACCTTCTCATTTCACCATGCTGTTCTTTTCCTATCACCTTTTATTTGTTTCCTACCACAGACCTCATCAGTACAACACTGAGGAGTGTTTCTTTATATATTTGTCACTTTTCTTCTCTTGTGTATCATTCAGATCCATCTGCCTTTTACCAATAAATCTTTTTATCGTAGATTGGTATATCTGCTTTACTATTGGTTTATTTAGTTCCTCTTTTTGAGTTTAGTAGCTTTCTTTCCTTTCCTTTTTGTTTTGTTGTCTTCAGTCAGTGATCTTGTTTTGGCAATCACTAGGTGATGATCACTAAATATTTCAGCTCCTCTGTTTACTCTTGCATCCAATGTACTATAAAAAAAAAACGGGAGCTGCTTATAATGTAGTCCATCATTGACTTTTCACACCTGTCTTCATTTGCTCTTGTATATTTGTGGATATCTTTTTGAGGGAAAAAGGTGTTGGCTGTTTTCATGATATTTTTAGGCAAAAATCTATTATAGTCTCTCTCCATTTGGAGTTGTTGTCTCTCCTTCTTTACCTTTTACTCCTCCTGACATTTTTACATTGTTGCATACTCTAGCATTTAAATCTCCTAAAACCTTTAGTTCCTGCTTGAGTTTACGATTCTCTGCAGTTATTTGTAAATCGTTTTCGAAGATATCTTTTTCTTCTTTAGTGGGGTCTCTCGTTGAGTTTTAGTGAAATTCCAATGTTGACCGTTGAAGACACTTTGGCAATGTAAATACGAAAGTAGACCCGAACAGAAGAGTCTAAAAAGTAGCACAAAGGTATCTCCTTACGAAATGAGGTCCTAGGTATCAACAACCAGCTGTTAAAATGCACGTGGAGGTCAGAAATTGAATCGACGACTGGTTCGTTCTTCCCGCAGAATAGGGGAAATCGCATTGACGACTGAGTCATCCCTCCGGGCGGAAAGAGTTAAAGATCAATTAAAGATTAATGTTGTGATCGCTATTGTAAAACACATTTAGTGCATCTTTTCTCGTGCGTGAAGGATACAAATATGTTGCATTGGTTAAATACAAATTTTTAACATAGTCATTTACTGCAAATGATGATATGCTTTATCCTGGGTTTTTCTCTCTCTGTTACCTCCAGATTCTAAGAAAATTGAAGAGGAGGTGGCTACAACTTCACCAATCGCCAGGTCCCAAGCGAATTCACCTTTGGTTGAGAAGAATATCCTCACAGAATTTGTATGACTACTCCATTATGAAGCCACATTATGTCTTTTGTTTGTATGATGATCACCATCCCCCTCCCCCACCCAAAATATTTGACCTCTAAGAGACTTCTCCTTTCCATAGTCTTATCCATCAAGTACACACACGTCCTTAAGACAAAACTTACAACGTTTAGACAGATCTTCTAATGTCAAAGGAGAAGCCTTTTTGAAAAAATCATTATCTAAGGGGAGTTGGCTTTGATTTCTCTGTTTATGCTTTTGTTATCTCTCTGAACTAACACATTTGAGCGTATGGTTGTAAAATTGATTCATATCCCTGTTTCAATCCCATTATCTGACTAATCATGTGTAAAAGACTTAACATGAAGTCAAAATCAAGCTATGCTAGTAGACATTTGAGTTTTTAACGTGTTGGTTTGTCTTGTGGTTAATGAAGAAATATTGTTTATTATATACAGCAAATAAATTCAGAGGTAATAATATAAGCAAATGTATGACATTAGCTGTTATAAGTATTTTATATATAGTGGATGCCGTTTTGAGTTTATAGAACTGCGACTGAAAGATAGACTTTGATTTGTATGAATTATCTCACTTTATTGTCACCACCCGTGGAGAGACTTGATGTGAGTTTTTGGAGCTCAGATAATCTCAAATCAAAGAAGATTGATTGCTGACAGTAATACTTTGAGTTCGTCAGTTATTGTCACTAGCTGAGCAGCCCATCTATGGTGGGGTCGCTTCTGGATCCAGATCTAAGTCTAGTTGTTGGGGGTTTTCCTGTTTTTTTTAAAGAGATCTAGATTGTCTAAAAACATATATTTAGAGATTGCTTCAGGTAAGCCAATGTCAACAGCAATTTGGCACGTTTGGAGTAGGGACCGCGAGAAAGCATTGTCTAAGATGAGGATCGTTTTAAGCGATGTCGACTTAATCAATATCCACCATATATATATATATGCAGAAAAGCATGAGTTGTATATTGCCTTGGAAACATTTTCAATTCTGGAGTTAAGTAGTTTGTCTTGTCCCATAAAAATGTATTAAAAAGCATGAACCTACTTTCTTTTCATACAGTGAAGCTAACCAGTTTACTAATGATGTGGTCATCTATAAAACAATCAGTATATACCATATGATTAAGTTGTTTACGCATTGCTTTTTATATACATTTTTATGAAATAATGCATCTCTAAATGAACGCAAAAAGTTTTATTCCATGTCTGTTTAAATCTTAATCAACAAATCAATGGAAAGAGCCATCCATTTATAAAGACACTTTGTGAAAAGATATTTACAACGTTCTCGTTGACAATTTTTCAGTTGTGCACTTGTGTGTGGAAATTTTTCTCTCTTGTTATATTCAAATGACATTCTAGACGGGTTAGGGCTTTTAAGGGTTCTTTCTTTTAGAATGTTCCCCCAAGTGTTTGTAATTGTTTTGCATATTGATAAAGAGGTCTATATTTTCTAAAGCTTCCCTATCAAGTTTGGACATTGCTTTTCTCACATTAGCACTATGTGACCTATGATTAACTCTCACTTTATTCTTATGGTGCACTCCTGTCATAAAATTTTCTTTTCACCTTGCATATTGCTGTGATGTTTTTCCATCCTCCATTCAAATATTACTCACTGATAATTATATGCCTTATTATGTTACTTTCAAGCCACCTCAAGTGATCAAGCCATGGGTGTTATTCATGGTGTCACTTGAAGGAAATGTTTGAATTACCCCTTGCCTCTCCTTGAAAGAAGTCTGTGCCATACGCAGGAGACAGTTTTCCAGGCTGAATGCTGAAGCTTTCCTTCAAAAATCCAGAGCAGGTTGATAAACCTTTCAATACTCTATTGTAATGGTTGAGCCAAAGCATTTACAAGTCCAAATCATTCTTTTGGTCTTGCTTGCTTACTTTGATTGAATGCAAAGTAGGCTGTATGTTTGAGATGTATATAACTAAAAGAAAGAAAGAAAGAAAAAAGAGGACAGTTTTTTGTGCTTGTGTGTATATGTAGTGTAGTATATTATACTAATATATAATTGTGTACATTGCATGAATCTGTTGTATGTCTGGGCATTAAGTTTTTAATGTTATGTGTAAACCCACTGCAGATTTAAATCCCCACTTCCCTTTTAAGCAGCTCCTTGCGTTTTCAAAGAGCCTTAGCAATGCTGTGATAGAGTTTTGGGAGAACTTTTCTCCCAGGCTCCAACGTAAATGAATTAATGCAGATGGGTCGCTTCTATTTGCTCACAAGATGAATTTTCTCATCTTGATGTGTTTGTGTTAGCAAAACATTGGCTGGTACTTAATCAGCCATGTGTATTATTGGACACATGATGGATGGATGTGAGGGTGTGGACAGGGGACGTGGTGGGGGAGATAGATGCCCCCAAAAATCAAATCAATAGTGTGAAAAATATTAATATTGAATGAAGATGAAATGTTGAAAACAAACCATTTACTTTTTATCTTTATGCAGATCATTAAATCATATTCTCTTTCCTTTTCCCCCGGTCGCCCTCATCTTTGTCCATAGCACATTTCCATCTCATTTTCTTTGCTTATCACTTATTATACTTCTGTGGGTATGGAGAATTCATTGGTGTAAAATCAATCATGTCTCAACACTTTCATGCCATATGAAGCTCAAAACATTTTCAAACAAGCAATAAATAGGCACAATGTCCCATATGTTTTGGAAGCAAGAGCATTGGTAAGTATATTGTTCAAATAAGGAAGGAACAAAAGTGAAAGCTACAGGTTCACAATGTTTATTATTTGAATGACAAGACTGAATGAAAGGACACAATGATCGGGCGATGTGAACGTTTATAAAGGCAAGTGGTAGCCATTCAACCAAGACTCACACAAGTAGTCTTGTGCCAACTAAACACACAACAATTCACGATCTCACGATCTTAAAGACATTACTACAGTAAGTTGAGTAAGTAACAGTATCTGGAAAAAACTATCTTCTTATAATTGGGCATGGCCGGTTGAGCTGTGAGACAACCTTAGAAACAGTGAACAATAGTTTTACTCCAAACCTCAGTTGGTATGCCTAATACTATCATTTTATTTATATATCAGGTTTATGAAGGGTCTTCTTAAGTTCTGCACCAGTTAGATCCCAGTTATTTTCCTGTTTCTAATAGTATTAATAATGCTATTTGTCATCCTTCACACATACACACTTGGGGCACTCATGAAAGCTTTATAGTTGAGGGAAATGTTTTTCTTGTTGAACTATCTTTCTACGCATTTTTGATTTTCTTTACTTTGTTAAATAAGTGACTCAGGGACAGCACAGTGCTTTGTCATGAATGTAGCAATGTGCTGCAGATTGTAGTTGTAATGTGCCGCCTGATTTGCAATACTCTTTCCTCCGTCATGCCCCATGGAATCTTTCTTAATATACTTCTTATAATATAGATTCAATACAAACTGCCAAGTGTCCGCTGTAGTGTTAGTGTTACTAATTTCCTGTACTTGTTTCAACTGCCAAGTGTCTGCTGTTAGTGTTACTTATTTCCTGTACTTGTTTCAACGAGCGGTTTATTGCACTTATCAGTCAGTGTCATCGAAAGCGTGTGAAAGTTGCGAGTTCCCCAGGGACCCCTTGGCAGTGTCAGTTGTTGAAACTTTAGAAACTTCTCTTGCATTGCTTGATCAATTCATTATTACATTTTCTTGCAAAAAGAAAAAGACCTTCATTAGTTTGTATTTTGCTCCAGCTCATATCGTCGTATTTCTTAAAGTGAAAATGGTTGTTGATGTCTGTGGGTAAAATCTTATTTAGTATCATAGTTGTGTTGTTTTTGTGTGTTACTACTGTCACATATTTTCTTTTTCCCTGGTAGAGAAATTTGGTCCTCATTCATACCGAGTCCTGCTTGTCATACTGACGATCACACTTTACAATATTGAAATACCTGTCCGAGATATTTCAATTATACTTCATTCAGACCCACAACATCCCTTTTGACACAGGCAATCATCTATCACTACACTTATCATCATATTTTAAAACATGACATATATGCAGTATTGTAAGCCATGGGTATTTTTTTGACTGGCTGTCAGACTGGGGGAAATGACTGGTAAATTCAAGGGACATTTTGATGTGTCTGAACACGGCTGTCTGGTGGAATTTCCTGATGTTTGAGAATTGCCAGATGTGGGAAATGAAGCGTGAAAGTGAAAGACAGTTCTGCTGAGGCAGTATATGGGTTGTTTTCAGATTGGTGCGATAGTGTGGGTATGGCATGGGTGTGCTTGTGGCAGACACGGTGAATGGCTGCCATGGATTTTTGTGACAAGTCTTAAGACTTGATTATTTCATTATCCATTGAGAGTAGGTTGGCTCTGACTTTATCATTGCGACAACTGCCTCGTTGGAATGTGCAAATACATGCAAGTGTTTAACTTTACTTCCAAGGTCTTTCCTTGTTTTTGTCAAGCCAGTCTCTATTGCATTTGATGATCAGTGCAGCTTTGAACTTTAGTCACTCAATGCTAGACCTTGCAGTGATTCAAATTTGCTGCAATACTTCCCTTGACTGCTGCTGGTTGAGTGATGATTGATACCACACCCCCGGTGTCTTTTACACTGTTGCCTGGGTGGTTTTTCTTCACGGATGGGACGGGAAAGCATTGTCCCCAAAAATGTCAGTTTTATCAATTGAACGAAAAGATTAGGCCACTTTGTTTTTCAATAGTCAAACAAACATGCCAATGCCAATGGACTGAGCATGAAGCATCTTGACTCCTAAAAAAAACTTTTGTTTTCATTTTCATCTTTGTTATTCATTTGGGTTTTTTTTTATCTACTGCTATTTGTGGCTGGTTTTACTGACTTTACATAATCTTTAATCAATTCTTTTTGTTTTTTTCGAAGTTGAGACCATTATACAAATTTAACATAAGTCATACTCAAAACAAGTTTTTGTCCATTTGAAAAGTTTGATAAGCAAATAAATTTATGGACTAGGCTGAGCTACGGTCATTTTGTGAAATGGCTTAATTTATTTAATCTGCTTTGGTCAAACTATATGTATTGCATTGCTCATAATCTGAAGACAAATTTGTGCAGTGATAGTAGACTAGATTATGACTAGTAAGTAAAATAGATAGTACGATCTGTCTTTCTCTTATCCTCCAACTCAAGGTCTCAACATGTACATGTATGTTTTTGTTGTCCATTCACAGTTCCACAGTTCAAACTGATTTTGAGGTTTGTAATCCTGTGTATAGACAAAATCTAGTTTCTTGTTGATGTCATTGTCAGGCAGGGCATATATGATAATGATATGTTATTCAAGGTGTATTATTTGTTGTATTTGCACATGAAATTCTCAAGGATGTCCTTTTCTTAGGGATAAAATCCCACAATCGCTCCTCATGGTGGGCATGGGTAGGCTATCCACCGATCCATGTTGTTACTGCCTGGAGTAGGATTAGATTAGAATTTTCAAATTCTTAACTTCTAAATTTTAGATAATTCTATTTAGAAAGGTACTTATCACTAGATGAGATGTCTTTCCTGGTGCAGTCATGTTTTCTTGCGACAGATTCAGGTGTTAAGTATTTTCTATTAGCAAAGTGTTACTGCGTCTTATTTCATGTTTTGTTCAGTCACTGTTGCCTGTATGCTGTTATTATTATTAATATTATTCTCTGGCCCTGAAATGTCTGCTATTGTTACATTTACTTGTTGCACAGGGGCTAATGACAATTACTCTTCTTTCCTTTGCTTCTTTTTTCACTTTCATCTTGCCGTTTCCTCTTAATTCACAGTGGGATCACTGCATACGATGGATAGGGTCAATTTTGATTAAACGAACGATTAAAGATTAACAGTTTGTTAGTTATGGAACTATTCATGTCTCTATTGCACAAATTTGTCCTTTCAGATTATGGCAACAAAATGTATGTAATTTTCTTCTTTTTTTTTTGGTTTTGGATGAAAAAATAAAAAGTGCTCCGAGATAAATAATTTGTATTGAGTATCATTTTGTCACTGGTTTCATAATATATGTATTAGTATTACTAGTAGTAGTGTCCATGTTTGTTTCTTGTTTTTCGTTTCTGTAACTGTCAGTGTCAGGTTTTTAAAAAGTTTTTAGTGTCTTTTTGGGAGCGGGGTCAACGTTTTTTGTGTTTTTAAATTTGTACAGCCATGGTGTGACTGTTGTTTTTCTTTCAGTAGCGGGCGGTTAACGTGCGACCCTTATAATACAGCACTAATAAATAAGGCAGTCGTTATTTTCACGATATGTCGTGGAATTTATGCGTATTTTCACATGTTTACTTTGACCAATCAGCAAACAGCATGGGCCTTTCTTTCTTTTTGCCTGTCTCTCTCGACCAAAATGGCGGTGGATGCTAGTTTGCATCTCTTAAAATTAAAAGTGGGACGAATTTTTACATCATATAAACAATTTGAGGAAGGATTTTACAAGTATTGCGGTATAACAATAAGATATGAAACAACACCATCAAAGCCGAGTCGAAACACTACCCAAAAGAGTGGCAGTACTTCAACCTGTTCATGATTTGCAAACATTATGGAAGCTATGACAGCATGAGCAGAGAAACATCAAGGACACTGCAGTAAGTATTGAGGATCTTTTTTGGTTCTTTTTTTTTAGATTTCTGCGTGAGCACGCGACACTTTGGTGGTCAATGGTTGTATTTTTGTTATGCATTGTACTATACTATGCCTGACTTTACAACTGTGCGCCTCGCCTAGATCTGTGCTACTGCTTGCTTGGGATATGGGCGCTATATAAATAAATTCCATTATTATTATTATTATCTCGATCTAGAGTCTAGCTCCAACAAGAAATGACAAGAGCAATGAACTGTAACTAAATAATGAAAGTCAAAGAATCTGATGGAGCGCTCGCTATGGTACTGGTACCTGTCAAGCAGCAGGGACCCACATTCAGATCATCATGTCACGAAACGAGGAGGATGAAAGGAGGGATGTACATGAAAGAGTATGCCAAAAAGAAGGCAAGAGTATACAATATATTGTGATAACATGAATTTTACAATGTTTGGTCTTTTTGGCCTTTCAGTTTCAGCACCTATCGGGCCGGATGCAAAATTTGTAAAATTGCAAGCAAACAATGTCATCATTGACATTATTATCTATGAGCAACCATAAGGCTAGAACCACACCGGCGTACAATCAGACCCGACCCGACGTTTTTGCCGGCTGTGCCACCCATACCGCCAGCGGAACCCGACGGGTCAGACAACACAGGCATTTGTAGAAAATTAGCAGAAGAAAATTGTTGTTGTTATGTGGCTCAGAAGAAGGATACGAAGGCACATAGCTCATCAAAACGATTTTAGGTCCATCTTACAACAAAAGCGGAAATGTTTATATCTCTGTTTTGGCCTTTCATCGGTGCTTCAGAATCACCTCATCCATTGTCAACCGACCAAGTTCTGGAAATACATCCAGTCCAAAGCATTTGTGGCGGAAAAGGAAATAATTTGTTAGGAAAACCTATAAAATTGTCTCCCATTTCGCCCGACGGACGTGGAATGAAACGAAAAATCGGTGGACTGGTCATCATTGACATTATTGAGCCGGGTTGCATTTTTTTCCCACGGAAATACTCGGTCTGACCGTGCAACCATAACGAGGATTTGATCTGTGGTGAGTATCTTGTTATCAGCTGAACTTCCCATTCCTTTAGTGTTAATCCTGTTCCTGCCTGTGTAGTAGTAGTAACATTTCCCAGTGTCAGGGGGTATTTTCCTTTTAGAAAGGCATGTGATAGACTAGAGTGGTTGTATGTAGGAAAGTAGCCATAACTCAATAGGATTAGGTTTCACTTTCAGCTTCAAACATCTCTGTACATTTTTACAAACGGTTGACAATGGAACTGGTCGCTAAGAATGACCATTCAGGCTGTTAGGAAACATGCAACACTTCACTGACCGGTGATCAGGTATGACCCATTGCTCAACGGTCAACTAAGACACACAAAAAAAGAAAAATCTGAAGTAGCTTAGAGAAAGCAATTTCAATCTGCTTTCCATAATTGCTTTTGTTGAAATGATTGATAATGATATCAAAACAGATTTATGGCAATTTTTTTTAGATCTAGACCTAGAACTAGAATCGTTTTTTTCCTCTTTGGCTTCATTCTGCTATAGAATGACGCTAAACTTAACCCTAATAAAGCATGCATGGCAGCCGAAAGTTACGCTGGTGACTCAGTCAGCATTCTGACCTAATTTCATCCTTGACGTCATGCGTGACCACAATGACGTGATTATCGATTTGACATACTTACCAAAACAACACTGAAATACTGCTTTTCTCTTTTCCACAGAGCATGTCTATCCTGAGCAACGAAGACTGGACAGTGCGAAAATGGGTCATCTGCATTATCTTCTCAAACTCGAAAGTTTCCACTTCAGCCATCCAAAAAGACTTTTGGAGAAATGTTATAATCTTGTGCTAGATAATCAAGACATTAGAAACTTCTCCAGGAAAGGCAAATCTTATGTACCTGATAAAGAGGATCTTTGGACTGAGGTAAATCAGCTAGCACAGGAAGGCACAGATTGCGAACTCATCACAGATGCAAACGATTGTGCTTCCATTATCTTTCTCCAGACTTCAGACATGAAAGCCGATTGGGCCAGGTTTCCCGAAGTCTTATTCTTAGACAGCACGTATAAAGTGAACAATAAATCTATGCCATTGTTTTGTTTTGTAGTTTGTGATGGTGAGAACAAAGGTCGGATTGTGAGTTATGCTATTGTGCGTGATGAGAGAGCAGTGACCATACAGTCCCTTTTGGAATTGTTTTTAAAATAAAAAATGACTCATCTAATCTGAAGACTAGTGGTAAATAAAGATTTCTCTTAAATCTCAGCAATAAAGGCTCTTTTGTCAGAAGTTTCAATTTGCCTTTGCCGATTTCACGTTGATCAGACATTTCAACGCAAGCTGACTTGCAACAAGGACAGATACTATCCTAAGCATTGTAAGATCAATGATGCATTGCACATCAGCAGTAGAGTATGGAATCCTGTTAAACAGATTTCAGACCACTGCTTCTGATGATTTTGTGGCATACTTTAAACACAAATTGGAAAAATATTGAGACCTATTGGGTAGGTTATTTTATCCAAAATACGAGACATTTTGGCAATGTGACAGTAATAACATGATGGAGTCACACCATCAAAAGCTAAAAAAATACTTATCACATGTTACTAAAATATCGGAAATGGTTCACATTTTGATAAGCTTGCAAAAAGAAACAGTAATCAGCCGTGAGCGACAAAAGAAAAAGCTTGCTTTAAAAAAAGACAAGTGATAATTCCGACAGCATGCACCACAGATGTTGCTGAAGACATATATATGTAAAACAACAATATACTATTACTATGCTTCAAACATAATGAAAAGAGAGCTGGATTTGTGTTTCAGCGGAAATCTGCATGATCATGTGGTGATGAGAGGAGGAGAATATATCAGGTAACTGACTGGAAAACTATACTGTTTCAAATTCCCAGTGTTACAGTGTTATTTGTTATTAATGTTATTATTATTATACACATTCGTATTGCCAATTAACATGTCGACATGTTTTTGCCATTAGACAGTGCCTGAAAGAAAATCTCTTTCAGCTGGGTGACATATCCACCAAATTTCATTTGAATAGATCTAACACACAAGACACAAACAAGTGAACCTACTGTTGGTCAAATCAATGTTGTCAAAGTAGGCCTTCATCAGACAGCGAAACCATTATCAACTCATGATAAATTCATAAAAATGAAAAAGTTAAGCTTAGAATTAACTGATGCAGCATCAATGGCAGAAATGTCACGATTCAATGGTGATATGTACAACACCTCTCCACTTTACTTGAAATGTGGAAAGATGGTCAGAGAGTAGGGTTGTGCAATCTAGATACTGCTGATCCTACAGATATTGTATCAGTACCAGAGATTGGTACTGATACCTAATAATACCATCTCTGGTCTGGTAGGCCTACTGATACAATCTCTGTACTGATACAATCTCTGGTGGTACTGATACAATCTCTACTGTGGTACTGATACTGATGATACAATTTCTGGTGGTACTGATACGATCTCTGGTGGTACTGATGATACAACAATCTCTGGTGGTACTGAGTGATACAGAGATTGTATCAGTATCCAGCACCCATGGCCAGGATACTGGTCTTGCTGGAGTATGTGTGCCTTTTCATTTGCACAAGAAGGTGGTTTGTACAGGAAGACCCACACGGAAAAGGCAAGCTTGGACAGTAGGAAAGTCAGATTTGGATCAGTCACGATTTGACAATACTGACTGCAAAATTTGTGCTTTTCCAAATTCATTTCAGCCACCCCCACCCTGCTTTCCAAATTCATTTCAGTTGAAGATATCACTAGAGTGTTTCAATTTGGGCAATTAGTTGCAACTCCCCCCCCACCCCCCCCCCCGACAACACTGACATTAGTGGCATGGTAAACAATAATCCGGAATTGATCACCCTCATTGACAATTTTATCATTACCCCCAGATAAATACCGCAAGTTTTTGATGATGACTGTTGGGCTGTGTTTGAAACTTACAGAAACTCAAATCAAGAAAGCTGGCCCTTAGCTGAACTGTTAATGATGGCATAAGAATAAGATACCAGTACATGTAATAGCATTTATTTGTTATTGATTTTGTGCGTGTGTGTGTGTGTGTGTGTGTGTGTGTGTGTGTGTGTGTGTGTGTGTGTGTGTGAACATGTACATGATGTACACGTGTATCTACTCCATATGAAGAAATCCATGTGCACATTTCGCTTTCTCGTTTTTGATCTCATGTGTACACTTTATTACCTGGTAGACCTACTAGTTTCTATGCTAGTGCTAGTACAGTGCAATCCCCGATAACGACATCTCCGAATAACGACAATCCTCCGATAGCGACATGGATCCTGGTCCTGTTTTTTTTTGTTACTATATATCATTAGTAAAAAAAACTCCGAATAGCGACGTGAAACCTCCCAATAACGACATAAGTCTAGCCGTAAACACTACATTTGACATGAAAATTTGATCAATATTGACAAAATTGAGACGTATTCTTAGCAAAAACACTTCTTTTTCGGCCAATGACAACGTGTGAGATTATTTCTCCATCTCTGAGGGTACCAAAGCCGTGACAACCAGCTAGTAAACCCATCTGCTGGCTCTACCAACCCCAACCCCAACACACCACGGCCCTTTTCGCCCCACCACATCTTCCCAATTGACTAGCCTCACTCGTAACGCCCCCTTTCGCCGCCATTTTGAAAAAATTCTGAATAACGACATCCCCGATAACATCATGATTGTTCGGTCCCGAGCGATGTCGTTATCGAGGATTACACTGTAAATAAATGTGAATACATTATTGTGGACATTGAAATTTGTCTATGTTGCTCTTCAGTCATACTCATACCAAACTTTGAATAAAAAGATGTGACTTTATAATTGCTGTGGTTATCGAATCATTAAGACAGATTGTGAGAGTGACAGAGAGAAAGAGAGATTACATGTATTACTATTACCGGTACAGATAGACAGAGGCAGAGAAAGAGATTATTAATTAGTATAGTATTAGTATTGTTGACTTTAGAGCTAGCTCTCTATCGAGGACTGGGCACGCCGTATACAGCAAGAAGGCCGTGACAGTACAGAGATAAATAGATTATTAGTTGACTCTATTATTAGATCTAGATACCATCTAGTGTGTCTAAAATTAAAAATGCGGGATCAGTTAAAATTAATATCCGCGTCTTTCGGTGAATAGCTACGCTACTGTGGCTACACCGACATTTTAATTTTAATAATTTTAGGCTTTCAATCGATTGCCCGCATGGATCCCCGCATTTCTAGACAAACTTCTATTCTAATATAATACTTCTATTTTTCTATCGATGACTGAACAATGCCGTCTACATCAAGAACAAGAAGGCCGTGAAAGTGTGATAGTCGGAGAGAAAGAGAGTATAGTAATTAGTTTACTAATAGTAATATCAGTTGACTCTAGATCTAGATCCAGCTTCTTATTCGAGTACTGACTGGGTAATGCCGTCTACTTACATCAAGAGGTGTGCCTTAGGCCTACCGGTACTGGTATGTCTTCGGCATGTCAACAAACGCATAGCCGTTATTTCCGAAACATGTGAAAAGAATAGCCGTTATTTTCCCGACATGGGAATTAAATACCCAAATCTTCAAACGAGAATTACCGTTCTTATAGGTAATTTCCGATTTTGTCAAAATCAGGCCATCATCGTCAAAGGAGGTCATGACCGTGTGAATCTGGTCGATATGCTTAGATCAAGGACTACTGTAACTGTAACAGTAGTCCTTGGCCTAAATGAATATTAAAAACATAACAGCTTTGTCTGTCTGTCTGTCTGTCTCTCTCTTTATCTCTGTCTGTCTGTCTGTCTGTCTGTCTGTCTGTCTGTCTGTCTGTCTGTCTGTCTGTCTCTCTCTCTCTCTCTCTCTCTCTCTCTCTCTCTCTCTCTCTCTCTCTCTCTCTCTCTCTCTCTCTTCTCTCTCTCTCTCTCTCTCTCTCTCTCTCTACGTACCGGTACACTCTATTCAGTTCAAATCAATTCAATTCGATTCAAACTCAATCTTTTCATCTTTATTGATCCTTTAAAAGGGAAATTATATTTTTCAAAAATAATAGAATTAGATTCTACATCAATGTATTTAAATCAAAAACAAATTTTACTTAAATTAATCATTAAATGTGTTAATTTTAGGAGAAATATATTATTATGAAATGAAACAAAGGTGAGCTACTAGATAATGCAGTGAAACAATATCAACAATAATTAAAGACAAATCAGCTTAGCTTCATACACATTCATTCTCCATACATCAATTTCCATTTCTGAAACATTGTAAATATAAGGCCATTATGCTTCAAAGTTAAAATTCAAATGTATAAGTCAACGTGCGTGGGAGAGCGTGGTGTGGGCAGTGTGGGCGTGTGGGTGTGGGTGTGTGGGCAGTGTGGGTGTGGGGCAGTGTGGGTGTGTGTGTGTGTGTGAGTGTGCTAAAAAATAAAAGGGTAATTTCATCTGCCACGCATTATTAAAAAAACTATTATAATATGGATAAAACCTGCGAAATGATCATGACTCACTCGAAAGAAGCTTAATCTTAAGTGTGCAATAGATGTGAAACACTGTCATTAACATTACATAGGAAGGAAAATACTCATTATGCAACCGCGAAATATGACAATAAGTG
>JAXRKP010000010.1:185939-305939 GCA_037039925.1 Doris montereyensis
TCTCTGTTGCCTCGGTCTGTCTGTCTGTCTCTTCTCGCTCTCTTCTATTTCGTCTTCATCTTCTTCATCTTCTTCTCGCGTGGTGTAAATTGTGTGTAATCGAGAAACATGAGGCTCAAGTCAAAGACAGAGAGAGAGAGAGAGAGAGAGAGAGAGAGAGAGAGAGAGAGAGAGAGAGAGAGAGAGAGACAGACAGACAGACAGACAGACAGAGACAAAGACAGAGAGAGAGAGAGAGCTAAGGAGAATAAGAGAGAGAGAGAGAGGGAAACAGACAGACAGACAGAGATAGATAGAGAGAGAGAAATACACACAGAGAGAGAGACAGACATACAGACAGACAGACATACAGACAAACAGAGACAAAGACACAGAGAGAGAGAGAGAGCTAAGGAGAATAAGAGAGAGAGAGAGAGACAGACAGACAGACAGAGATAGATAGAGAGAAATACATAGAGAGAGAGAGAGAGAGAGAGAGAGAGAGAGAGAGAGAGAGAGAGAGAGAGAGAGAGAGAGAGAGAGACAGACAGACAGACAGACAGACAGAGAGAGAGAGTGTGTGTGTGTGTGTTGTGTGTGTGTGTGAAGTGTCTTTCTCAAGTAACTCAACGTCGGATCTAGCTTCGCTAAGATTCGAACCCGGGACCTCATGATCCCCAGTCACCCAGTCTTTCAACTCGGCCACCGACGCCATATATAATATTAAATGTACTAATATTATATTAGATGATGTTGAAACAAAGGAAGCTTCACTTAAGGCCGCCTTTAGATAGGGCTTCATTTTTCATTATTCATTCTTCATTCTTCACGAAGGAAACGAAAATAGCAATATAGAAAAAGAGTAGGACCTTTAGATAGAGATTCATTTTTCACTCTTTACTCTTCATCGATGAATAAGTGAATAACCCTCCTGACAACAAGAAATGAACTTGCTCATTTCTAGTGTGATTTGGAATGAAGAGAGATGGGGGCGTGGCTTCTTTTATTTCAAAAACACATCTTTGTCACAAAATCAAAATCTGAGTTCAAAATCGAAATTCTCATTTAATTCTAGTGTTGTTTGAAACTAATTACTATATGATTATTAAGTTTTTAAGTTTAACATAAATAATTGGAAATCCCGGTAACAAGGAAATAGGTCATATGCAAGTGCGATTGCAGAGACACTCCAGTCCTAGGTTGCTGCAGTCAATAATAATTAATTTACATTATTATTGGCTGCAGTATACACTCGGTGTATTTTGAGTCGCGCGCGGACTTGCGCAGGAACGGATTTGCGCAGCACAATAGTTTAAAAACAATGGCGCTTTCAAGGAGACAGAAACTAGCTCTGTGGTTATGGTTATGGTGGCGTCGATTGCAATGATTTGTGTCGGCCTTGTCGTAAATGGCTGGTCTAGATTGAACTTCCAAAATAAAATGTTCGTTGTAAATCTGGTAGATTGAACTTCCAAAACAAGGTGTTCGTCGTAAATGGCTGATCTAGATTGAACTTCCAAAACAAGGTGTTCGTCGTAAATGGCTGGTCTAAATTGAACTTCCAAAATAAGGTGTTCATCGTTAAAAGACATTTTATCTTGAAACATGAGTTGACAGAGCAATGAATAAAAGTAAAATAAAAGAGTTGTATCAAACCCTTCCTCAAATTACTATTTTTTTTAAAGCGGGGAAATTCTGTCTGGTCTTTTTTCTTTTTTGTATTTTCTTTGTTAGGGTGGGAATAAAAATGTTCATATTAGTTTATATGGTGCTGACCTGAGAAAGGTTAGACCATGTGTATTTGTTGGGAAAACCCCAACAATCAAGAAAATGAAGAGTGAAAAGTGGAAGTGAAAAATGAAATGCGAAAAATAAAGCCCTATCTAAAGGCGGCTTACACAATCAAGAACATGAAGAGTGAAAAGTGAAGAGTGCAATATGAAGTCCTATCTAAAGGCAGCCTACAATGTAAATTAGTTTATGCCCCAAATGTTACACCAAGAGCAGGGAACAGCGCTATAGTTATATTACTAATACAGTGCTATGGCAGGCCTAGTAACGACACGCGACCTTGAAAAAAACACAATTAGTATTATTCATGTAGTACTAGATCTAGTAGTAATAGACCGATGCGTAGTGTAGTTCTCAGACAGGCGTAATGAGGGCCGGAGAGAGAGAGAGAGAGAGAGAGAGAGAGAGAGAGAGAGAGAGAGAGAGAGAGAGAGAGACAGACAGACAGACAGACAGACAGACAGACAGACAGACAGACAGACAGAGACAAAGAGACACAGAGAGAGGCAGACAGATAGACAGATAGACACTAGACAGAGATAGAAAGAGAGAGACAGACAGACAGACAGACGGAGTGACAAAGAGAGAAAGAAGACAGACAGACAGACAGAGACAAAGAGACACAGAGAGAGGCAGACAGACAGACCGATAGACACTAGACAGAGATAGAAAGAGAGAGACAGACAGACAGACAGACAGACGGAGTGACAAAGAGAGAGAAAGAGAGACAGACAGACAGACAGAAAGAGAGAGAGAGAGAGAGAGAGAGAGAGAGAGAGAGAGAGAGAGAGAGAGAGAGAGAGAGAGAGAGAGACCGGAGCTGTGGCCAGTGATGTACAGCACCGTTGTACTCTGTCCTCCATAAAATGCACACTAGGTCTTCATTACTGTAAGTTTTCTTGGGTTTTTTTTTTTTTTAGGGGTGGGGTTGGTCCCGTCAGCATTCATGGATTCAATAGAAATTAAGAATTAGAATTATAAGAAAATTTTGGCTACGTGACAATTAGTTTTTGTGGTTTTTCTTTGAATCACGACAGCAATAATCCAAGATGACATTTCCTTTTTTGAAGTGAGGTATTACGATATCTTCGTGGAAGTTATGATTTACTGGTGACTCTTACTCTTAATCTTACCTCCTATATTCCCACTGTTGCTTGAGAGAGAGAGAGAGAGAGAGAGAGAGAGAGAGAGAGAGAGAGAGAGAGAGAGAGAGAGAGAGAGAGAGGGGGAGGGAGGGAGGGAGGGAGGGAGGGAGAGAGAGAGAGAGAGAGAGAGAGAGAGAGAGTAAAAGTAACAGAGAATTTGTGAAATAGCCATTTATATCTTTTTTTAAGAAAAAAAAAGAAAAGGAAAGAAATAAAGCAAAATGGAAGATTAAAGACACCCACCCCACACACACACACACACACACACACACACACACACACACACAGAGTATGCTGGCGGTAGAAGAAGACCAAAAAAAACGGAGAAGAAGGAGAAGAAATTGATGATGATGATGAAGAAAGAAGAAGAAGAAGAAGAGAAAAATGATGACGATGAAGAAGAAGAAGGAATAATTCATTAAGTAACATTATAACCATATTCTCAAGAGTTTGAAGGTCAACAATTGGATTCGAAACTTCTACTTGTGTTACTGTTAGTATCATCTTTATCCCTCCCCATGTATTCATTCACATTTGTGTCAAGTGATATTGTTAAACGGATAATTAAACCAAAAATAAGCCCCAACGATTCGATGCATTTGATACATTTGCCCAAAGGAAAGATATTCTACATGCGTAGAGAAATAAGTATCCACACATATTATTATCCCAACCACCAGATATATATATGTGCGGTGACCTCAAAGTGAATTAAGAGGAAACAAGTTACTAGTTAGATGAGAGACATGTGAAAGCTTGAAATGAGAGACTTGACATAGGTCTTACCAGTAGACCCGCCAGCTACACACTCTACACATTAACTCATGAACGTTCTTCTTCTTCGTGTAATTAGTGTAATAAATATTATTGAAGAGGGGATTTGAATGTAAAGAAAAGAAGAGATGATTCGCTTGTTTTTGTCTGTTCTTGGGTTGTTGTTTATTTTGTTGTGTGTGTATGTGTGTATGTGTGTGTGTAATTATTTGGCTAGAGCATATCAGGAGGGGGGGCACACTTTTTTAATAACTGCTATTGGATCTGTTACTTGCACAACGTGCATATGGCACCTGTGAAATTTTCACTCATGTTTTATAGAATCATAGGATGAATAGTCTGAAAGACTATACTGGTTTGATATACCTTTGAAAAAAATAAACTCATAGATATATAGGTAGTTATCATACAGGACTCAAGCTCTTGCCAGTCCGGCAATGTACTACTACAGGACTCTGCCGATATGACACAAATCTCTCTTGATTTAAATTGAAAAACCCACATCCACAACTAAGGTGGTCTCTGGGGTTTTGGTAGTTTTTTATATAATTTTGCTCGGATTTCCCTGTAAATAAGATGAGATAAAAGAATATTTATATTGCGCCTTCCCTCAGAAGAGCTCAAGGCGCATTACAAGCAAAATGATTACACAGACATGGCATGCTATCGCTAAAACATTTTACATAAAACGGATGCATCAATAAAAAAAATAGTATCACAATCAATTCAGTAAAAGCAAGCAATTCAATAAAATTCATTTAAATGTGTTGGAGAAGTAGTGGGTCTTCAAGCGAGATTTCAGTATATTCAAAGACTCTGCAGACTGGACGTCCCATGGTAAAATGTTCCAAATTTTGGCTGCTTGTGTTTGTAGGGCCCTATCTCCGAAAGTCGTAAGTTTGGTTTTGGGTGTTTGTATCATTTTCTTGCTCGCTGAGCATCTTTATTGTGCACAGAAAAAACAAAATCCCTCTTGAATTTTGTTTCTGAAAAGTTGGCATATCTGATAACATTGGGTTTTTATTTATATTGCGGCCCTTTAATTTATATTTCTTGTACATGTATTTAAGTGTAATGCTCTTACGTAGGGCCTACTATTTTTTGAAATTTTTAAGGGGCGATAAAGTTCAGGTTTTTTTTCTGGGCTTGTCCCCACCCCTGTATGGTAATTCCGCTAATAGAGTGCATATGACATCAATAACACAATGGCAAGAATTGGGAGTTGTCTGTCTGTCTGTATATCTGTCTGTCTCTGTCTCTCTTTCTCTGTCTCTCTGTGTCTCTCGGTCTCTGTCTGTTTGTCTGTATGTCTCTCTCCGTCTCTCTCTTTGCGTCCGTTACTGAACCGTCTATCAATCCATAAAATTCATGTATACTAATAATATTATGTATGTGCGTATGTTTAAATGCAAATGTTTCAGGTATGTATATATGTATGTATGTATGTATGTGTGTGTATGTATGTATGTATATCTATGTACAATGTATGTATGTATCCTTGTGTATATGCATGTAAGTGTGTAAGTGTGTTCGTGTGTACACGTGTGTACGTTGGTAAGTATGTATTATGTATGTGTGCCGTTATGTACAGGGAGTCTTGGAAAATAGAAGACCCATTTAAATGGCAACATGCTGGCCAATTTTGCACTAATTTCAACAGAACTTCGAACAAATAAAAGTCGACCAAAAGGACGTCATGTGTTGAATAAAATGAAGAAAATTGACCGACGTTTTCGAGAAATAACAAGTTTTGTTTAAAAGATCAACCAAAACCTCTGCCCGTCAATAATAATTATGGTTAGACGCTGATTTACTACCAACAATATTATCTAAATATAATAAAGTAATGAACGAGTTAAGTACCCAACTCGATTATATATTACGTAATATTACGCATTCGTGCGGTGACCGGGCTTTCTAGGATTTCCAGCCAAACCAAACCGGAGACCGACCAAACCTAGACTCTGGGTGCTATTTGTAACAAGCTCAGCCATTGGCTAGTTCGTGGACCATCTTCCAGCGTGAAATCTCGTTTGCAAACATTACTACAGGATCATAGTCCAATAAAGTAAGTGGTAAATTGATTAATCATGCCATTTGCCAAAGTAATTCCCCATAATATGGATGGTTACTGCACTTATGTGGGTTTTCCTCATATTGTAATGGAAACATTCTCTCATTACTCTCAATGAACTGGTCAAAAGAAAAAAAAGATGGACTTAATTCTGTTAATTTAAACCTTATAATAGACTAGCTCTATATTGTTTACAGACTCACAGCACCACATCACTGAAAAAATAATAATAACATGTTCCCATAAATATAAGTTTTAAGATCAAACAATGCTTTATTTTAAAAGGAAACAATAGTAATAAATAATTGAGCTCAGAGCACTTTCTGAGAATAAACTACATAAACAAAAATACATGTCTACAACAACGAAACACACGTACATAAAAAAAAATATTTTTAAATTTTAAAAAAATAATAAAATAATTAAAAAATAATAATAATAATTTAAAAAAAAAAAAATTTTTTAATAAATAAATACACAAAAAAAATATACATATACATACACATAGTATGCACACACATGATTTACATAGAACGTTGTGAATGTTAAGAAACTAGGTCTAGGTGCAATGTAGGCCTACATATTATTCTAGATCTAAATCTAAATCTAGATCTAGAGTCTAATCAAACAAGGAACAACAACACTATTTGATTTGTTTTTGTGTGTGAATGAGTATGATATAGTCAATTAGTGACATTATTCTGGTGATCGGATGAATGTAAAATCAACAAATTCCGTTACGGCAATCCGATCACCCCGTTTATAAAGCTGTGCTTAGTACAACAACTCCATTATTTGCACGGGGTCTTCTAAGTGTTCTAAAGGTTTATTCCACTACGGGGATACCCCATAGCTAATCTAAAGGTGTTTAGCTTCTTAACCTCGCATATATCCAACGCAATGACAACGACAGAAAAAGAAAACAAAAACAAGAAACTACACATCGGACTACTCAACGCACGTTCTATCATCAACAACAAAGGCATTCTAATAATATATATGATCTTATTACAGAAAAAGAAGCAGGCATCATTGTCATCAATCACATGAACATAGCTTAACAATGAAAACATCGACAAATATTTTACCTGAAGGATATTCCTACTTCGCCGCAAGTAGACAACAAAGAAGAGGTGGGAATTATGCATATTCTTAAAGACAACTTGGACATCAAAGACATCTTTCTAAACAAAACGTATTGAACTATTGAACACAATGAAACTTGAGGGACACAATTACTGTCTCATTGGAATCTACCGACCACCATGTTCCAAAAAAAAAACGAACTGAAACTAACCGATTTTTTTTAATGAATTTGACATTTTTCTTTTCGAAAAGTCCTCACAAGCAGGAAATCTTGTCATTGTCGGTGAGTTTAACATTCGTTTTGACGACCTCAAACATTCAAACACAGTAAAACTTAAATCTCTTTCCGAGTGAGCTGAACTTTCACAGCACATTAATGAGCAAACTCATATTGTGGACATATAATGGCCTAGTTCCTTGTTGGGAAGGATGATCCATTTGTTTAAATCTGTGGGTGTGGAAGAATGTGACATATCAATTATTACATATCCTCACTTTTCAACATCATCAAACCTAGTCCCACGCGTAAAACCATCTGCTAAAGGAAAACAAAAGAAATTAACATAGAAATCTTTTAAATTACGTATTGAAGAGCCAACTTATAACCAAGCTACAAGAACGAAACATGTCTGATATGATTGAGGTCTACAACAAAACCCTCACATCTATATTGGACAAAATGTGCCCAGAAGTTTTAAAGAAAATTGTCATTCGATCGAAGACACAATGGTACACGTCCAAAATTCGAGAGGCACATTGAGGAAGACAAAACTTGAAGTGCACAAGCAAATTTACTTCGAAGTCAAAAATAGACGGAACCGTCTGATCAACGATACTCGTACATAATATCTGAAGGATCAGCTAACAATATCATGCAGTCGAAATACTGCAAACCTGGTCAAAACTCTAAATGACTTCACGAAGCTGGGGAATCATCAGCAGAACAACATTCCAACTTGCGAATGCCCGAGTGAACTGGCACAGCGATTTGCAGACTTTTTAGACTCAAAAGATCTGTGACCCGAGCAGTGGACAGGTAAGCACTGTAAGGGGAGTAGATGATCTCGCCCTCCACGAGTCTCCTGCTGCCTTACAGGTCGGTCTTGGCTGACCAACGGATAAGGAAGTAAACCGAGACAGGAAATAACCTGCTGCCTTGCAGGCCGGTCTTGACTGACCAAAGGCTAAGGGAGTAAACCCTGACAGAAAATAACAGCATGCTGCCTTGCAGGCTGGTCTTGAATGACCAAAGGCTAAGGGAGTTAACCCTGACAGAAAATAACAAGGTCTGGTAGGGGGCCTCAAGGTGGCAGCCCCACCATCTACCTAGGGTACAGTGGGCTAATCCCCTGCTTATCCAAAACTAAACTAATTCAGAGAAATAAATGCAATATACCCGGCTTGACCTTTCAGCGACAAATACGGACACGAACACGGACTGTGATTTTTGGAAAATGGAACGTTAGGGCAATAAATGGAAAAAAGATAGAATTAGTAGAAGAAATGAAGAAAAAAAAGTTGACATTTTGGCATTACAGAAACAAAAAAAAAAAAGGACAAGGAATTGAAAATGTGGGACCAAATAATATTTTAATCTTCTCATGAGTAGATGTCAAAGATAGAGCTAGAGCAGGAGTAGGCCTCCTAGTGCATAAAAGGCATGACAAAATACTAGAAAGTTGGAAATTTATAAGCCCACGGCTATTAGAGGTAAATGTTAAACCAAAAGGAAGCAAAAATTAAATTATTAATAGCTTATGGACCAAACAAAGACGCAACTAAAGAAGAAAACGATATCTTCGAAAACGATTTACAAATAGCTGCAGAGAATCTTAAACTTAAACACAAACAGAAACTAATGCGTTTAGGAGATTTAAACGCTAGAGTAGGCAACAATGTAGAAATAGAAACGAGGAGTAATAGGTAAAGAAGAAGAGACAACAACTTCTCCTAATGGAGAGAGACTAATAGATTTTTGCCTAAAGAATAACATTAACATGAAAATAGCAAACACCATTTTTCCTCATAAAGATATCCACAAATATACAAGACAAGGGTAAATGAAGACAGGTGTGAAAAATCAATAATAGACTACATAATAGTTAGCAGCTCCCTTTTTACAGTACATTGGATGCAAGAGTAAACAGAAGAGCTGAAATAGTTAGTGATCATCACCTAGTGATTGCCAAAATGAGATAACTGACTGAAGAAAACAAACAGAAAAGAGAAGAGAAGAAAGCTACTTAATTCAAAATAGATGAACTAAATAAACCAATAGCAAAACAAATATATATATACATTACCAATCTGGGATAAAAAGATTTATCAGTGAAAGACAGATGGATCTGAATGATAGCACAATAGAAGAAAAGTGGCAATTGTATAAACACTCCTCAGTTGTTCTGAAGAGGCCTGTGGTGGTGGTAGGAAACAAATTAAAGGAGATAGGAAAAGAACAGCATGGTGGAATGATAATGTCAAGACTAAAATCAAAGAAAAGAAGGATACCTTGAAGAAATACTTGCAAACAAAGAGACCAGAGGATAAGAATAGACTACATGAATAAAAGACCTATCGCCAAAGAGGAAGTAAGGAAAGCAAAACAGGAACAATGGAAAGAGTTTGGACAAGGACTTCAAGAAAATATCAAGGAAATCAAAAAGCTCTTCTGGGGAGGGGGGGGGCAATGAAGAACATGAGAAGGACCAAGCATGCCCAGTACGACAAATTAAGAACGCCAAAGAGAAATAATGAAAGAAGACAGCCTAATCATTGAAACATGGAGAAAGCATTTTCAACAATTACATAATCCCTTTAGAACATATGAAATGAGGAGTAAAGATCAATTAGTAAGAGTATCAAGTAATCCAGAGGAGACAGCTGAAGATGTAGATATTTCAATGGAAGAAATCCAAACAGCTATAAGAAAAGCGAAATTAGGAAAAGCCTCAAGAGCACATCAAGTTTATCCAAAATGATTAAGACCCAAGGGAGAGAGGCAGACAAACTACTACGTGCAATATGCCAACAAGTATGGAAGTCCAAACAGGTGCCAGACGACTGGAAAAGGGGAACGGTAGTACCAGTACATAATAAAGGGTCAACTATGGAATGCTCAAACTATGGAGGAATATCATTACTTTAACTTACTTAGCGTACCAGGAAAGTGTATGCCAGGATACTGGAAATGAGACTAAGGAAAAGAGTAGAGGATCAGATTGAAGGGCATCAGAGTGGATTTAGACCAGGAAGAAGTGAAGAAGACCACATATTTACAATAAGACAAATAATAGAAAACTTTCTTTGAGAAAAACATTGACTTGCACCTGTGTTTTATAGACTTAGAAAAGGCATTTGACATTGTGAGGAAGGACGAACTATAGCATTCCTTAAAAGAACACAATGTAGAGCAAAATTTAATAGAAGCTATTGAAAGTTTTTACAATAAACCAAAATGTGCAGTGAGAGTAGCTGGAAATGTATCTGCAGAATTTGATGTAGATATAGGAGCAAGACAGGGTAGTGTCCTAAGTCCTCTTTGTTTATCACATTTATGGATTCAGTCGCAAAGGCATCCTCAAAAAATGAAGAAAATGAATGAAGGTATGTGGAAGCTCAAACCAGTAAATGTATCAATGCTTTCATTTGTCGATGATTTAGTTTTGTTTGGAAAATCAGAAAGTAACCTTCAGTCGAATATCAACATTGTGAACAATGAACTAAATAAAAGAGGAATGAGAGTAAATGCAAAGAAAACCAAAAACAATGCTAGTAACTAGGGAAGCTAAAACACAAAACCTTAAACAAGTTCAAAGTTACAATTACCTAGGAGTAATGATTAACTCAGAGGGGAAACTAAGAGAAGAAATCAGCCAGAGAATCAAAAAGGCAAGTGCAATATATAACCATCTAGGAAAGGCATTTGTAAGTAAACTAGAATTGTCAACAAAAACCAAAAAGGCAGTATACAACACAGTTTATTGTCCTCCTCTCCTCTATGGCAGTGAAACCTGGACCTTAAACAGTCGAGGATACAGTAGAGTACAGGCAGCTGAAATGAAATATCTAAGAAGAGTAGTAGGGAAAACTAAAAGAGGCAAAATCAGAAACACAACAATAAGAGATCAAACCAAAGCAGGTGGCATCAAAATTAAGATAGACATAAATAAATTGAGATGGTTTGGGCATGTAAACAGAATGAATGCCAATAGAATAGCTAAATCAGTATACAGTGCTAAAGCCCAAGGTAAAAGACCAAAAGGCAGACCTTGGAGATAGTGGGAAGAAGATATAAAAGAGGCATTAAAGCATAGATATTTAACATTTTTGGAAGGAAACAGAAAATGCCAGGACAGGGCATCCTGGAGAAAGATCATCTCTGGCAACTGAACCCATACACCGAAAGGTAGAATGGGAACTGATAAAGAAAGAAAAGAAAGATCTGTGACATCAGGACGTATCTGGACACCATACCCTGCGTGTTATCAATTGATGTAATACCAGCTTGGGAAAACTCTGGGAAGTTTTAACACCTTCAAGCCAGTAACAGAAATAGAAGTTCGAATGATCCTCAAGCAAGTTAAAAATATAACATGTTCATTAGACCCTCTCCCAACTTGGCCAAGTAAGAAATGTCTTTAAAACCTTTGTACGATTATTACTTATATTGTAAATTGTTCCTTGTCTTTACCTGATATGCCATGTAGTCTGAAATATGCTATTGTGAAACCAATCCTTAAGAAACCATCTTTAGAAAATGAGCAACTTAAGAATTTTAGACCTGTCTAACCCAAGTTTAGTCTCTAAAATAATCGAAAAGATTGTGTCAAAGAAAGAACCAAGATTTCATTGAAAATTCCCTTTTTTTCCAAATTTCAATATGCTTACCGACCCAACCATTGTACAGAAAGTGCATTGATGTGGGTACACAATGACAGTGTCAAATATCTTGATAGTGGAAAATATTTGTTCTCTTGATCTTACTTGACCTAAGTGCTGCCTTTGACATAATCGACCAGAAAATACTATTAAAAAGACTCAATGACGTTTTTAAATTTAGTGTACAAGTCCTTGACTGATCTAGATCTTACTTGTCTGACAGAACACAATTTATAATGATTGACCATAAATTGAAATCTAATTCTGACCATCTAAAGTATGGTGTACCTCAAAGTTCAGTTCTTTGACCACTTTTGTACACCCTCTACACAGAGGCCCTTAGTGCTATTATAAACTTCAATGTTGATTATTATATGTATGCTGATGACATCCAGCTTTATTTCCCATTTTGTATCGATGATGAAATGTCACCAGAAAGGATAAAGAATGTGTTATCGCAATAAAGTCATGGATGATATCCAATAAACTAAAATTGAATGAGGACAAGACTGAAATTATGCAATTGAGCAAGAATGCTTGGGCGAGTAAAACGTTCTTGTTAAAAAAAGTTAAAATAGCAGAATCAAGTGTTGATGTTACATGTAAATATATTCGAAACCTTGGTTCTTATTTAGATCACAAACTTCTGATGATAGAACATGTTACTAAAACAATTCAGAACTGAAATTTTCATTTGAAAAATATTAGCAAGATACAACTTATTTTAGACCAAGCAACAACAAAAATGCTTTTATTTTTACATCACTTATTCTTAGTCGTATGGATTATTGCAATGCTCTCTTAACATATGCACCAAAACATTTGATTCAAAGATTGAAAAAGCTTCAGAATAAGGCGGCTAGGCTCATTAGCTTAACTAAACAAAGTGAGCCAATTACTTCAGTATTCATAGAACTACACTGGCTCCCAGTAAGTTACAGGATGGATTTTAAGATCCTTTGTTGTTGTTACAAATATTTAACCAGTCTTGCCCCATCCTATTTACAAGAGCTGGTCCAGTTTTTACCAACCCAAAGGAATATTACGATCATTAAATTCCTTCTTAATCACCATGCCAACTAAAAGATCATCTTTTATAGAAAAGTCATTCGGTCGTAATTTTCCCCTCTTTTATGGAATAATATCTCCTTCAAAATAGAAGCAGCTTCATTTCATTTTTTTAAGAATCTTAAGACAACTTTACGAGAGCTTTTTGTTCCTCTTAAGTTGGGCAAGGAGAATTTAGAACAAGTTCAAAGCCACAATTACCTAGGAGTAATGATTACCTCAGAGAGAAAACTAAGAGAAGAAATCAGCCAGAGAATTCAAAAGACAAGTGCAATATATAACCATCTAGGAAAGGCATTTGTAGGTAATCAAGAATTGTCAACAAAAACAAAATGGCAGTATACAACACAGTTTATTGTCCTCCTCTCCTCTATGGCAGTGAAACCTGGACCTTAGACAGTAGGGAATACAGTAGAGTACAGGTAGCGAAATGAAATATGTAAGAATAGTAGGAAAAGTTAAAGAGACAAAATCAGAAACACAACAGTAAGAGATCAAACCAAAGCAGATAGCATAAAAATTAAGATCGAAATGAATCAACTGAGATGGTTTGGGCATGTTAACAGAATGAATGACAATAGAATAGCTAAATCAGTATACAGTGCTAAAACTCAAGATAAGAGACCAAAAGGCAGACCTCGGAGAAAGTGGGAATAAGATCTAAAAGAGGCATTAACACACAGAAATTTAACTTTTTGCAAGGAAACAGAAAATGTCAGGACAGGGCATCCTGGAGAAAGATCATTTCAGGCATCTAAACCCATACACCGGAAGGTAGAATGGGAGCTGATAAAGAAAGAAAGAAATTATTGAGGGAAATAACGAGATGTTTAATGTCTCTTGTTATCAAATCTCATACTGAGAGCAAGCTGAGACACATCCGCTCTCATTTTTTCCTCTCATTCAAGGAACTCGGCGGTCCAGAGGCTATGTGTCAGCCTTTCAACCAAAAGGTAGTGGGGTTCGAGCCTACGCCAACAGTTGAATTATTTTTTCCAAAATGTTCTAGTAACATCTACCCTGTCCATCATATGCAGTGATCTCAGGGTGGTGGGCAGTTGGCAGGTTTATGCTTTCCCTCAGTCTTTATTTTTCTTTGTCTTACTGTTTCTTCTTAATTTACCCTGAGATCACCGATATGGTGGATTCGGAAGTACAGAGGCAAAGTGTCAGCTTCTCAACCAAAAGGTAGTGGGTTCGAGCCCAGCCAACAGTTGAAAAATTTTCTCGAGTTACTTCAACCAAAACCCTGAGACCACCTTAGCTGTGCATATATTGGTAAATCAAATCAAGTGGACGGGTAAAAATAAAATTCAATAATACAAAGATATCAGGGTGAATTAAGGGGACACAATAAGATGAAAGAAAGATAAAGGCGACAGGGCTCACCGACTGTACATTATTTATCCCCCGGCAGGCCATTTGGCAATTTCATTATTAAAAAGTCCTTTTCAACTCCATGTACAGTAAAGCAGCCTGCTGAGGCACTTTGTGATAACATTCTGACAAGATATTTCTCTACCTATAGCTGGGTTCAAACCTGAGTCCAGTTAGGAAAGCTAGAGTGAAGTACCTTTCCTGAGGAGAGTGTAACGTTGTAAATTATAAAACACCTCGGCCAGCCACAGGCTTTGAGCTAGCATTGTCGTGATTAGAGACTTACAACACAACGGTTTCACTGTGAATTTATTTGTTTCATTGCAATTTACCCCATCCATCCTATGCAGCGATCTCAAGTTGAATTCAGAGGAAACAGCAAGACGAAAGAAAATTAATAAAATGAAAGAAGTTGGACCTACCAGCAGATCCCTCCAACCACCCACAGGACATGTGAAGAAAGAGTGAAAGAAAGGAAAGTAGGACCTACACTATTAGTAGCGCCTGCCAACTGCCCGCTAAGAAAAAAAACAAAAACAATGTGAGTACATAGACAAATCAAAAATGAACAGCAAAACTTTATTTATACCTATCTAAATAACAAAATGAAAGACAAAAATATTCTGTTACAAGTTTATTTCAATTTCATTGTTTTTTTCATTCGCTGTAAGAATATCTACTTAACAATCAAGTCCTGATGTTTTTGAAATGTTAATACATGTAAATAGTTTACAAACTACAATTGAGAAGATTTAAAATGGAAGTGAATTAGAAATTAAATTTCACATCATCCTCATCATTAAATTTGAAGTGTTTTTTTCAAAAAAAGTAAATTAATGGTAAAATAATTTTGTAATTTGAATAGAACTCATTCTGATTCTAGGAATAAGATGTAACAATTTTCATCCAGCCCAAATTTCTTCTTCAGAGATTCCTTTTCCATTTTTCAATAGATCTACTGGTGAAGAATAGAAAATGGTCTTTTTCTTTTAATTTAAGCTACAATATTCTGAGAATGTTCAATACCCACCCTTTTGACTCTCTAATGGCAAACAATGATCAGACCTGCTTGTTACAATTTTTAAAAAAATGTATACATTTGCTGAATTCTTAGTTTAAGTTACAGATTAGGTTTCTATGTTGTTATACACACTGTACACAAAACACTTTATCCAAATAATCAAGTTTGTAAATAGCATGGTAATACATTCAAATAATTCCTCTTCACAGTAAATAAATTAGTAGTATTTTGAAATGAAGGAAGAATTGATTCAATGATTTAAAATCAAGGAAATCAAGAAAGAAAGAAAAATTTGCCACTGATTTAAATGGACACCTCTTCTTGACGGCCTAAGTCTAAATTTATTGGTAAAATTAGGGTTTTTGTGAAGGATTTATAGAACTTTTCCTCCCCACATATATTTCATGAACCTTTTACCATTATAGCTCTTTTATAGCTTAAGCTTCATGTTTTTCTAACACTAACACACACACATTTGTATAGATTACACTGATGATAATATTGGAACCAAGTGAAAGTACATGATGCGCTTAAAGATATTTGATATATATAGAAGTACAATCTAAATGCTATTTATTATCATTATCAAATGAAAGACATGGGAGTACGTTGAAAGTTGACTGCAAGGTGTACTGTTCAACTGTATGTATTTGTTTTGATGAATAAAAAGATGGACCAACAACAACAAAAACAAACAAAAAGCGCCCAAAATAATTCCCCTTGTCCTCCATAGCTGGAAAAAAACCCAACCCCAAAACAAAACCAATTGAAAAACAAAAATATTCACCTCTTCCCTTCATCTTTTTTAAAATTTTCATTCCTCTATTGGTATCCCGACCTTAACTTACTTTTTAAGCAAATGAAAATCATCATATTCATAGCCAAAAATCTATCATTGAGAATATGCACCACCAAATATCTCTTTCTCTTTGGAGTCTCAGTAACTAATGCGAATGCCTGAATTCTATGCATGTAATCAAAACCAAATACAAGATTAGCAGGGAAATTATATCAATGGTGGAAGTTGCAAACGTGTACGTCTTAAAACTAGTAACATTGATTTTTAGCTTTTTTTACATTAGGAAGCTTGTTTGCTTTGTCTAGTTAGGATTAAGTGGCACAAGAACCAACAGAATCCCGTATAATAACCATATGAGCAATCCGTGTATCCCTATTGGGTTTAGTTTTGGACACTTGCAAAGCATGTATGTCTGTGAAAAATAGATTAAAAAGTGCAGTATCTTTTCTTTGATTTTTCTCAGAACATCCAAAATTGGACTTGCATGGTTTGCGACTTTCACGGCGATATTATTAATCACTTGAAGAATGTAGCCTCTCCTACAAAGTGGCTTTATTTGTTTGATATAATATTAGCATTTTGTTTGAACACAAAGAAACCGTAATTCCATGGACTTGGACAGATTAAATTTCTCCTAAAAAAATGGCAAACCTTAATTCTTATGTTAAACAACCAAATGTTTAAATATGGTGCCTATGTCTCTATTTCACATCTAAAATTCTCTAATCTTCTGAGGAAAGCAATCAGCTCAGCTACATGCATTTAACCCCCCCCCACCCACCATTCCAATAACAACTCCCCCCCCTCCCCCGAAAAATAACCCACCTCAAAACCCTTTGCACATTTTGATGATTTGAACATTTCTTTCCATTTTATCCATTTATCTTACAAAAAAGAAACCTATAAAGGAAATAACATGGTTGATTTTGCACACACAGATGTTAAGCAGATCAAACTGAGAAACATCAATCTAGCCATTAATTGAGGTCATCCAAAGTCCCCACTTCCCTTATCCAGATCAACATCATCATTTAATGCCCTGTCTTAGCTTAACAGGGATGCCTTAGGTATTATAATCTTAAGGAGAGGAGCGGGTTCTGAAAGCCATTTTGAAATCCCATAGAGCAAGCCAACTAGGACTTCGATTTTTAGTTCTACGTATCTAAATTAGAGGAGAAAATATGAGAAACTGAAATTTTGTGGGGTGTTGCCATGGCAACGACGCCATATTGGATTTATGATGCTAAAAATGGCATGCATTTTCAAAATGTAAAATCTGCATCAATGATTTTGGGATGTGTCTCAAAATTGGTACACTCCTTCATTTACATCTATAGAAAGAAAGTATACATGGGTTTGGACAAATCTATCAAACTTTTTAGTTTTATGATGTATTGAAAATTGCACATAAAATGTTTACAATTTACAGCAATTTTATTCAACTAAAAAATTCATTTTTCGGAAAGTATACAAAATAACATCTAACATATGCATACTTTTATTCAATCAGATAAAAAATGCAAGCTAAGTTAGAAAAAAAAAGGTCCAAAAATGACATTTTGAGATATTGTATTTTTCTTATTTTCTGTTATTTGAATACATTTTCTCCCATAAACCTAAGAAAAGAATAATACTTTGAAACATCATAAAACCTTGAGAGGCTCTCAACTACTTCTTATTGACACTGTTTCAAGTGCACCAGCACCGTTTTACTCATTTTGAGATGGTGCCTTTTGATAATAGGTGCGGCGGAATATGTTCCGTAATCTTCCCGGCTCGATCAAAGGCAATATTCATAATATATCCTTAAATAAGGTTGTTTTGGATAGCCTTCATTGTGGCGATCAAATTGACTACCAACTTGCCGTACTCTAGATAATATTTCTGGCTTTTATTATATAATAGCTGTATTGTTTCTAAAAAAATTATATAAATTCACAGAACAGATACTGAACTTCTTTTATGATATCATTATGACGGGAATGAACTGCTCTATCCACTAGTATGATAGACTAGATTTGTCCCATTTTCGGCAAAAATGGCATTCCCAGAACCCGCTCCTCCCCTTAAGAAAGCCTGAAAATCAGTGTGAATATAAGCAATAATATTTTAAAAAGTGTTTGGCTGTATCATCAATAGCCACCTCTCATTTTAAGTTATCTTACGAGACATAAAATCTGTCTAGTCTCCAATAAGCCTGATTTCCAGCTAACATGAAAAAATGTCATCCCTGTCTTCAGCAAAGACAGTGGTAATGTTACTTCTTATTGGTGTAAAGCAACAATTTAAAAAAAAGAAAATGTGTAGCTTTGATGCTCATAAAACAGAGTGGAAATGGATTGAATTCATAACATAAGGGGAAATTTGAATGGTAGATTTGGGTAGTCAACATGATGCTGGTTTAAATGTAGTCCCCCACAGCATAATTGTCCGAAAATTTACCATTCAGACCAACAACAAAAAGGCAAAATAATCATCATCTGAATTGAGGATTTATAAGCATACAGAAAAAGATTAAACAAAAATACAACAACAAAATTAAAAGCACCAGAAATTTTCTAAACGTGTGAACTTTTCCTTTAAAATGATTCAATGTCATAGTTTGGTAGAAATGTTCAAAATGAGTACTACGGTAGCTAACTTCAAAACACAAATGACTACAGCTTTCAAATATAACCATTGAGAAAAAGAAATAAAATATAATGTAAGTTACTTATGACGTCTGATGTAGGAAGAAAGCATAAAAAGTACCACTACCACTACAACTACTCAGTCAGCACATGTTTGGTAAGTCGCAAATTGCTAAACACTTAGAGAAATCAACCTTTGAACCCAGAAATGCTCAAAGCATTACGGTGTAATCCACTGTAAAATACCGTATGCTCACCCCTCCTCTTCTCTTAGAAGCTGACTAGCCTCTGATACTGACATCAAAAGGTGCCCATGTCGGAGACCAGCAACTGAAGGACAGAGTACCCTCTACAGACGTATTTTTGGAGGAGGATTGGAGTCAACTCAAAGATCACACACTTATACACTGTAACATCGTGTAAGTTGTAAAATATGGGGGGGGGGGGGGGGGGGGGGAGCCTCTGATATAAATGCATGCTTGTAGGGTTATGGTTATGGTCAAATTTGAACGCATATGACATACAACAATAGTGATGAATTCATTTCACAACCTGTCATGCCCACACTACTGAAAATGGATTTGACCAAAACAACTTTAAGCACCCTCCTAGCAGAGCAGTGATCGCACATCAGAGTGGATCCAGTGCATTTGTGTTGTAAAGCTTAATACCTTAAAAAGAAGGCAAGTGAAGCACTTCTGGGGTTAAAGATGAATGGATGTCTCACAATTGCTGTGAGCATGGAAAATAGCAAAATAACCAAATTTGTCACCTAACGAAGCAAAAAAAGCTTATTGCGTTGTGTTAAACTTCAATGAAACAAATAACATGGTACAATATACAATTTAAAAATTCATCAGTCAACATTAAGTATGTGATTGTCTTGGGGCATCTACAAGCAGAGGGCAAGTGCAAGTTAATACTGCAGAAAATCATCAAAATGAATAAACCTGTCAATGAGGCGGTGTTGAAAGTGAACACACTGATGTCATATTATACATATAAATCAGTCTTGGGTTTAATTTAAGTACATGAATTAAAATTATTTAGTGCCTTTGAGCTCCCTTTATACAAATTTTGATTTAAAAGTTAATCTTGAATCAAGTCAAACACGCTTGCGAAGGTAACAGATACAAATTACTGCTGAGAAAATCACTGTTGGTATATTACATGTATCAGCAGCAATTCTCACATACCTTTGACCGTCTTTCTATTTCTTATGATTGTGAGGGAAAAAACAAACATAAAACAACAATCTATGATCTACTTGGAAACAATTTTATCCACGTTCATGTTCAGGATATGTAAAAAATAAATTTGACATAAGGATGTTAAGTTGACACACATTTGTCTCCCTTGATGTAAATATTTCTGTATACCGGGTATATTTATAAATTTACATCATATGTTTTTTATCTATCTGCCTGTCTCAATTTTCTACAATTTCAACCATTTTTTTCCCCATTACATTGACAAGAAGATAACGAAATATTAATATCAATCATTATTCATCAATAATGTCTTAACAATATGACTGGACTGGATGACAACATTTGCATATTATGGAAGAGATGATTCATACACACTCAAACCAAGCATTTCATGGGTGTTAATCCATTCATGGAAAGCTGCTTCTGATTTGAAATTGGATTTTTAACCACCCTGATGACACAAAATGACATTGACCCTGTGATGGACCTTTAAACATGCAATTAAAAAGCCTTTTCATTTTATATAGAATCTAATAATAATAATAATAATAATAATTATACAGTGGAACACGTTTAAACCGAAAACGGTTAAACCAAAAAGATCGATAAACCGAAAGGATTTGGAATCCCGATCTTTTCTTCTCTTTGTCTTTGTTAAATAAATAGCGATACACCGAAATGGCCCTACCGCTAAACCAAAATAAAAATTCACTGAGTTGCGGTCCAAAAAGTCAACCTACGACTTTGCCGTGCTAGTTCAAGACATCCAAGAAGGCTACAATTACTAGGCTATACACTATACAGGTGTACAATCACACGCAAGAGAGAAGTGGGGGGGGAGATTGGTGGCGTGATGCTATGGTCAATGGCTGCTGCACAGTCTTGCGAGAGTGCGAGAGACAAATTATCCGTGTGGCACCGATCAGTGATCGTCATAGGCTGGTTCACTGCACTGTCACTGATTACGGCCACACGTGACGGCATTCCATCACAAATGTGTAAGTACTGTAAGCGGTGTGTATGCGAGTGTACACCGTGCGTGTTGACAATTGTAATTTCTTCCTTTCCACAATCGAATCTTCAGCCACGCGGATGTTTCTTGCTTTGTTCTTGGTACCACTACAACCTGTGACTATAAATTCCATCCATAATTACGAAAATCATGTCGAAAAAGAAAGTACAATGCGTATACCCTGCAGTTTAAGCAACAGTTGATTAAAAAGGTTGACGGGGGGAAACCGAGTAAAAGTGAGATATGCCGGAAACTTGGAATTCGAATTCTACACTCTCGACCATAATGGCTAAGAGGAGCAGATAGAAAACAAGGCTAGCAGCAGCACATTTCTTTCAGCCTGCAACTCAGAAGATGAAGAAGTGCAGCCACGAAAACGTTGAGGCGGCGCTTTTTATATGGTTTACTAGTGCTCGAAACCTAAATGTTCCTATATAAGGACCTATTCTAATGGAGAAAGCGTTGAGGATTGCGAAGAACTGAACAGCGATTTCGAGCCCAACACTGGCTGGCTTGAACGATTTAAACAGAGAAGGGGATTTCTTTCCGTAACAAAAAAAACAACTAAACATAAATGAAGACAAACGTGCATCATAGGGTCCCACGGCAGGTCACGCCGTGGGCATGACGTCAAGGGAGACAACTCTAGAAATATTTTATACATTATTACTTCCCTTTACGAAACGTCATGTCTGAGGACTGCAAACTAAACCGAAAAAGACCTCTAAACCGAAATACATTGACCGGTCCCGTCACTTCCGGTTTAAACGTGTTCCACTGTATTACCAATTATAAATAATGTTGAACATTTCTATAGCGCCATATTATGCCAGAGGAAAATTTTTGGGTGCTTTACAAAAGCAGATTTCAAAAGAAATAGTATAAAATGTTTAAAGTTTTCCCATATATACTTGTTTAAGTTTCTGACATTTAGGTTTAGATCAAGACAACTATGGCTGAGCCCTACGTGTTATTATCTAACTTGGAGCAGTAGCCCTACTATCCCAACTTTTTAATGATAAAACCTGTTTAACATGGTGGCTTAGGTGAATGAAATTTCTGAAATTTTCATTAATTAAACATCACCTCTGGAAGAAAAGATTCTCAAACTCAAAGGAAAACGGTCTTGGGATCATTTAGAACCTATATGAAAAATGTGGTTACTCTTAGTGGTCTGGCAACAGGGCCTTTGACCAACAGAGAATGACGAACTCAGAATTATATATATATATCTATGTAAGCAGGGTGTCCGGCAAATGATCAACTTCAAATGTCCTACCTCAAAGAAAAATCCTGCTCAGCATTTTTGTTAAATTTGATTTGATTTTACCCACATCCACCCACTAAGGTGACCTCTGAGGTTTTTGGTAGGATTATTAACTTTGCCCAAACTGCCCTGGAAAAGGCCAAGGGATCTTTAACATGCACAAAATGTTGTGATCTGCAAAAGATCCAACTACCTGGACCAGGTAGTCAAGAAAACATTTCAACCGTCAGGGCTTAAACCTATGACCTTTAGGTTGAGACTTGAGAGGCAGACACCTTGCCTCTGGACCACCGAATCCCCCCTCCCCAACCCAGGAAGTGAAACAACTTCCTGACGCCAGAGACACGGAAAGCATATATTTCCAAGCAAACATGATTGTGTAATGTTAAAATTGTGTTATATTGAACTGCACATTCTAGAAATGAAATATAATATAACACTTTATCAATGCCAATTGCATGTTTTGCTTCAAATTATTATTATTTTAGCCTTAATTTCTTCTGCAACCACACGACTTTGTCAAATTTTCCCCAACCCTATCCACTGCCCAATCGTTTAAGGCAATTCCAACATAAGCATGAAAACTGTCAAACTTCCCAACCCTGCTGATAAGTAGATCCCACACTGATCCATGTGTCTATACAAATCATACTTATATTGATAAGCATTTATATGCCTGTGTGTGTTTGTGTGAAAAAATTAACTCTGTCCATAACGCCACATTTCATCAAATTCAGCACAATGGTCACTACTATCAAGAACACCACAGTGATCAAGAAAATATGTGTTCTCATATCCGATGTATTCTTATAAGCAGTGTTTACATAAATTAAAAGGTGAGTGCTGTATTAGTATTAGCAATCAAGTACATTGACAAATGCCAACAAGAAGACTAGGAAAAAGCAACAGCAAATGATATTGTCCATCAAAGCAGAAGGCCTTTACTATCACTATCATTGAGGCTAGCAGCATGTTGTCTCTTCAATGGGCTCTTCGTTGGCTGATAACGAGTTGATTAATTGAAGTGAGTTGTGCTGATGCTATGCTATGTATTGGAAAAAAATGGTACTCTACTTAAATTCTCCTGGGTAAGACTAAGATATCTGACAGATTTGTACAATCATGGTTTGTTTTGTAAATGCTACACGTGTCGCAAGATACTGAGTGTGTTGACACCTAAAGCATATGCTCATGTTCAGTATTTTTGTTAAAGAGGTCAGAGTATCTCAACTTGTCCTGGTCCCACAGAAGCTGGTAAATTAGCTGACTAGGCAAGGACACGGCACAGCAAGGAAGCGTGTGTGTTGGGGTGGTGGATTGACCACAGCACACTCCCATGTGTTTGAGTGTCTGTTATAGGACCGGATTGTGTGTTGCTGTCCGTTCATCCAAAGCTCTCCCACCACTAGTATCTCATCCTGTTCATACAAAGCTGCGTAGAGGGCTGAATGCTCACCATCAACGCACAGCCCCTGTGTGCTGTGACGAGACTGAATGGGCATCCAAAAATCGTTTTTCTCAGAGTAAAATTCAGTGGCACAGAGTTTCAAGTTGTGTCCTAAATGAGCGGCGCTGGGACATTCAATGCGACGGAAGCCACCAAAGACGTAAATGTCGTTATTGACCGACACAGCGGCAGCATCACACCGACGTTCCCTCATAGGCGAAATGGCCGACCAGGTAAGTGTCCGCGTGTCGAAAACTTCGACAGATTCGTAAAACTTTCCACAATACCTCCACCGAGAACATAAATCTTTTTACCGGCTGCCACATAGCTAGCCCAAACACGTTTCATCAACATATCTGGCATAACGCTCCATTTATCTGTGTAGACATCATACATTTCCATCGAGGTCAAAGGATCGGTGATGTCGTTACTCCCACCCAGAGCATAGATGCAGTTCTCAATGGCTACCAGACCAAACCCGACCCTTCCATGGCTCATCGGGCGACTGTCTTCCATGTGTTGGTGGACGGGTTGTACTTTTCACAAGAGTTCAAGATAAGGCAGTTATTGTCTCGGCCACCAGTAGCATACAAACAACCACCTGCAATAAAGCCAAAGAATAATGCTATTACCTTTAAAAATGCATATGAACACACGAAGAAAGGAGACAAGAAAACCCCCCAACAACTGCTGGGATATCTTAAATAACAAAGCACTGCAACAAGATAGTGTCACATTACAGGAACTAATAGTGAAAGCAAACAATTCTGCACCTTTCCTTAACCCTTAACTTGCTATTTTCGACTTAAATCGAAACTTCCGATATGCATCGCCATTGCTAAGTCCGACTTACATTGAATTCACAATGTGCAGTTTTAAGGAGCAAAAGCAAAAAACTGCGTGACTATAGTTATTCGGGAGTAGCATTCCTTGATTCTGTAATAGCTGACCTCGATCTGTGAATTTTTTCTTCTCAAACTACCACGGAATTCTTGATTTTTTTTTCAATTTTTCGGTTGTGACCGTACTTCATTGTGATTAAGAATGGATTCTGATGATGAGATTGAAGTGCATAGACATGATGACGACTCACCGGGTGAATATTTAGCTGAAAGTGATGATTCTAACAGTTCAACAGAGAGTGTTGAGTCAGACGATGATAGAGCTAGATCTAGCAATGAGCATGAGGCAGTAGTTGAAAATTTCATGATGATATTCCAAGTGGTTACTGACATGATTTTTTTAATGGAATGTACCTGATTTTTACCATTTTTGAAAAAACTCTTAGCAATGGGAATTACATAGGGCTCAAACAGGTTAGCAAGTTAAGGTCAAAGGTGCTTTTTGGTTTCGCTTTGATTTTGACTTGACCCCACATCCACAACTAAGGTGATCTCGAGGGTTTTGGTAGGATCGTTTTAAGTTGTTAAGTGTCTTTCCCAAGGAACACAACAACTTCAGACCTAGAATTGCCAGGACTCAAACCTTCGGGACTACACAATCCCAAGTTCGGCAGTCTAACCACTTGGCAACCAGCATTGCTGAGGGACAAATAAGCCATCCACGGTTACTTCTTCAGAGTTATGTTTACAAGTGAAGAAAGTCTGCTCTCTTTTCACTTCTATCCTCAAATGTGACAGATTTGCCCAAAAGAACAACTGACCAAATTGCTAGTTATGATTATTACAACAGTACAAGTTGCAGCGTCTTTAATTTTAGAAACAAGTCAAAACAAATGCGGGAGATAGGGAGATCTGGAGGGTTACTGCCAGTGACCTATGCTCCTAACCATGGCACAGTGGGTGATAAATATCTATATATACAAGCATATTATACTCCTTAGTTAAGGAGCATAGTTAGCTCGGTTGGTAGCACACTTTTTTTCATGGCGAGGCAATGGGTGCCGACGCAGAGGTCATGGGTTAGATCCACATGGTGGCCAGGATTTTTTTCCATCTATTCCTTGTATTTGTCTCGTCTTTGTTCCTGCAGGGCTTTAATATTATCCAGTGTCATATTCTTCACTTTACCCAATAACAATATACTTTGAACAAGTAAAATCCTTTTCAGTTCACTATCTACTTACTGAGGATTTTGTAACCGTTTTCTGAAAGCTCAATGGGAGATCACCATTTTCTTTTCCATCTGGATGATTTCTAAACAAGCATTCCCTTACTAATACGACTAAAAAATAGTCACACGACTCAAGGCCAGGTGTTCTGCAGAATTATTATGTTCTATGGCTTGCTGTGCCGTAACCCTTTCCTGCCTAAGGACCCTTCACAATTTTGGTCTGTGTACCTGCCTCACTTCCTATTAAGTCTGTGAGCCTCAACTTTGATGAAAAGAACCTGAAAATAAGCTTTCTTGAGAAGAAAATAAGCTTTCAGAAAATATATACTTTTATATAACTATTATAAGCCTTTAATTGTCAGTAACTTTCGTGAGGTCAGTAAATTCATTGAAATTAATAGCATCGCTTTGTTTACAATCGCCGTAAGTCAAAAACGAAAGCAGATAAAAACAGGTGGTTTTTTTCCCAAAAGAGCCAGATATCTCGCACATCCCAAGATTGCCAATTTAAGTCTCGCCCTCTGCCAGATCTTGTTATGCAAGTACAAAGACGAAGAGTAAGTGAGGGACGCATTGGGATGCTTTAGGCATCAAGGCTGATGTCGCATTCGGTCGCAGTAGGCAGGAAAGGGTTAACTAAACCTCAAGTGCATTCATACTGGTGGTCAGTTTTGACTGAGTTGAACCTGGAATGGTTAGCATATCCTCTGTGAAACTGTCTTAACGCGTCATAATTTTTCAGGAGAAGCAAACAAAACATAATAAATCATCGAATGAGGCCGCTAACATTATGTTATGTTTCTTGGTTTACAATTTGACACCTACTTTAGTCTATACATTGTAGTCAATGGAAAAATAAAATCAGTTGTGCACAAAATGGGAGTGTAGCTAGCTTTGTTGGTAGTGCGCTGTCTTTTCATGGCGGGCGATGGGTGAAGACGCAGAGGTTGCGGGTTCATACCCCATGGTGGCAAAGATTTTTTGTCTATTCCTTATATTTGTTCTTTGTTCCTTCTTCTTATTCTGCCTTTTTAGCTCGCTGGGAAACATAGGCCATCAACAAACAATCTCCAATCACTTCTCTCTTGGGCCAGCCTTTCCATAGATTTCCATGTTAGTCCTGTCTTTTTCATCTCCCCCTCCACTTCTCTTCTCCATCTACCCCTTGGCCGACCCCTCGATCTTTTACCCAGTGTTTCCATGAAAGGCTCTGTCTTGTTATTGTGTTGAGGTCCTTTCTAAGCGTGTGGCCTATCCACCTCCATTTCTTTCGTTTTAAATCTTGTTACGCTGATACTTGTCCAGTTCTTTCTCATACATTCATGTTTGAGATAACTTCAGGCCAGAATATCTTGACAATTCTACTCAGAATGATTGCACTTTTGTAGGGTAGTTTTAGTGGTTCTCCATGTTTCTGATCCATATGTTAGCAGAGACTTGACATTTGAATCTTTGTTCCTACGGGGTTTTAACATTATTAAATGTCATTATCCTTCACTTTTAACATGCCACTTGCCTCACTGATTGTCATGGTTAGAGTTGAACTTAAACTTCTTAAAATATCTTAATGAGTAAATCTGCTCCTCGACTAACGATGTTAGAGTTTCAAGGAGTTTAGATCATGTGCGTGAATGGAGCTGTTACGAAGGAATAAATGGAGCAAGGCAATGCACTCTAGATCTAGATGTTGACGAAGACACAATCTAGTAACATTGATGCTCGATTAATGATTATAATAATGCTATTCATTATACTCACAGTCGAAATTAATCAATGAGGTGAAACAAATTCACAGTGATGGCATAACGATGGTGAAATCAATACCTCTTCTTATACATATCTCTGTCTATTTCTCTCGCACTCCCTCAATCATAGTTAACTGCCCTAATTATACTCAAAACCAAGACTCTTCCAGAAACAGAAATTTCTATAACATTCAAGACCGTCCAAGAAGATTCGTAATGATACTACACAATTGTAGACAAAGTTCTTTCTTTCTAGACATAAATGAATCGATCCTAGGGCACACCAAAACAATTACGTCACAAACTCACTAGGGGTTTACATACGCTAAGATCGATTATGTCAATAATGTCATACGTTTTCCTACATTAGGGGAATCCCCTCCACAACTACAAGTAACTATGTTACAGGAGCCTTTTCATTCATTGTTTCAAGGCCTCCTAAATTTGTAAAAGACACAAAAGGAGTTTGTGTTTGATTATTTGAAAGACAAATCTCATATCCCATAAATTGTGGACTTACGCATTTAAACAGTTTCCCAAACAATATATGACCCATGAGTATCATACTTAAAATCAACATACCAACTTCCACTAAGCCATGACCTGATCTAGGCGATGCCATTGATGCCAATTCCACCCAGTCGCTGTACGGGTAGGTCGCTGTTTTTGTCAGCCCTTACACAGTGAACTTTATTCGTGATGTTAGATTCTTCTTTTGAACTGAGGAATATGAAGGAAAAAAACCCAAAATGTATACTCTAATTGAAGCGCTCTCTTAACTCACTCACTGCAATTATTGATTCGGACACTGTGGTCCAGAAGCAAGGTGCGGCATCTCAACCAAAAGGTTGTGTGTTCGAACCCTAACATTTGAAATATATTCTCAAGTTTTTTTTAAAAGACACTCAATCGTCCAGGTAGATAAATGGACACTTGGTCCCATGAAGACAAATGATAGAAATGCAATTTCCTGATTAAGGATCAACAATGGTTATCTTCTCTTAAAAGGAGGTACCATGTGCAGATCACAACACTCTGTGTACGTTGAAGATCCTGTTTACAGGGCAGCCTGAGCAAAGTTAAAAATTCCTACCAAAAACCCTGTAATCACCTTTGGGATAAATTAAATTAGATAAAATAAATCAAAAGCCATTACCGACACTTATCAGATCCCAGAAATAAACTGTTCATTGCCATGCCCAACACAAATTGGCATTGGCTTTCCTATCTTATTTCCACAACTTACCAATACCCAAATCTTACACATTTAGTTGAATCATTTGTAAGGAGACACTACATAAAATCATAATTTCGTCGTCCGAAAACAAAAATGTCTGGCAACCGAAGAGCTAGACCAAAATCCACAAAGTGAATCTGACGCTGAATCATCAGATACTAATTTTTAAGTCACTGGGTCATTTATTTAAAAACCAAAGACTATGTCTGTGCCTATATCAAAATTTTGCACTGAAATAGAATTGTCGTTCCTATGAAAACAATTTTTATTATTCCTATTTTTTTAAATTACAGAATAAATTGAACTTTACATGCAAAATCTACCAACATCATCTGAGATATCTTCTTCTTTTTCTGAAGAGAATGACTTGGAATTACGTATCTACCTCAAATAGTAAAACTGCAGCACTTTTTATAATTATGTACCAAAATGCCTTACATTTCTCGGTCGTTTAAACCCAAAATGCCCAGCTGTGAGTGAATTAAAAACATTTCAACCGTTGAAAGACGGTAAAAAGCAGAATTAAAATTGGTTACAAGAAATAAAAATTATAGTATGACAAATGAATTCCAAAGTTAAGTTCCTTCAAGGCCGTAAATGGTCCATAGAGCCCAAGCTGATTTAAGTTTTCATAGCATGAAGGGGAACAAGTGACAATATTCATTTCCTTGACAGGTCACTAGTCTGTCTTATGTTTTACTCTCCAGCTGATGGGTACCAACTTACACCTAGATTGAGTGGGGAAATGTGTGTTAGGTTACGTGTTTTTCCCCGAGGTACACAACGTCAACCAGAGTTGCCAGGATTCAAACCCAGGACCTCGCAATCCTAACTATGGCAGCCTACTATCAAGACCACTAGATGCCAAAGAATGAATGATGTGCACCTTTCTATTGCCATTGCACCGGTATGGTCTTTAATACTTTCTTTTAAACGAGTCTGATTGTGATATTTACATGCAACTGTAGACTACAGCATTCTTTGAAATGCATCAACAGAATATATCAACAGAGGTAAGACAGCATGTTATAAACCCCTTGATATTAGGGATGCTAACGAAAGTTTTAACAGTAAAATAATCTTACTTGCATTTTTATTATTTACTGCACTTGCAGCTTTTAGTCATATAAAAATAAATACTAATACCGGTACTTTTAGTTTTTTAACGAAACAAAGAAAGAATTCACATGCCCCACTGAACAGGATCGATCCAACCCATGACCATGTCAATAGAATAGTACAGCACATCACCGAGAGAGGAGGAAGAGGTAGATCACTAGAAAACCTAAACTTGGGCAACTGCCTCTTCCGTAAGATGGAGCAGCTCAAAATGACAGCAGCCTTTTACCGCTTCGCCATCAGGTGTGATGGGGTGTGATTTCCTACCTCACTGCTAAGGGTTCTCTCAGAGCTCATAAATTTCTCGTACTTTTGGTGACAGAACCATTATTTCATAAATTTCATCATAATCACATCTATGAAAAATTCCACCCTATTTTATTTTTTTTTTAACAGGCCTAGTAGCAGTCAAGACTACCATTTTTAGTAGCAGATTTGAGGGGGTTTTTGAGGAGATTTTAGCAAAACTTTGAGGAGAATTTACACTTATGTGACAAACGCGGACCAAAAACATCTCACCAAAGACCAAAAGAGAAAATAATATATATGTGACCTATGCCAGGTGGCTGAGTGGTTAGGTTGCTGGACGGGATCATGAGGTCCAAGGTTGAATCCTAGCAAAAGCTAGACCCTTTGTGTTTCCTTGAGAGAGAGAGAGAGAGAGAGAGAGAGAGAGAGAGAGAGAGAGAGAGAGAGAGAGAGAGAGAGACACACACAGATAAAGAGATATATATACATATATTATATATAGTACATATAGAAATTATATAGATATATATATACATATATTATATATATATATAAATATATATATATATATATATATATATATATATATATATATATATATATATATATAGAAATATATATATATATATATATATATATATATATATTTATATATTTATATATATTTATATATATATGTATATATATATACAGGGATGGGGACAAGCTCTGAAAAAAAACCCCTGAACTTTATCACCCGCTTTAAAATTTCAAAAATAGTATTACGTAAGAGCATTGCATCTAAATATAAGTACAAGAAATATAAAGAAGAGGGCCGTACTATAAATAAAAAAAACAATGTTATCAGACATGCCAACTTTTAGAATAAAAATTCAAGAGAGATCTGTATCACTATCATCATAGTCCTGTAGTACTAGTAGTACATTGCTGGACTGGTAAGACAGCGTTTTGGAGTTCGAGTCCTGTATGGTAACTACCTATATATCTAAGGGTTTATTTTTCAAAAGTATATCAACCCACTATAGTCTTGCAGACTATTCATCCTCTGATTCTATAAAGCATGAGTGAAAATTTCACAGGTGCTATGTGCATGTTGTGCAAGTAACATCCATAGCAGTTCTTAAAAAGGTGAGCCCCCTTCCTCCGATAAGCTCTAGCCAAATAATTACTCAAACACACACACACAAAATACCCAATAAAAGAAAAACAACCCAAGAACAGACGAAACAAGTGAATCATTCTTCTTTTCGTTTTATCTTCATGTCTTTACATTCAAATCCATCTCTTCTCACCAAACATTCTCCATCCTCTTTTATCGCAGTCATTAATTTCCATCGTATTTTTCATGTTTTCTTACTCACTTTCTTCCATGGCATTTTACTTTGCAGTCACTTTACTTCCCTCCAGAACATTTTACTACAACTACAATATTCCTAGTGTTCTCTTCAAGTATGCCAACCCCTCTCTCTCTCTCTCTATCTACCTCAATAATGGCTACCTATAATGCAACACTCTTGGAATCAAAACCCTAATCCAAGTTAAACAATAGTAGGTTTTTTCAACTGTCAACATGTGTGAGTAATCTGGACGCCAGTTGGACTTGTTTGTTTGTTTATTGAAGTTTTACCCCCTCTAACATATACATTGATCTCAGGTGAAATCTAAACAGCAAGATTAAAGATTAGATAAAAGAGGAAAAGGAAAGATGAAGAACCTACCAGTAGCAACCACGATGGAATTGAGTCTCAGATATTTGAAAAGCTCAAATCAAAGTAGCTTCACTTAATTAATTCAAGTCAGGCTCAAAACTTTCTACCAAGCATATGTGACTAGCCCTAATGTAATAACATGTGACCCAATACTCATGTAGTATTGTAGCCCATGTGTAGTTTTGTATGTAGTGTAATATTAACACAATACTACAGGTGCCTGCTTTGATCAGGATGCTGTATAGCAATCTTGCATTGTAGACCCTATCTGAGAGTGTGTATTTATATGTATGTGTGTGTGTGTGTGGAGAGAGAGAGAGAGAGAGAGAGAGAGAGAGAGAGAGAGAGAGAGAGAGAGAGAGAGAGAGAGAGAGAGAGAGAGAGAGAGAGACACACACAGTTAGGGAGAGACGGAGATACACATAGATAGAGATAGAAACAGACAGACAGAGCGAGAAAGAGAGAAAGAGGCAGACAGACAGACAGATAGAGAGAGACACACATACAGAAAGACAGAGAGAAAGAGAGAGAGAGAGAGAGAGAGAGACAGAGAGAGAGAGACAGAGGAGAGAGAGAGAGAGAGAGAGAGAGAGAGACAAACAGACAGACCGACAGAGAGAGAGAGACACAGAGAGGAATAAAGGGTGAGGAGCCCCATGATAGACCGTGGGAGCACAGTTCCTGTGTTCTGTGCCTCCTCTACTTATCTTACGTCAGGCACAACACACACCGATACAAGGGAATCGTTGTTTTGTTGGGGTTTTTTTGTATTTTACCTCATTAACGATTGGAAATTGCTATTATTATTATGATTTCCTCTCTATTTCAAGTGGTTGAAGCCCGCGCATGCCTGAAATTTCCACTGCGTGCTTTCTTTGACACCAACTAGGCCTAAAACTATAATGAAGACCTCTCTCTCTGTCTCTCTCTTTTCCCTCTCTCAGACACATACATACATATCACTCACATACAATACAAGAATTAGATATAGAGTATCCTGATTAATCCAGACACATGTACAATAGTATTGTATCATAATATTATTATAGGTCGGCCTTCTACTACTACTGCTACTACATAAGTATTGATTTTTTTCAAGGTCGCGTTACTTTAGAGCTATTCACATAATCTTGGTAGAAAGTTCCAGGCCTGACTTGAACTAAGGAAATAGGCTACTTTGATTTTATATAATATTTGAGACTCAAGTCCAATTGTGGGCGGTTGGCGGGTGCAGGTAGGTTCTATTTATTTCCTTTCCCTCTTTCATTTATCTTTTATCTTGCTGTTTTCTCTTAATTCACCCAGGCTCGATGGATGCAGTGGACACAGTAAAATTGAATGAAAGAAAAAACCTAATAGACAGGGACACCCTGTCATGAAGAAACTCGATTCTGGCCAAACAAACCGCCACTACGATGTGACGTTCAGGTTAGCGAGGTGCCCGACTGCGGGATTCGGGAGGCGGGTAAGTGTGGGAGGCAGAGCGGCACCCACACTCGTTCCACAAAATTTAAGGACATTGGAGACACTTTTCTCAAATTTGAGATTTCAGGAGATATTTATTTTTGGAGGAGATTTGAGGAGACTACAAGGCCTGTTATAAAGATAAGTAAAAGATATGTGTTCATGACAGTCCTTTCAGTAATGCATAATATGAATCTTAACAACTATAAATGTTCACTTACGGCGAAAGACATTATCTGTCTCCACCACAGGCAACGAAGACACGGGTGAATCCGCGATGGATGTATGCGACAGATCATTTTGATTGACCCTCAGCTCTTGAATAGCTTTGCAACAGTCAGAACCGATTTGCGAGTATTTCCCTGACTTTCCCCAGCGCTTCTTCCGTCACTTGTTTGGCAAACACCACTTTTCTTGATTAAGTTTATGGCCTCAGTTTTACGCTTCGGTCTGCATCAAATTGGTACCATCGAAGAACGGTGTCAGTACTTCGGTCTTCCTGCTTCATCTGGATTGTCCTCCTAGACAGAAATTCTTCGACGCGGGTTGCATCTAGGTTGAGAAATTCTTCACAGTGACTCACATCCCTGCAATTTTAAAGGAAATTTTGAACAATTTTACAAACATGTACTACCTTTGTATGAGTTTTAAACGAAATGTGGGAGCACGTCGGAGACTTCGATGAGATAAAAGATATAGACATTACTTTAATATTAAGCGTCTGAGAAATGTAATGTGTAAATAAAACAAGAAACTCCGAAAAGTTTTAAAGTAATAGAATATTTATACCAACAGGGGATGTTGCTGCTGTTGTGAGTCTGAGTTGATCCTATTGAGCCCCATACAATCCACATGCTGATGTGGAGCACGCAATGACTGACGTAAACTGTCAGCATGTTATTTATGACTGCTCAAAGGATGTGTATTATATATATACATACACAGATCCTTCACAAGATACCCAGAAACATTTTTTAATGGACCAAAGGCAGTCCCTGGCTAATCTGGACTATTTTCGCGGGCTTACATTGATTATCATCACCATTTCCCCCAAATTTATTTATTCCAACACTCACTTTTATCCCAATTTGGTTTCCGTGTTAGCAAAACATCCCAATTATTACACCTGTATTATTGCTACACGTTATACATTGCATAAAGTGTACATGATGTAAACGGAAAGTGCCAGCTCCGACAACCATAAGCCAGACATCCATTAAGAAAGTTGTGCATTGTCATAGTCTTTTATTGCCCGGCTCATCCGTCAATCACAAGGTGGATACAAAGGGAGATTTAATGACTCGCCATGCCTTCTTGATTACGTGTCTTATCTATCTACTGTCCCACGAAGATGGATTGTGAGAATGAGTGACATCTTTGATGAATGCCATCTTCATTTTGATCAACTGGTCCTGTGGCTACTTGTTCGTTTAATTCTGCATTTTACCACTCACAGAAGGACTTAGGTACCTCCAACTGCTGAGGAGACACCAAAATCCCTAGGTCCCCGTGAAATCGGGAAGCCCGGCAAATCGGGACGATTTTACAACCACCGAGACTTCCCGATCAGAGGTTCCACTGTAATATTATAAATTCGCCATAAACATATGAAATACATGTTGAACTTAGGGTAGTAAATACAGAAGTTCCTTTGCAAGTGTGAAATACATAGGAAGTACATACATCAAAATAGTACATGACAAAACTAAACATGTTTTCACAATACTATGTAGAATTCAACATTTTAGGTTAACAGAATTTTTTATGCAAAGATCTTTTTTGAGTGAGCAATGTTCTTTTGATAAGTCTTGTAATATTAGTCAGAATAAGGTCATCACTTGAAGAGACTAGTTTTACATAGTTTACAACTGTGGGGGTTTGAAATATAATATCAGGACAGGTATAATACTCTTTCTTTTGTTTTAGCTTTACATATAAACAAGAAATGTAATTCATCGTCAGTAGCATTAAGTTTACATCTTTTACATATTTTACTGCCAGACATATGAAATGAATTGGAAAAAAAAAAAAGAAAAAACATCTAGGGCACATATGTTTTCATCGCAATGATTGTGGTGATATAGCATCATAATAATTCAACACAAGACTTGCCACGCCTCACCCAAAGTGTTTGTCTAGAAAGTTGGACACTTTATGATGGGACCAGGAGCAAGAAAGTTTGGATGTAAAATCAAGGATGCCAATACAGTTATGGGCATTGATGCACGTATCCAAGTATTCACAACACATATTCTTTAGATCTCCCATGAGAAGTTGGTCGGCAGCCTGAAAAGAAAAGAAAACAAAAATTGTCACTAAGGTAATGATGTTTAATTATAGTCTGCATCCCGCACAAGTGCAGGCTCACCGACCATACACCCCTTGTGCCTAGGAAGCCGTTTCATTCAATGTCACATGCAAACACTCTGACAAGATTTTTTTCTACCTATGACTGGGTACTCATTCGACGAAAGCAGACTGAAGTACTTTTCCCTAAGAGTACATTGTCGTGAAAACCAGTGAACCAGTGTCACCATGATTTTAAGCTCACGATGCTACCAATTTTTGCCACAAAGCCTCCACAAATGTTGTCATTGTTAAAAGTAACAACAGACAAGGTTGAATTTGTCTTTGTTCATGTTCAATCAACTGTAGGTTATCAAAGGGTAACCAAGTGTAGTAGTAGTAGTAATAATAATAATGATACTAATAATAATGATGATAATAATAATAACTCATTATTATTATACAACATTTAGAAATAATAATAGTAATCAAGATGATCTAATAATGCAGAAATTTCTACATGCTTTGAGACCCTTTTTCACAAAGACTTCTAAATAACAACCCATAAATCAACTGTATTTTAACAATGACTGAATGTTTGAAATAGCCTTGTTAAATAGCATAAAATTTTACAATGCATAATTTATCTTAATCACTTTGAGTTAGAGCAAAAGAGGTAGTAATAGCCAATTTTATTCATAAGGTCAAAACTTAATGCACTTGTTACACATAAAAATCTGATGTTACAACAACAAAAATTCAAAGCCATAGATATTTTCGTAATGAACACAGTATGCAATCATCTCGGTTAACACTAACCTCACGTGGGGCGGAAAATTGTTGCCATTATCCAAAGTTGCAATAAACCGGATTTCACTCTGGGCTCAATATTTAAGGTCATTTCACCATGATGACTAGGTATATCTGTTGCAATATTCTTTGCATAAATAAATTTGCCCTCTAAGTTTCACAGATTTGTGGCCGTAATGAACATGCTCATCTTTGTCAAAAATGTATGCCTTTAACATAGACTTCAGTGGTTTTAAAAATTCATAACTTTTTAATTTGTTATTATTTTCTCTTCATTTTTTAAACACAGTGTTCATAAGAGATCAAACTTTGTATTGGCACCAATACAAATTGGCTAAAAGTGTCGTTAGTTTGTCTTAGTGGGGATGATTGAAAGGGTGAAATTTAGAAGCTAAAAATCTTTTGGGTGGAGACACCATTCACACAATACACAATACTTCCATCAGTAAATAGATGAAAACAATGATTGAGCTAGCTGTTTAGTAAAGTACAAAGCATGCACAGCATGATAAGTGGTGTCACTCCTTTGATCTGATGGTGATCGACTGCCCGCTTGATTTATGCATACCACGCTTCCTAGCTGTCTGAGTCATCTATCGGCAAGGCCTATTGTGCCTTTACTGTCTGCTAGACCCAAATCCGTATAAGACTTTTGTATCGCTACGGTTGTTAAGTAAAAACAATATAGAGATGCAAGCATCCTTTAGCAAAATGTAAAATCAGAAAAAAATGCTGACCACTAATCTGAGACAAGGTGTCGGCGGGGTTGTGATAATCCAAAGTGAGTTGCAGTTAACCAGTGACTATTATATAGAAGTAATTCCATTTCTTGGGAAAATTGCGATTAAGCAGCAATTGCGATTAACCGAGTTGCTATAAACCAGAGTTGACTGTAATAAAAAATAATGTGACTATGAAGGCAAACTTACATACAAGAAATTTTCAGTTTTCTTTATTTTCACAAATATCTAATGCACATATGAACAAAATATCAGATTCACTATTATTTTTTTTTAAACTTATTTTACAAGTCATCCGAGCAAAATATTGTTTCTCATTCTATTGATGAAAATATAAAATTTACAAAGGTAACAAAAAAGTACCTTCAAAGGTTCTTATGACCATAGAGCCGAAGCTTATCACGGTTTCTGTAGTGGGGTGGAAAAAGTGATAATAATCACCTCCCTCAACAAGACACTGGTCTGTCCCTACGCTGGTGTCAGTACCCATTTGGCAAGTGTCTTTCCCAAGGAACAAATGTCAGACCTAGCTCTGTTAGGATTTGAACCCAGGACCTCATGATCCTAAATCTGGCAACCTAGCCCCTAAGCCTCCAATATCACACAAAATTTACAAAGGATCAAACTCCTATTCTTCATCTTAAACAGTTCTTTTAAGTTCCTTCTGACAAAAAAGTCCCACAGAATACATATTTTTGTACCTGCAGCATATCTTGAATGTTATCTGGAGTGAGGATAACCTGGGAAGTGTAGATGTAATTCAGGACTGCTCGAAAAATATTTTCTCCTATGGCCAAAGAGTCCAAGGAAACAGTGGACTGTGAGTTCTTGGTTGTGTTACCAGCAGTGCCACTGAGATTTTCATCAAAATCAAATAAAGCCCTGCAAATCAAAGGAAATCATATTTTTCTTAGATTAACAGCCAATAACTCTCCTATACATACATTTATCAATATGATTTATAATTCAATTGTAAGAAAGTACATTTATAGTTCAATTGTAAGAAAGTACATTTATATTTCAATTGTAACAAAGTACAAAGTAGAGTAAGTGGCTCACTCCCATAAAAGTTATTCATTCAAGAAAATAATATCTATGTTATAGTGCCACTACGAATTTTTTATTTTTGTCTTTCAGATGGCTCAGATGGGGGAAAGGGAGGGGGGTTTCAGAGATGACAACAATAACAATAATTTTTTTAAATGTATACCCATTTAAAAATTTAAAGCTCTACTGGATGCATCAAAAATTTTGAAGAGGTTACCTAATTTTTTTAGATAATGGTATAAAATGTGAAGCAGCATGTAAATCAATGACACTATTCTATTTGTGTTACACAAATTTGTTTTGTTTAATTAAAGATAACAGTATGACATAAATATTATACTTATACAAGGTCCCGTTAGCACTAACTTAACTGCCGTGAACACTAACTTAACTGGCTTTCACTATAGTAAACTTAACTGATATAATACCAGCAAATATAGCTCTGAATGAAGATCTAATATTTTTTTAATATGATTAATAGAAGGCTACGAACAATTTTAAAAAGGAGCACCATAGTCCAGGAGCACCTGTCATCACTTTAATATCTATCACTATCATCATTCCTGACCCTGAACCCACCTACCCCATCCGAACTCCTTGAGAACTGATGTCCTGTTTGACCAGCAAGGAATGCAACTAAAAGGAAGTGGCCAGGCAGTTATTAATTTATCGTAAGCCAAATACAGTGGAACCTCTCCAATCATGAAATCTTAGTGGATCGAGAGAATCATCCCGATTTGCCCGGGTTTCCTGATTGCCCAGGGATTTTGGTTCTCTTTCTCCCCCCTCTCTCTCTGCGTGTTTATCAATTTGTCTGTCTATCTGTCTTTCTCTCTCTCTGTATATATCTGTGTATCTCTCTCCCCCCCCTCTCTCACACACATTCTCTCTCTCTCGCAGGTCTCTGTCTGTCTGTCAGTCTATCTCTCGCTCTAACAATTTATTGTAGCCACAGACCAGCTAATCAAATCAATCGTGTCATGCATCGATGGTGTCACTCAGAGTCAAGCCTTATTGAACATTAGAAATGTAAGACACTTTATCGTAGAATCGGACTGAAACTGACATCAACCATGTAGTTTGAGCTAGCATTGGACTATGGAGTCATGTTGTTACCTAGAAGTGTGGGTACATGGTTTATATTATGAGCATTTTTTTCGTAAATGTTTTATCAGTCCATGTTATTCTAATTTGCATAAAAAGTGTGCATTTGTGCATACTGATTGATTTGCGTTCTGCAAATGACAATAAATTGCTGGAAAAGTTTGTAAAAAATGTGTGGTACAATATACTTACTAAATTACAAAGAAAGAGAAGATCTATGGCTGAAATGTTGTTAAAAGATAAAAATATCTCACAATAGGAAAGTTGTTTTGTTCTTTCCTTTTGATATTCATGGATACCTATCATGTGTGCAGTTTTATTTAAAGTAACAAGTATTATTTATAATAATTGTTATGGATAACGCGAGGGAAACGAAGAAAAAAATGATCAAACATCCCTTACCCTGCTCCCTTAACCCTTTCCTGCCTACTGCGACATCAGCTTCGATACCTAAAGCGCCTAATGCATCTCCCACTTACTCTTCGTCTTTGTACTCTCATAACAACAAGATGTCGCAGTGTCTAGACTTAAATCCAGAATCTCATGATGTGCAAGATTTCCAGCTCTTTTATGAAAAGAACTGCTTATTTTTATCTGCTTTCGTTTTTGACTTACGGCGATTGTAAACAAAGCAACGCTAATACTTTCAATTTCAATGAATTTACCGACCTACTCACGAACGTTACGGACAATTAAAGGCTCTCATAATAGTTAAATATAAGAGTATATATTTTCTGAAAGCTTGTTTTCTTTCCTAGTTTATTCTAAATTTTTTTACTGAAATTGAAAGATGTTTAAGTCTAAAATTAATTTTAACTGAGATAGGTTTACTTTTCATCAAAGTTGTGTCCCTTTGTGCTTAGGCACACACACTGAATAGGAAGTGAGGGCTCAGGCACACAGACTAGAATTGTGGAGGGCCCTTAGGCAGGAAAACGGGTCAATTACAGCACAGCCAGCCATAGTAAACTGAAGCTCCTCCTGAACGACCCCCCCAACAATCCCTGCTCCAACCCCACTATCCGGGGAAACGCATAACAATAGTTTTGTTGCTAAGGGTGAATATAAGTGTTTTATTGTTAACCATCTATCAACCATCCCTTACACAAACCTGCCACTCTAAATTTTGTTTAAATCAGGACCTAAATGTAAAAAAATCAGGATCCTGGGGAAAAAAATCAAGATACATGAACGATTTCAGGTATAGAGTCAGCCGGTCACCTAATCTCGAACTTAATAATAAAATAAAGTCATTGTTGATGCTGGTTCTGCCTTTTCCCAGGTAAAAATATCCATTGTAACAGCCCCCCCCCCCACGTGCCAATAAAACCTGAATTCTAGTACTAAATGAGCATTACAGTTGCCTCCTTCCCACTCATTGTTTACATACTGGAAGTGGAAGACATACTCACTTATCCTCTCTTTCTCATCAGTAGTCACTTACCTTGCTAATCATTGCTATCATATTTTCACATTCTTCACACACACATGCCCATCCCAATCCTGCTAACCGGTCAGACATACGTGCATGACATACCTGTCAATTATCAATATCATCCAACAACTCTCTTCCTTGCGTTGCCCTTCACTTCATAAATTGTTGCTCTAAACACACACTCACATACATTCGCGATCGCACGAAACACACGAAAATACTCTCTATTTTTCTCTTTTTACACACATGCGCGACATATTTTTCTCTCTTACACGCGTGTGATCGCACTTTGCTGCAGGGGGAGTCATATTGTTTCAAAGATTTTAATCTCGACTTTATTTAGATCTATAGATCTAAACCCTTTCCTGCCTACTGCGACTTAATGCGACATACCCGCCTCCTGCCTACTGCGACTCAATGCGACATACCCGCCTCCTGCCTACTGAGCCCCAATGCGACATCTCACGATAGTAGTTGTTTCACCTTCCGTAGCAACAAAATCTCACGTCTCCCGCAAGCATGAGATTTCAGCTCTTCTTCAAGAAAAAAAACGCAAATTTTTATCTCCTTTCGTTTGACTTACCTCGTTGTAAACAGCGGGACATTGTGAGCTAAATTTCAGACTTGACTCTACGATTTTCTACGAATAAAAATTTCGAATATTTACAATCACTGATTGTTGAAGGCGATTTAGATGCTGAAGATGAATCTGACACTGAGATAGGGAACCTCAGTGATGATGAAAGTCATTCTGATGATGAGCAGGGTCCAGATCGACATCATAGTGATAATGATACTACTACTACTACTAGGCCTAGTGATGAATGGACGGACCTGCTCACTAAAGTAACAGACAAAGTTGAACCTTTCACTGAATTTTCTGGCCCAATTACAGTTATTGAGTTAAATATAAAAGTATACATTTTCTGAAAGCTTGTTCTGTTCTCTATTATATGATATTTTTTTCATTGGAATTGAGTGATTTTGTAGTGTCTAAAATTAATTTTAACATAGACAATATATATTTTATTAGAGTTACGTCCTTTGGGTAGGCACACAGACTAAACAGGAAGTGAGAGCTTAGGCACACAGGCTATAATTGTGGAGGAACTGTAGGCAGGAAAGGGTTAAGAGTACAGATACAGATCATCTAGACCAAGATCTAGACGTCCCTAATACTAGGGACTTTTAGATCTAGATCTAACAAATCATTGAATATCAGCGAAGCCTTCTGCTTGATCAGTTTGAAATTCAAAGCTCTAGTAATCGCGGTGGGCCCCAATAACATGTAATCATACAACGGTTTTTGAAGTCTCCAACAAGTACAGCACTAGTACTCTGAAGAATGGACAAGGAGAACAATATATTAGCGAAAACTCGATACACCATTACTCATAATAACATGAATCCTGAATAGGCACGACATCCGGCTATTGGCTGATTAAAAACAAAAATTACACACTAAATATACGGAACAATGCCGTCCAGGCAACGACTGCAGTTGTATTACAAAAAAATCGGGATGGGCCAACGAAAATCGCAAATTTTTCGCTAAAAAATCGGGATAAACTAGCATCCATTGTACTGTAAAAAAGAGAGCTGCTAACTATTATGCAGTCTATGATTGAATTTTCACATCTGTCTTCATTTACTCTTGTATATTTGTGGATATCTTATGAGGAAAAATATGTTAGCTATTTTCATGTTATTCTTTAGGCAAAAATATATTAGTCTCTCTCCATTTGGAGAAATTGTTGTCTCTCTTTCTTTACCTATTACTCCTCCTGATGTTTCTACATTGTTGCCTACTCTAGCATTTAAATCTCCTAAAACCATTAATTCCTGTTTGGGCTTAAGATTCTCTGCAGCTATTTGTAAATCATTTTCGAAGATATCTTTTTCTTCTTTGGGGGCATCTTCATTTTGTCCATAAGCTATTAATTTATACAACAATATCATTATGATTTTATATTATCCACATGAAGCACTGGTTTTGTAATGTATTGATTTTAGTCGTGAAATAGAGGATGAAAGAGAGAATGAATTGAAAGTGAAAGAGATGAATTGCATTATAATCTATTCATTTTGATTTGAAACGTTACCAGAGGAAAAAATTTCCTTTTGGACAACTAAATCATCTTAATTTTAATCTTATCCTATCATTTTTACTTTATATTAATTGAAATAAAGTCACCAGTGGAAAAAAGAATCGTTACCAGTCTCGATCTTAGAAGTCCTACCCGTAGATCTAGATCTATGTTGATCTAGAGCTAGATCTAGATTTATAGTCTAAATATAGTACAAACTTACCACTAAGGCTAGTGAGATATATATATCTCACAATATATATATTTATATTTAATATAATAAATAAACACAACTGCAACTATTCAGTCCTATTGGGAACTATTGACATTGACTACTATTGTAACCAACAATGACAAATTTCCAAAACCCAATGGGATCAATAAAATATATCTTTTATCTAACTTTAACCCAATGTGAACAGATTTAACTATGTATCTCTACCAAAAAAAAGTCACTGAAAACAGCTGACAACACATTTTTCTGAACCGGAATAGATACTGATCCAATGAAAACGATGCCATCACATAAACAATTTGATGTTTCCTCGTTTCGTTCAGCTTCATCAACAATTTAGAAACCTTCCATGTTCGTGATTGGATTTGAAGAGTTTGCCATTGGTCGCTTCCATGAGGAATCCCTGTATTTGCCATAATTTGCTGCTAAATACGTGACATGGATCAAGATAGTTGTCGTTTGAGTTTGTTATCCAAGTCTATTCTCATATGGCAAATATCAGATTCTACTAAATTCAAGGATCACAGCGAGAGAGATGTTCCATTGTTATCGCCGCTACTCCCTATGCCGACACAAAAGTTCAGACAACGGCATCCGGTTTTATTAAGAGCTCTTTATTGTAGAAGGTTATTAGACTTACGGGGCCAACTTTTATTAAGAGCTTTTTTTCGGCCTAATCTGTTTAACTTCTTTTTTTTTTGTAGACCTATTTATTTTTGCAAGAATGTATAACTTTATTAAAAATAGATTAATTTGTATAATATATATATATATATATATATATATATATATATAATATATATATATATATATATATATATATATATGTATTATTATTATTATTATTATCATTCTTATTATTATTTATTATTATTATTATTATTATTATTATTATTATTGTTATTAATGTATTATCAAAACAATAAATGATTTTAGTAATTCTCTGAATCAAAGAAGCCAAACAGATGATATCCACCTAGATTTCTCAAAGGCTTTTTGACAAAGTAGATCATAATGGATTACTAATATAATTGGATGGTTTGGTATTCAAAAATCTTCTTGAATTGATCAAATCGCTTCTTTTGGAACGCTCTCAACAGATACTTATTGTTGAAAATGAAGGTGTCAAATATAATCCCAAACCCTGATTTCACTTCTTAGGTCCTCGATTCTTCTTAATATTTATCAATTGATCAAAGACATTTGACCAAAATTTTTCACCAGGTACCTAACTAAGACTTTTTGCTGATGTAGTCTATTGTATAGAAACATAATTAACATGGCGTATTGCAAAATATTACAAAATGACCAAAACACACTGCAAGAATGGAAGAAAAAGTGGAAATTGGAGTTCCAGCCAGATAAATGCCAGGCACTAAATATATGCAGAAAAGTGAAAATAGTCAAGTCAGACCATTACATACATAACCAAAGCCTAAAAATAAAGAACAGTATAAAATATATATGTGTTACAATAGACACTAAATTGCAACAGAAAGAACAACATAAGGTAATATGCAGAAAAACAAATGGCCTTTCAGACTTCCTTAGAAGAAACCTTACAACTGTCCTCAAGGTGTAAAATAGAAGTGCTACAGGGCTTTAGTAAAAACCAGTCTTAGATTATGGTAGCTGTGTCTGGGACGGACACCAACACCTACATACAAGAAATTGATAAAGTACAAAATAATGCAGCCCGCTTTGTAACTAATACTTATACATACTACACTAAGAAATACCAAAACCACAATGAACCAATTGCATTGTATACCTTTAGAAGGCCATATAGCCATAAATAAATTTAATACTTTCTTTAAGGTTGCAAATGGCCGACTATTTATTCCATTAGATCTACTTAAACCCAATACAACTTACAAGAACAAACAGATCATGCTGTCAAACATACATGGTTCCATTTTCAAACATTGATTGTCACTTGCACTCATTTTGCCCTAGTACAGTATGGCTGTGGAATGGACTGTCACCAGCTATAAAAACTTGAAAAATAGTACTGAAGGCTTTAAAAACAGAATTAAATACATCACTTGAAACCAACATTGGATTAATATTTTGGATCAAATCAAATTATGCGCTTTTGACAGTAATGTATGTATTCAAAAATTGAGTTTGTCAGTCATTGTTATTATTATTATTATTATTATTATTATTATTATTATTATTATTATTATTATTATTATTATTATTATTATTGTTATTATTATTTTATTATTATTATTATAGTAGTAATATTGTTATTACGAATTTGTAGTAGTATTAGTAGTGTAGTAGTAGTAGTAGTAGTAGTAGTAGTAGCAGTAGTAGTAGTAGTAGTAGTAGTAGTAGTAGTAGTAGTAGTAGTAGTAGTAGTAGTAGTAGTAGTAGTAGTAGTAGTAGTAGTAGTAGTAGTAGTATTGTTATTATTATTAGTTATTATTATTATTATTATTATTATTATTATTATTATTATTATTATGAAAAAGAATAAGAAGAAGAAGAAGAAGCAAAAGTAAAAGGAAAAAGGAGAAGAAGAAGAAGAAGAAGAAGTAGAAGAAGAAGAAGAAGAAGAAGAAGAAGAAGAAGAAGAAGAAGAAGAAGAAGAAGAAGAAGAAGAAGAAGAAGAAGAAGAAGAAGTGAAGAAGAAGAAGAAGAAGAAGAAGAAGCTATCAATCTTGGAAAAGAAGAAGATTTGAAAAGACGAAGAAGAAGAAGAAAAGAAGAAGAAGAAGAAGAAGAAGAAGAAGAAGAAGAAGAAGAAGAAAAGAAGAAGAAGAAGAAGAAGAAGAAGAAGAAGAAGAAGAAGAAGAAGAAGAAGAAGAAGAAGAAGAAGAAGATTGATGTAAGAAGAATATCTAAAGAAGAAGAAGAAGAAGAAGATGTTGATGAATATCTAGAAGAAGAAGAAGAAGAAATTGAAAAAGAAGAAGAGGAAAAGAAGATATTTATATTCACATGTATATGTGACGATTGAAGCCTCCTCAAACACTCAAAACTCATCAGATTTGAAAGCAATTTTGCTTGTGAAATATAAAAAATTCGCCAAAGAAGATAAACCAAATTATTTTTTTGTTTACTTCTTTTTCTTATAAAACACCGAAGATAAAAACCGCCATACAATTGTGTAATGTAAGCTTTTTAAAGACATCAATTATTAGCTTTCAAGTTAAACTGTTTGGGGATTTTATTGCTACGATATGTTAAGTTGGGATCTAGTCCACCTTTTGACGTTTATTAATCGGAATTTCTCATAAACGGAAAGATGGCTAAGATGCGTAAAGCGGCACATTACATCGGTTCCAATTGTCCTTGAAATTAAATTGACTGGCGTCATCTCGGGCATAAGACAACACGCATAACACTTCACTGTGTTGAGCTGTGAGAGAAAAAGAAATATAATCTAGAAGTCCCTGATCCTCTAATTTTCATACCGTGTCAATGTCAGAGACATTTTCCCAATGGTCAAGTGGACCAACGATTGTCTCCTGTAAAAATGTTGACTGGATTTTTCAACACATTTAATTTATTTCACTTCTTACTCCGTACCACTAGTTTAATCAAAGCTCTTGTGAATCCGCAGGGAGCCCGAGTGGAGTGTAACTACTTTTTCTTTACCTCTCAGCTACTTGTGGAGCACATGCCATCAACCAAGGGCCGCCAGTCATCATGTTTTCCTCTGTCTCTCCACCTCCGTCTCAATCTCTCTCCTTCGTCATTCTTGACGCCCTCTAGATCTTTTCCCTTGTGGATTCCATGTTAAGCTTTGTCTGGCTATGTTGGATCTTGATCTTCTCTTTATAATGGACAATCCATCTCCACTTCCTATTCTTTAAATTTAAACCTATTTCAACTGGAAAATGCTTGGTCCTCTCATGAAGGCCTGCATTGCTGATAGTGTCACTGTGTCAAACCACAATGCGTCTCAGACAGCTGTTAGTAAAGGACTAGTCTAGCTTTTGGTAGTCTTCCAATCTTTGAGCCGTACATGAGGATGGATTTCACGTTTGAGTTGAAGATTCTAAGTTTAATTTTTTCATTGCTCGAATAGCTGGTCGATATCTTTCTCAATGCTAAAAATGCTAGTCTTGCTCTTTGTATACGCATCTTGGCATCTTCTTTCACTCTTCCTCTTTGTTGGTAGTGCTTCCCAAATAGCTACTTGAGAATCCGCAAGTGTTTCATCATTGATTGTGAAAGGGTTATTGCTTTTCTTTTACTCGAAGGATTTTAGTCCGAAACCGTTTATTTTTTTGTGCCATAAAGAAAGATATAAAAGATTATTCTTACAATTATCTGTAAAATTATTATCACTACCATCACCAGTTTCATTATCATTACCGCTCTTTTGAACATTATTCATTGCAATGACTACATTGATAGTTCTTTGTTGTTATGTTATACGTGTTTTGATCCCGTAATGCTTAAATTAATGTGTATAAGCTGTTTGTGTATGAAGAATAATTTATTTATAGTAAAAATGTGTTGTATTTCATATCATAATATTGCCATTTTTGGACAATTAAAACAATATGCTTATTTTATCAATAAATCTCTTATCTTAAACCTCTTGATCTTACTTCTATTATGTCTGTCTTTTCTTGCATCTGTCTGTGACTATAAATTATAATCTTATCCTCTGCAAAATCTTCATCGAGCTGAGACGCTTAAAGTCCATTTTATTCCATTTCACACTCTCTTATTTTGATTTCCTGGCATCTATGTAGATTATGGCTATCAAGAACAAACATTGTGATAATCAGTAGCCTCCTGGGCGGACTCTCCCGTTTTGGCTTAGAAAGACTGGAGGAGAGATGTCAGATTTTTAACTGAGCTGAAAGCAGAGAGAGAGAGAGAGAGAGATCTATCTATCTAGAGAGAGATCTATCTATCTATTAGATCTATCTAGGGAGAGGAGAGAGAGAGACAGAGAGAGGGAGGAGACAGACAGAGAGAGAGAGAGAGAGGGAGAGGAGAGGAGGGAGGGAGGAGAGGGAGAGAGAGAGAGGAGTGGGAGAGAGAGAGAGAGAGAGAGAGAGAGAGAGAGAGAGAGAGAGAGAGAGAGAGAGAGAGAGAGAGAGAGAGAGAGAGAGAGAGAGAGAGAGAGAGAGAGAGAGAGAGAGAGAGAGAGAGAGAGAGAGCAGCATGGATAATTACAACTTGCATTTCAAATGTACATGCCTTGAATATAATCTTTTGAGAGACTTCCAAAGTGTCGAAGTAACTTTCACATGCTCTAGCTCAAGTTAATCCAAAATAAAAATCAACAAAGTGTTAACAAATCTCGTAAAAGAGACCAAAACAAAAGGATTCCATTTTCCTTAGCTTCATCTCAACATTTGGTCGAATTTGAATCTTGTAAATAATGCTACCCGGGCAGTGGACAGGTAAGCACCTGTACGGGGGAGTAGATGATCCGCTCTATACGAGTCCCCTGCTGCCTTGCAGGCAGATCTTTACTGACCAAAGCCCTAAGAGTTAATCTGACAGAAAATAACAACCTGCTGCCTTGCATGCTGGTCTTGAATAATTAAGTCAATTAAGGGAGTTAACCCTGATTGGAAATAACAATGCCTGGTCCAGAGGGCCTCATTTTTATTGCCCCACCATCTACCTAGGGTACAGTGGGCTAATCCCCTGCTTATCCAAAACAACCTGATTCAGAGAAGTAAAAGTAATATAATCGGCTTGATCTTTCAAAGACGAACTTGAAACGCATACGGACTGTGATTTTTGGAACATGGAATGTTAGGGCAATAAATGGAAAAGAGAATTAGTTAAAGAAATGGACAAATTCAAAGTAGATATTTTGTCCTTTACAAAAACAAAGAAAAAGGACAAGGAATAGCAAATGTAGAACCGAATCATATTTTAATCTTCTCATGAGTAGATGCCAAAGATAGAGCTAGAGCCCTCCTAGTGCATAAAAGGCATGAACAGCTACTAGAACGTTGGAGATTTATAAGCCCACGGCTATTAGAGGTAAATATTAAACCAAAAAGAAGAGAAATTAAATTATTAATAGCTTATGGTCCAAACGAAGATGCAACTAAAGATGAAAAAGATATCTTCGAACATGATTCAAAAATAGCTGCAGAGAATCTTAAATCCAAAAAGGAACTAATGCTTTTAGAAGATTTAAACGCTAGAATAGGCAGCAATGTGAAAACGTCAGGAGGAGTAATAGGTAAAGAATGAGAGACAACAACTTCTCCAAATGGAGAGAGTCTAATAGATTTTTGCCCAAAGAATAACATGAAAATAGCCAATACCTTTTTTCCTCATAAAGATATCCACAAATATACAAAAGTAAATGAAGACAAATTGTGAAAAGTCAATGATAGACTATAGAATAGTTAGCAGCTCCCTTTTTTTACAGTACATTGGATGCAAGAGTAAACAGAGGAGTAGAAATATTTAGTGATCATCACTTAGTGATTGCCAAAATAAGATGACTGAGTGAAGAAAACAAGCAGAAAAGGAAAGAAAAAGAAAGCTAGTAAACTCAAAATAGAGGAACTAAATAAACCAGTAGTAAAACAAGTATACCAATCTAGGATAAAAGATTTATCAGTGAAAGACAGATGGATTGAATGATAGCCGAATAGAAGTAAAGTGACAGATGTATAAAGAGAAACACTCCTCAGTTGTACTGAAGAGGTCTGTGGTAGGAAACAAATTAAAGGAGATAGGAAAAGAACAGCATTGTGGAATGAGAATGTCATGACTAAAATCAAAGACCAAAAGAAGGATGCCTGGAAGAAATACTTGCAAACAAGGAAAAAGAGACCAAGAGCATAGGATATATTGCGTGAATAAAAGAACTATCGCCAAAGAGGAAGTTGGAGAAAAGCAAAACAGAACAATGGGAAGAGTTTGGACAAAGACTTCAAAGCTATCAGTATCAAGGAAATCAAAAGCTGTTCTGGGGAGCAATGAAAAGCATGAGAAAGACCAAAGCATGCCACATAATAATGCAACAGGAAAACTTTCTTTGAAAAAGAGAAACATTGACTTGCATTTGTGTTTTATCGACTTAGAACAGGCATTTGATACTGTGAGGAGGGAGGAACTATGGCATATTCCTTACTAAGAGGGATACACTACTATGTATATACCAGGATACAAAATTTAATAGAAGCCATTTTAAAAGTTTTACAATACAATAAACCAACATGTGCAACTTAGAACAGGTATTTGATACTGGACGAACTATATCTAAAAGAACACAATGTAGAGCAAAATTTAATACTATTAAAAGTTTTTACAATAAACCAACATGTGCAATGAGAGTAGCTGGAAACATCTGCAGAATTTGATGTAGATAAGAGTAAGGGTTGTATCCTAAGTCCTCGTCTGTTTATCACGTTTATGGATTCAGTCGCAAAGGCATCCTCAAAAATGAAGAAAATGAATGTAGGTATGTGGAATCTCAAACCAGTAGATGTATCAATGCTTTCATTTGCTGATTATTTAGTTCTTTTTGGAAAATACGAATATCATGAACAGTGAATAACTAAAAGAGGAATGAGAGTAAATGCAAAGAAAACCAAAACAATGCTAACTAGGGAAGCTAAACACAATTTTTTAATTGGGCAGGGGAGAATTTAGAACAAGTTCAAAGCTACAATTACCTAGGAGTAATGATTAACTCAGAGGGAAAACTAAGAGAATTGTCAACAAAAACCAAAATGGCAATATGCGATACAGTTTATTGTCCTACTACTACTATGGCACCGAAACTTGGACTTTAGACAGTAGAGCATACTAATAGAGTACAGGCAGCTGAAATGAAATATCTAAGAAGAGTAGTAGGGAAAACTAAAAGAGACAAAATCAGAAACACAACAATAAGAGATCAAACCAAAGCAGATGGCATAAAAACTAAGATAAAACAAATCAATTGAAACGGTTTAGGCATGTAAACAGAATGAATGACAATAGAATAGCTAAGTCAGTATACAGTGCTAAAGACCAAGGTAAAAGACCAAAAGGCAGACCTCGGAGAAAGTGGGAAGAAGATATAAAAGAGGCATTGAAGCATAGGAATTTAACTTTTTTGGAAGGAAAACAGAAAACGCCAGGACAGGGCATCCTGGAGAAAGATCATCTCGGGCATTTGAACCCATACACCGAAAGGTAGAAAGAGAACTGATAAAGAAAGAAAGAAATAATGCTACAAACGATAAATAATTGCCTCGGACTTACAGTCAGCATACAGCACTGGTTTATTAAAAACTACCGGTACATGTATTAGCCTACATGTTGTCGTCGTGTATTTGTCTTGGGTTATTGTTTGTTTCGTTGTTCAAAAGAGGTCGCAAGACAGTGCTGTTAAATCCTAAAGACATGCCAGAGTATAGAGTTAGAGCCTACGCGTGTGATACTGATATAATCCCGATATAACGTCTACATAATATTGTGCATGATGCTGTTGCATAGTCTAGTGTAGACAATTTTATTCATGTGTTGTTTGATGAAGGCATGCACCCAAAACGTCCCATGTTTGTTCTTTTTTCTTAGTTGGGGTTATTGTTGTTTATCATTTTTAACTGTAAATTTGTTAGCTCGATTGGTAGCACGCTTTCTTTTCATGGCGAGGCGATGGGTGCCGACGCAGAGATCGCGGATTTGATCCCCATGGTGGCCTGGATTTTTTTCTGTCTATTCCTTGTGTTTGTCTCGTCTTTGTTCCTATGGGGCTTTTTATATAATCTTGTGTCATTACATTAAGGAAACTAACAGTAAGTTAAAAGACAGTTGAAGAGTGAAAAGAAAGAAGTAGGACATACCTACCAATAGCCTCCGCTAACCGCTCACCGTTGTGCATTCATCGAGTCGTAATAGTGATAATACATTGTCAAAAATTTCTCATCCACCATATCCGGTTATCTCAGGATTAATTAAGGGGGGTGGCTCCTGGTGTGATTTTTTTGCTTTTGAGTTTGGGTTTTTGCTTTTAGTATGTACATGAGCAACAGTCAAAATACAGTCATCCTATTATTGAAAGTTTGTAGCGTCCTTGGTTGCCATAGAAACGGTTGCCATCTTGGATTTTGACCCAATTTTCTAAATCTATCTCCTTCCTTAGTTATGAATGAAATCACACAAAACCTGTGCGGATCGTCTTTTCCATTCAATATCTAAAGAGTGACGTCGGTTTTATTTTGGATATTTTATTTTAATGAATTTTTGAAAATAAATATGTCGGGAATATAAAAAACCGTCATTTTCATTAACAAATAAAAACAATCCTCAAAACGTTTACAAGATATTAAAAAAAATACGGACGTCATTCTATTAACATTGACAAGAGGAACATGTGTTCCAAATATAAATGGCGGAGGAGACAGATTTTTAGTGTGAAAAAACTACATTTCGAGAAAAATGCAAGTAAAAAAATCAAAAGAAAATAACACCAAATAAACGCTTCCGACTGGTTTCCCTTGTTGTAGCAGTCCCCTTACTCTTTCGACAGTCTCTGACATTGTTACTAATGTTAAGAGAATTATACATCTAAATTTAAATGTGCACTGTTGTGAAAACAGACGTCAAAATAACCGTTTTGGGTTTTTTTCCCCCCTCTATACCTATGCTTGTGCGCGTGTTTACATAATCACTGACGCGTAACGCCTCTTACATCACACAGCGATGGGCTGAATCGACGAGCGGTATCGGCATAAGCCAGGCGATCTTGGTGTTGCCACATTTAGTAAATAGCCGCCAATACACGAGTTTTTACTGGCATTTTCTCAGTCAGTGTTAGGGTAATTTACGTCAAAATTTGTACTGTTTTTACTTACACAATATTTTGTAACAAAAAGATTATACTTATACTTATACGTCATATGAACATTTGTCGGTCATAAACTTGTATACAAATGATCGTTCTACCTGAATATGCAAAGAACAGAAAATCAACCTTTTGGTCCCAAACTCGCCAGTCCCCCCCCCCTCCCTCCCCAAGAGGAACAGCAAGATGAAACTGGAGGATAAGAGAATAGTAAAATAATGAAGGGATGAAAGGAGGAGGAGGGAGATAGATAGATAGATAGAGATAGATAGATAGAGAGAGAGAGAGAGAGAGAGAGAGAGAGAGAGAGAGAGAGAGAGAGAGAGAGAGAGAGAGAGAGAGAGAGAGAGAGAGAGAGAGAGAGAGAGAGAGAGAGAGAGAGAGAGAGAGAGAGAGAGAGAGAGAGAGAGAGAGAAAGAGAGAGAGAGAGGGGGGAGGGATGCTGTGCTCTTGTTACGTAGTACTAGTAGAGAAGATGCGATAATTCTGTACGTTTGTCGTGGTTGTAGTAGTAGTTTGTAGACAATGTAGATGCTACAATGCTATACATTCATGTATCAATATTAATATTATAATGCTTTGAGTTTGTAAATATAAGAGATATAATATCATTAGTATTAGGACGGTGTCATGTACTTTGAAGAGATATGATAATGCTGTGTTTTGTAGAGATGCTATAGCGCTGTGTGATATGTAACATGCTATCCATTGCTAGTGATCTGTGCTTTGTAGCTGTAGAGATCCTATATATGATATATAGTGCAATGTTGTATTTGTACGCTTCTTGTAGATTATACTACATGTATAGTATAATGTTTTACTACTTTGAGTTTTGTGGTAGAGGCTTTAAATTAATGCTACATATTTACATGACTGTTTTGAAAATGTAGAGATGTTAATAGTAATAGTAATACAAAAGACAGGTAGATTTGATACTAATGATTGATATTGCTAAAGTGCTGAATGCTGTGCAGATAGATCATAATAGATGTGGATGGTGTAGTATTTTTCTCAGTATTGATGTATGCTTTGTAAATGCCGAACTCTAATAATGCTGTGGTGTGCTTTGAAGTTGCCTAGTGCTGTGTTTTGTGGAGATGCTGTTACGGTGCTGTTATGTTTGTGTAGCTACTACTGCTGTAGCATTCTGTTTTGTAGATATGCTTTTATTATTATAGTGCCGTGTGCTTATGTAGCCGTTATAGTATCGTTGAAAAGATGCTATAGTACCATCTACTTTGTAGACATGTATAGTGCTAGCGCTTTGTGGGTGTTTTTATTTATTTATATTTATAGTAATAGATGTACAAAGAAAGAGAGGTACTTACCAGTTACTAGTATGTCTAGTACTGTCTGCTTTGTAGATGCTATGGTGCTGTATTTTGTAGATATTAAGCTACTACTCTGTGTATTTTTGTAGTACATGTAGTAGTTGTAGTGTAGAAACTAGTGTTGCACCTTTCATATAGATGCTTCAGAACAGAGGTTCTAGTCTTGTGTGCATTGTAATGGTGTGTGCCTTGTAGTAGATACATGTACTTTAGCGATGAGCAGTTGAAGATGATATTGATACAGTGTTGTATCACTGTAGTATGCTTTGCATCTAATTCTTGAGTACATGTATTACTGTCATCCCACAAGATTTGGATTTTCCCCACTCAAAATAAGTTTTATTCTGGTCTTTAGTGTGTAGATATATGCTGCGTTTATTTTGGCAGTTTGTTGCTTATCAAGTCTGAAAGAAGAAAACACAAACAAATCCCAAACCAATTAATCAGACCCACATACATGTACACACAGCAAACACCCAAGAACTTTGATCTGAATTTACAACCACACAATTTTCTTCTCATACTCTTAGTTCAGCCACAACACATCAATTTCAACTTTTGAAAACGCAAAGAAAAACGCATCAAACTAGGACATGAAAATTTAACGCTCAAAGGAACTTTATTAAGATTATTTTTTTCCTTCATTTTATTTTTTCATTTATTTGTTTCTTTAATTATTAAGGTAAATAGACAAAAGCTACATTTTCTAGCTGTTATGCGCAAAAAACCACAGAAACAATTCATGGGGAAGAGGGTAAAACCATCAAGCAAAAATATTTCTCTGTAACACTTAATTTTGCTGACATTTAAGGTTACCTCATCTTCACCACAATGAAATAACTTTACAAACAGCATAATGATCATAAAAGAAAAACAAAAGAGAAAAAGAAAAGCAAAGCAAAATTGAAGTGGACATTTTGACCGCCAGCAACGCCTCTCTCAGCAGACCAAACGGACAAGGAAAACGATTTGAAATTGTATTTTTGTTTGTTTTAAAATGAAGAGAAAAAAGTATCAATCAAGTGGTATTAAAAGCAACATTTAAGATGATTTACAACCTTGAAATCAAGTGCAGGTGATCAGGACTAAAGCATGAACCGCCAGATTTACAGAGGCTTGAAACAACCACAAGTCACTCTTCCTGAGTGAATGATGATGATAATGGTGATAGTGATACTGATAGCTATGATAAAATTAATACCAGGAGGTAGTATACACTTTCCAGTTTGGAATATGTCGATCGAATGAAAGCTTCGCCTCCATTTACATGAAATTTTTGTTTACATGTACCAATTAGTTGAAGGAGAGCAAGGGTACCATTGAGGAGAAAAACCTTTGCACAAACTATACATTACAAAAGACAAAGCAAAGACATTTCTTTTAAGTAATCCTGGTTACTTCTTTGCAATTCATGAATTGAATGGATGGATAACAAAGAGAGTGAATGTGGGGCACCTCTACCCACTGATATGATTAGGATGATGGTATTATTACTGATTCATGGTAAACACATTGCGCTGGTTCATAGAAAAAGGATGACAATGGACGTGGCTAATCATGTTGTAAAAGTTTCAAACCACTAAATCAAAATCCCAGCTATATTTGAGAGCCATTACATGCATAAGTAATTCCACTCACACACACACATACATATGTAATATATATGTGTAGAAAACACCCTTAATCACAGTGACTGGTGGACCTTGTCCTTACTACCAGTCGAGGAAATCAATGGCACATTTTTGTACAAGTGTCATGAGAGATGAAGAGATGCAAGCTCCCAGAATGAGATGAAGCTAGTCTATTTTCTATCATTTATGTTCATAAATATGAATGTGGTCAGAAATATAATAAAAGTGATTTAATACTAATTTCAAAATGAAGCGGTATATACCGGATTTTAATAAAATCTTTAAGACTTGTTTGAACCTGATACTGTTTGAAAATTGAAGAGATGACAGAACCTAAGACAGGTGGTAAAATCATGGCAGAGAGCAGCCAATTCCTTTACATGAGACTGCCAACAACCAAATTTCGGAAAACAAATTATGATACAAGGGACATCACACATCCTCTTTAATGTGAGCTTATACATATATTTACACAAGGGAAAGGTGGACAGGTATATGTATAATCTATATATAATTGAGTAAAATTTATATGAAGTGAATAATATATTATTTATATTATAATCTGATGAAAAACAATATACGGTGAAACATAACAAATGAGAAGGAATCACTACAAACTCAGGAGTAGTGCTAATATTATGGAAACAATCACAGTTACATTATTCAAGTATCATTTCAATAAGGGATCTTCAGAGAAAGTCATCGACCATCCTATATTTACTGGACATAGTTTATTTACACAAATTATATTACCATCTTTTTCACTTGAATACAATGGAATAATATGGTATGTATGTACATTGAGGATGATACATTTTAGCTTATCTTAAGTTCTTTTTCATGATATACAAAGGACACACAAAATCTGTGACATAAAACCAATGGGTAAGACATGTCAGCCATTTGCAATGTGGATGATGAATTATATTTATTATTTTCTCTCAATATTTTGCAACAAAATGGCAGTAATTATAGCAAGAAAATGTGCTTTCCAAATCCAGCATTGGACGCTTAATCACAAATTTAATTGTCCAGAGAATTTAAACACAAGTGCTAACAAGTGAAATGTGTTATCAGCCATTTTACCCCATGTGTCATTGGTGAATAGAGTGGTTTAACGTCAACATGGCAATAACATCAGTACAGCGAGTCTTGTTTGATGAATCTGTTATAACTCGTCTTTATTTCCATACAGACATATGTTGTTTGTTCCATACAATAACAAGATTCTGTTATTAGTGTTATGATCTTATTCTGTCTTATAGTGGGTGGTTGTGCTGATGTTGCAGTGGCTGTGTTGATGTTAAAAGGATATTTGGAACATTCCTTGTACCAATCAATATGCACAGTTTATACAAATGGGTCATGTTTATTACAAGATGGACTATTTTTAGATGTCTTTCAGCGCCATAAGATGAGTTATTTACACAAATAGGCTCCTATTTTACATGGCCTTTTTACTTTGGTCTTTAGGTAGCTTACTGACGTTAGAGCACCTTTGTATATCTGGTATAATTGGTCAGAAAAAGCATTATCTCCTTTTCCTTCTTTTCTTTAGGAAACTCAATTCCCCCACTCATAAGAGATTGTAGGACTACTTTTAAAATGAGGCGTATGTTATATCTATTACATTTTAACTCTTGCAGGAAAGCAGAACATTTCTTTCAATGTTAAACAAAATCAAAATTTAAGAAGTTAGGATAGATAAAATATTTATAAATTATTTTCTCACGAACTTTCTCAGAGATAAAAACTGAAACCTTTGACCGAGGCCATTGTGAATGACCCTCGAGGATAGTTTCACAAGTAGGAAAGGTGTCTGAAAAAGACTTTTGTTAGGATCTCAGATGCTAAGAAGTAAAGAAGCTTTCTTCTTGAATAATCATTCAACAAAATTCAAAACTAAAAGACAAAATAATAGAATGTACAGATGTCAATATTTAAAAAAAATAACGCATAGGGGGAAACAATGTTGTGACCATATGTCTGGAGAGGGAAGTGGGGGAAATTAAATTCCCAAAGAAGCTGAAATCTCATGAGAATGAGAACAATGATCACTACCAAATAACCAAAGTAATTGAAGACATAATTTTCCTCCATATCAATTTATTAACTTAAACAGTACCTCCCTAAATAGGACATCCCCATGAATTTTGCCTTCGAGGACAATGGAGCTAAAGAACGATTCTGATGACACGCATCTAACAAAATCCTTAAGTTGCTCTTCAGCGCGAGAAATTGAAGTTCTGAGTCGATTGCAAATGGTCTAGGGGACGCAGCATGCCATAGGGTCGCCTCAAAATGATATTGTCTTCTCTGTGAACCCGTTAACCACCAGGACGACCGTGACAGCTGTAGCAAGTTATTTTCAGTCCCATATCTATATTTGTGACGATGTCTAGACTGGTGGGATGCTGCTTCATTACTCATCTTTTGGATCATGTTCTCAAAGTACAGCAGGTGCGTCCTTCACAGCATGATAGATGATATTCTTAACCTGGAAAAACAAAAAAACAAAAGAGCTTAAGAGATGAATTTGAAATCTAAGGGTCTTTGACAACTTTACACGCATATTTTAAGAATAACCTAAACAGCACAAAATGAGGCTATCTATGTGAGAATCATTCAAATAACTTATTATGAAGTCGTTTAATTAAATAAAATCTATAAGGATCAATGAAATATTCAACATGAATATAATCATGATTAGATAATATACAGGGAAGAGACAAAGAACTGCATTGAGAACCAGAGAAAAAAATAGACACCATTTATCCCCCCCCCAAATTGGAAATTTCTGATTAATTATCGGTACTTAGAAATCAGTGATGAAATAATACAAAAAGCCGTTGTCAATTTTCATTTGTAAGATTTTAAAGACTTATAGAAGTATGCTCAATTCTTACCTGCAATTTGTCTTCATGGTTGGAATGAGTCTCTGACAGCTGCCGGAACTCTTGGGAGTAAGCCGGAAACAATGATTCAAGTGTTCTGGGACACAAAGTCCTCTGCAACTTTCACACAGCTGTGTAGATTTCCTGCCTGGATGGTAAGAAATAGCAACATCTCTTTCAGAATCACTGTCACAATCACACATTGAGTAACGTAAATATTTCCAATGATAGAAAGTTATAATTTTTTTTGCAGTCCTGATCTTTTTCAAAACTACTTGTCTGATATACAACTTTGGGGAGTCTTGATTTCATACAATTTTCATAATAATAAGAAATTTCAGAGACTATAGCTCAATATACAAAGCTTTCAGACCATCAACTTTGGTTATTGAGTCCCTAAGTATCATTACTCCATGCAATAATCCATTGCAAAACTATCACATATCCAGGATAGATCATACTTGTTTTGGGACCATTTTCCATATTGTGAAATTGAGTTATTTGGTTGCATCGGCATTTAAGGCACATGTATTGGTATACAACAAAGACTCCTCACAATACATTTTTATGACTTTTTACAAAGAGGGGAAAAAGAACAAAAACTCATCGATGAAAAAGCTGTTTCATTGACATTGACTGCATCCACCATATGCGGTCGGTAATCCCAGGGTGAATTAAGAAAAAACAGCAAGATGGATCACCAGATAAGTGTAAGAGTGAATGAAAGAAGGACCCACCAATAAATCCCATCAACAGCCTACTATCAAGGAGAGGGAGGAGAAGAGGAGAAAAACGATTGTTCTACAGAACAGTCACCCTATACTTAACACTGATAAACAGAAAAACATTTCAGATCAGATGAATCAATTTTCAGACCACCAAAGTGTCATACTGTCAGAGTCAAAGGCAAACTAGTGGGTATTAAATATTCACTTTTTGTCTTTTCCTCAATGTTCATTGATTAACTCATAGACTACCACTGTCGCACGGTGCGATCACGTTACACTTACGCCATAGTACAATTGTAACACATGTGTGATTATAACGTTACTGGGCCGTAACTATAGAAAGATGGTGTATATGCAATTGTGTTATGGAGCATCTATGCTTATTATTCTTCTTCTGTTTCTATCGGTTGATTTTTTAATGATTTATTTTACTGCTGGCAGTGCAAGCCTTCACTTTAACCCGTTTTCTTTGCAAACTTATGACATAACTACTTCGACTAGTACTACAATGAGGTCTACAAGTCTGAAACAACATAGACAGCACCATTTTCGCTCATTATTTTCATCTACTTATTGATGGAAGTAGTGTATTGTGTGAATGTTGTCTCCACCCCAAAAGATTTTTAGCTTCTCAATTTCACCTTCACTCATCCCCACTCAGACAAACTGGTGACATATAACCAATTTTTATTGGTGCCAATATAAAGTTTGATCTCTTATGAACGCTGTGTTTAACAAATGAAGAGAAAATAACATCAAATAACAAAGTTACGAATTATTTAAACCACCCTACTTTTTTGGGTACCCGCACCATAATCTTGTGTTGAACCTTGGGCAGTCTGTGAGTTAACCATACATATGACATTAAAACAATACAAAAGGATCATTCAGACCTTTGCAAGTTTGCTGAGAAGATGTGGAACTCTTACCTGGTGAGGTGCACCAGCAGGTATAAAAATGGCATCGCCTGAGCACTGAACAATAGTATAGCCCTGAACACCGATTATTGTAGAGGCGATCACAGAGCTCCTTGGTCAGGTACCAGCTTTGGTCATGGATGGCATCATGGTCGGTTTCTATGATTTCACCACGTTCCTTGGCCACCTAAGATGAGTTGCAAATAAAGAAGATGAAAATCAGGAAACATGGTTTCTTGGTAACATTAAGAGGAAACAAATCTAGTATAAAAGCAAAGAAAAAGTTGCTTCTATACCAGTTCTATTCTGAGACCGGTTCTAACTCTTCAAAAATAATACCAGAGAGTGCATACATCACACAGAATTAAATAATTTCAGAGTTCCTTATATATCTCTCGATTCAATATCTCAAAAATAAAGAAACACTATTAAATCCACTGTTTTCCCTTCTAAGCTATTTAAATTTCTGTCAATCTGTCTTATCTATGTTGATATTTTATCTGTTTCTATCTTAATATCCTTTTATATCCTTGAATAAAAATTTTTTGTTAAAAATGAGGAAGAGTATATAAATGATAACACAATGTCCAAACCATTTTTCTTTTCTTTTAATTACCCAATGTTGTCTCCTAGAAGGACACTCTTCTTACCTTGTTGAGGAAGTCTCTAATCTTATCAGCGTCATGAGCATCATAGATGTGCCACAAAGCACCTGGGATTTCATGAACCTCACGAATTCGCCTTTTTGTAATACTATCACAACCAACATCATCAATGGCTTTGACTGCAGCTGCAAAATAAAAATGACTCCATAAATAAGAGAACCATTTGCAGAAGAAAAGAGAAAGACTAAGAAAACTTTGACACCCCCCCAAATTAATTTAAAAGATTGTATCCAATTAATTTCTTGCAGGCAAATATTTGGCTGCAAAGCATTTTTCAAGGATTAAACAAAAAACAGAACCCTTTAATGAAATGGTCCGAAGAAAAGCAAATGACATTTGAAATAATTCAACACTAAGTTTTCATACCAAAATTCTTGTGATTGTGAAAGCTTACCTTCCTCCTGTGCTTTGCGGCCTCCTAGTCCATCACCAGGAACGCCAACGTAGACCATGACATTGACAGCATCCGATATGTCTAGGTGCAGATTAGTTGTGCCTTCTTGTGGATACTGAGAAGAACCATAGGCATTGTACATCTTAGGACCCAAGTCTGGACGAACCAAGAAGTCTGGAAGACGTGAGGCCAGGTTCAACTTCCCATTTCTCTGAGTGTATTCGGGAAGTGGAAGGGCTTGCATTAAATCCTGGAAGCGAGACGGAAGAAGCTCACTGAAATCATCACCAGGCTGCCAGTCTTTCAGTTTGAGAAGCATTGGCTCGTCACTTTCATCCCTGGGACGGTCTGGAAGACAAAAAAGTTTCCATAAATTTGCAGCACAAATATCAAACATCTTTCAAAAAAATGAAGGCTTGCATTTTATGATTTTCATGGGATAAATGTACAACATGGACGAACATATCAAGACTGTACTATCTCATCACAGACAGGAGAGAAACATTTAACAATAATTTATTTTTCTTCAATGTTCAAGTTTACTTGAGTCATAGCCAATCAGTTTTATACTTGAGAAGTGAATGTACCCCATTTATCCAAATGGAAATATTAATTTGCCAAAAATACAAAAACCTTAAAATCTGTTTCTATTCTGAAAAAATCAGATTATTCTTTCTTTGTTCAATCATTTAGTAACAAGAAAAGAATTATTAATTCATTTCATTTCACTTACATTGTCCACTACATGTGGTGATCTCATGAGTAAAGATAAAACATGTCGGTATTGTAAGAGAGAGAAAGGAAAAAAGTAGGACCTAATGTAGAGATATTCACTTACCATTTACTAAAAGACTAAAACAATTCCAAATATGAAAGAAAAAAGGACAGTCACAATAAGAGAAAAGCAAGAGAAGATCTCTTATAAAACAGAATGGCACTCTTGACTTATCCCAAGTTTTCCAACCATCCCAAAATTCAGACATGGTGTGGCCTATACGGCATCTCCAGTGCGACAGTTGACTACCTCATTTTCGATGTGGCCAAAACTCCCTGCTGAACATTTCTGGTTCCAAAGACTAATATTCATGGCTTTGCTGGTACAGGAAACCAAAAACAGGCTATTGTGAAAAGAAAAAGAGAGAAAAAGGGGGTTTAATATAGGATGTCTCCTGGAAAGTTAGCCTAGCTTATTATTATTTAAAAAAACACGTGTTACCTGATTTCCCCAACAAAAAAAAAAAAAAAAAAAAAAAAACAACAAACCCCACCCCACTCCAACCTTAAAAACTCCAAACAACCAAAAATTAATAAATAAAACTTTTAACATACCTGGAAAATCAAATATTATGGAATATTGAACATTAAGGTATGTTTAACATGAAAATGTGAAATATCAAATAACCTGGCCACGTTTCCACTGTTCCTGGAAGATCTGAAGATTGCTCTATGATGAGCATCATGCAGCCTCAGAAGTCAGTCACACAGCCAAGAGGCACATCAGATACAGCACACTTGTTTCTGTAAGATTATGGACCATAATCAGTACTTTTCCACCCACCAAGGCGAGGTGTATAATGCAAAAACTTGAAGGGGCACTACCGTCCATGCAGCTCTCTCTACCACAGAGTGAATAATGTCAGCAAGAGAGCTGGGTAACCAGAACCTTTCTTGTTTTCTTGTCATTTTGGAGCTTTGACCTGAGAAGAAACCCAAGAAAAAAATTGTTACATTAAATATATTGTACGCTGAGTCAGCTACACTCATGATAACAATATAACACATTGTGAGTTCAAAAGATCAAAAGGATTCATTTTCAGGAATCACCACAGACATGCAGGTTCATTAACTTTACATCCTTTATCCCCAACAGGGCATCTCATTGAAAGCCTCTCTTAACTCCATGAGAACACGGTATAGCGGCTTGTTAAACGCTCTCTTATCCTTCTCTGCCTAAAGCAAATACCTTATTCACAGGTGAGGAAAGCAGAGAGCGCTAACACAAGATTACACCATTGCATAAATAAAAACCTCATACCAGTTATGATTTGAACAGTATTGTGATTACAAACTCAAACACTACTGATTGCACAATAACAGTTGATTTTTTTACATTAATGACACAATTATCACCAATAACAGATAATGGAAAATAACAGCTTTCTTTCCTTTGGCAATTTGAAAATAGCTTTTCTTTACAAAATTTGATGTGATAGATTATTCTTGGTTTAAATTAAAAAGAATACCATGGATTCTAGCCATAATAATACCCAGCAATGGCATAAATAGTTTAACAGCAAAACTGGGACTACTTTGAAAGCAGTTTCTCGTCAGCAGCCCTGGAGTAGAACAACCCTTTTATCCCCTTCCTCCGTGATGTCTTCATCAACAGACTTGTCAGATTTCCGTTTAGGATCAGCCTTGTCACGATTGGACTCTGAATCCATGTAAGCAACTTCTGCCAGAATGCTAAGCGGGAGGATGTGGTGGCAGGGTTGTAACTGTCCAGGTGTCCTGGTGTTTCTTGAACTTGGTCTGCTCCTTCCATGGTTGTCAGCACCCAGCCATTTGGCAGCTTGTGGTTGGACACAGCGTGCAACAGTTGCTGCTTGAAGGAGGAAAAGAAAAAGAAAAGGAAAGAGTAATATGTGTATTCCATTTCAATTTACTCATCCATCATGTGTGGTGAATTAGGAGGAAACAGCAAGATGAAAGATGCCTGAAAGAGTGATTTGATTTGATTTATCCACATCCACTAATAAGGTGATCTCAGGTGAAAGGAAAGAAGTAAAACCTAACATTAGCGATGCCAATCATTTATCTTTTTTTGCAAGTTTAATTGAAATTTACCCTGCCCACCATTGTGGTGATAACTGGGTGAATTAAGAGAAACAGCTAGATTAAAAATGGGAGCATAAATACAAGCAGCCAACCATTTATGAAAAGGAGTCCCTTATAGCCTTTAAAACAGCACACAAAACAAATAAATAGTGAAGACAGCCCAATTGAAATAAAGATAGGAGGGAAAGAGACAAAGAGAGACAGATACTGAAAAATAAAAAGATCAGGATGTAGTGTTAGCAATGGCAAGCTCCCAGCTCTAGGCAAAGTAAAATCAAGAAATGTGAAAGAAAAAACTGAGTTCTATATTTTGTAACATGTTTTCAATCTAGTCAATTGCAAGGCCCATCTAATGTTACAATGAAATCCCTTTCTGCTTTCCATGATAAACTTTGTAAGCCCCCCCCCCCCCCCCCCACAGAAGTCTAGGAAATTCTCATAAATGATGTCAAAGTTGCTTAAAAATAAAATCAGAAATAAAGTTACCTGATTGATTCCATTTTAGATGGCCCCCACCAGCATTCTCAATGTTGCTTCCTCCACAAGGACAATTTGAAGGAATGGATCATTTCATGCAGATTTCATGGATAAGACGACCAAGTTCCCATAAAGCTGTTGATAAAACAAAAAACGCTTAACAAAGGTAGTTTAACTATAATTGCTATCTTTCAGTTGTGATTCAATTGGTCCCCCTCATGCTTGTCAGCAGAGACAGCCTGTTGTCAAATAATTCCCAAATATGCTAAATCACATTACTGTTGCATGATCTCTCAACACATTCATGTAATGAAACCTCAGGCAACGCTGTTAATGTACAATTATTTAAAATCTAAACCAGAAGCTTGAACACAGGCCCATTTAGTAAAAAAAAGCATGTATTCATTTTAATTTAAAACATCAGAGTTGTTCATCATAACCAAAGGAAATAAAAGCCAAACTAACACAAAACAAACAGAAAAGCAGCAGAAACAATAGAAAAACCATTACCATCACTTGGGATAATTTGGGTTAACATCATTTTTGAGCATCATGGGCTTGACGATTTGAACTACATGTCAACCACTTGTCTTCACTTAATTTAAAAAAAAAAAAGATGAAAAAGGGACCACAATAAGGGTTTAATTTGCTGCCAATGTGGACAAAATAATGATGCACAGTATCAATTGCTACATTCATTAAGTTGATGTAACAAAGGAAGAAATATATTTTAAATTTGTTATTCTGTTGTTTAACCATTATATTGTCAAATATTTCAATAATTTTTAATATCAGAGTTGATAAAAAAAAACTAAATAAAGAAGTAAAAACTATATGGAAACATAGAGAATCTTTCGATTAACAGTAAATATCAATTTAATTTAATTTAAAGAGACTCGACTTATTTTTTGCTTCCTTAATCCGAACTTTGTAGCAATCCAGACAGACAACAAAACCACATTTTGCAAAACCCAGTGCATGTTGAAAAGAGTGGTGTCGCAAACATCACACATTTCCTTACACCCATGACAGCCCTCTTCCATACAATTTTAACTGAAAGAAAGATAAAAAACCCAGTAGTTAAGATACTAATAATAATGAATATCTTAAAATTATATTCAAATTTAAAAAACCAACACAAAACCCCAAGAGAATCCTTTTACTCTCCTTTTCCCTTTTCTTAAGAAACATAATTAATGTGAATGACAAAAATGCGTCTTGCATATACACTGCTTATGGAAGGAACATGAGTACCATTATCATGACATTATGAAGAAAATCAAGGGTGAATATTGCAATGCAAAGTTCCCCGAAAAAAGCTAGAAATCTTAAAACCCAACTTAAAGAATGAAAACTAATCAAACCGTTAGTTAAAATCATTCTTACCCTCTTCCCCTGCCCATGACTTGGCTTCTCTTTCCTGCTCCACGAGCTCACAAATTTAGCCCCGACTTTGGAAATGATGAACTTTGAGTTTTCCACATCTAAATCAGGTTCTTCAACTGATGATAGAACAAGAGAAATTATTCTAGCAATCATAACCGATGAATATTCTCTGATAAAAGCACACATATATAACATATATCTTGATGTCCTGAAGCAAACTTTATTTTGTGTGTAAAAGAAATGACTCATCACGAGATAAATTATATGCAATGACTGTGTAGAGAGATACAAGAAGAGATGTGGCTGAGAAAAAGTAAAGAGTTTTATCCCAATCAAAATCTTATGATTGTCTGTTTATTTTCAATCTTCCCGGTCCACAGTATTTTATGACCTCAAGATAAATTAATAGGAAACAGCCTGATGAAAAGCGTAAAGAATGTAACAAGACAAAAAACAAGATACAAAATTTACTTACATTGTTGAAATTTACCCCGCCCACCAAGCGAGGTGATATTAGGCTAAATCAATAGGAAATAGCAAGATGAAAGACATGTGAAAGAGTGAAAGGAAAGTAATAGGATCGATCCAGGACGAGAAAAAATGGTACAATTTAAAGCACGAAAGACAAAAAGCATATATTTGACAAAGAGGATGTACCAGGGAATCTGGGCAACCAGGGCTCAATGTCATCTGGGTCAGCGTGACAGCTCCGAGAAGCCTTCAATCTTTACAATACCGCGCTGGTTATATCGCAATCTAGGTCAGTGAGGAAAAGAGAGATATGTTAATTCTAAACACCATTTTGGCTGATGTAAAATAAAATAAATTAAACAATGATAATGATAAGTATGTTTACAGTAAAAAGATTGCATGAACTTTTCTTATGTGACCAACTTACCTCTAAAAGCATAAAATCGGCAGAAAATGTTGGGCTGCTTTTTACTGCGTTACAGGCGTCATTTTACACTCTCTGCATTTGGTAAGCTTTGGGGTTGTTTCACTACACGACCCATCTTGAATGAAAGGCTCCATAGATTTCTTCAAGGAAGCTACTGATTGTTTCACAAGTGGCTTATTAAATGAAGAACCTAATGAGAGAAGAAAAAGAATGCGGAAATGAGAAAAAATCGGCATCACTTTCTCTGCAACCTACATGGAAACAAAGAATCTTTCCATTCACAGTGAATATCACTTTAATTTTAATTTTAATCCATTGCTTCTCAAGGTTTAATTAGGTCAATAACCTGAACTACTAAGCACAGGGAGGAAACTCTTGCAACATAACATGGTGCCAGTAAAATATCTCTTGTGCATACACCACTGGAAATAAATTTTAAAACATCCCTTAGATACTTGAATAATTTCTTTCATTACATTTATGACATGCATCCATATTAGCTTTGGGAACATGCAGGACATGATTGTTCAGGTGAAGAGAGTGACTTTGTCAGGAGTAGAACTTTCGTTTTGATCTAGATTAAGATTTAACCTGAAATCATTCTCAAACTCAACATGAAATTCTGATTCACTATTAACATTTACATCAAATGCCTCTGTGCTGTCTTAAACATTTCATTCCACAAGGATTTGAGAAAATAAAATGCCCTTTCACAGCATGTACACACGAGTACTTCTCAAGAAACTTTGTCGTCTTAAAAATTAACGGTTTAATAACTAGTAAAGCAATTTAGATCAAGTAAACGTGTACTTTCGGTTTAATGTACTCTCCACTTCCTGAAAGCAACAGAAGTAACTTATTGATTGTAGTTTCAACGTAAATGAGCTTCAACACACACGAGTACTTTCGAAATTGGGCAGGGCAGATTGGGAACTTTGAAGCAATCCAAAGCAATCATAACTTTGGTTGAAACAAATCATAAAAGAACATTTACAAGGATTTTGTGACAATTTGGTACGGCTGATCTCAACAGTTCAATCTTAGAAAACGCTTATCAAAGTGGGAAAGGTGGAGAAGGTGAATAAAAAATAAATAAATAAAATATACAAAAGGATATCATACTGAAAAGTAAAAAGAGTTTATGGAAAATCACAACATGTCTAATGCTTATGCTTTCACTTCTTCCCAACCAGACCAGTCCTTTCACTGACCAATACAATATTCAACTTTGAATCTTCTCTCCCATGTATTTCTGCTTTCCCCTTATGATTTGACAAACTTACTTTTCTTGCTGTCTTTAGCCCTCCTTGTTTTCTTCTTATCTTTATTCTCCTTGGTATTGCTGTTGAAAGGATTGGATATGCTAGTTGTGTTTGTGGTGCTGGATGATGAAGAAGAAGATGATGAAAGAGAACCAGCAGTGTTGGACTCGGATAATGAAGGGGATGGATTTGATCTCTCAGACTGTGGCGAGTGAGGAGATGGAGCATGTGCTGATGTTGGCAGGGACGTTGGGACTTTGGTGTTCTTCTCTTGTCTGACGGCAATGAATTGGTATCACGAGATTGCTTTGATGAACTTAATATTTGCTCTTCCTCTTTACTTGCAGAGGGTTCATCCTAAGGAAGTAGAAGAAAGTTGAATAAATGTGTTGGCTTTTAACAGAAGTAATAAACTGAAACATTCAGGCAACCTGTTCAAGCAAAACATAGAATGGAGCCATATTCATAAGACAGTTGTTCCTGAATTTATCTAAATCAGCTGTAAGATAACCAATACCAGTCCTGGAATTTACAAAGAGCTATTTCTGTAAACAATCTATTTGCAACCCTCCCACCCCATCAACACCCACAAGAACAAGCAATATCTCCCCCCCAATCCCTTTCTTCATTCCCCAAATTAATCACCCAGGAGTGTTTATGAAAGTCAGTACATCACTGATTGCCTTCACACCTGGAATTCAGGTCAACATGGTCATGATTACAGAAGTCTCGTGATTGAACTGACCTTTGTTTAAAATGAGTCAATAAAGAAACAAATACTAATTTCCAAAGAAGAAATATCTAGAAATACACAAATAATGATAACATCCCAATAATACTTTGATCTATATGATAATATTGTATAGACACTTTGTGTAGGCAGCAAAAGTACAAATCAATAGATTAACACAGAAGTCTCTGCCACAATGCAGTCTACAGGTGACGAAAAAATCTTGCATTTTGGCAGCGAAAAGGCCATTACACATTACTGTGTATTACATTGCCATTTTTGTTTGGAAACATGTAAACTCTCTCCTTTTTTGTTTATTATTGTTTGGGTTTTGTTTGTAACTCGGCCTTCTCAAATCGGTTACATTCATCTCTCACGCAAGCCTACCTACAACAAGGGATGGTGATGGTGAACACATTTGGCAAACAAAGGGTTTTTTATGTATTGGTGGACACGCCAGTCATACAGAGCAATGATGATCTCTGTGAGTAAAGTGACACAGACCTTTCTCAGATTTTTCACACCGTGATCAAAGGTCTGGCAGACATATCGAAAGTGAGGAGGGAAGGAAGGAAGGGTCACTAGAGCAGAGACAGCTAAAACTGGTTGACAGTAGTTAGTTAAAATCTAGATGTCACACAGACACATACACACACACATCCGCGTGACTGATTGTGTCACTGAATGAGTCGAGAAGAGGTTTTAAAGTTTATTTTCACAGGAATTGACTCCTTTAATGCAACAAATTGAAGACATTTTTACAAAAATCTGTTACATTTTGGTGAAGTCAAGCCAGCCGTTATTGTATTTTGAGGGGTAATTTGTGTTGACGAATCATGCAGTTTGGCAGCACACAATTTGGTGGAGAATACTGTATTACACACAAATAAAATTCTATTCTGAGGTACCACAAAAAATCGTGCCTATCAAAAATGAAAGACTGAAGACCATGAAAGAAAACCATACCTTTGACTTGGGATCTTTCTCTGATTTATTTCTCCTGCTTGGGGCTGTGCCTTTCTTCTTGCGAGGATTGCTGTTGCTGCTATTGCTGCCGGAGGAGAAGAATTTGAGGGAGATGGTGTGGACTTAACATTGTGGGTAATCTCTGCCTCAGGTTTAGCTTCTTTGCAGATCCATTGGCAGATTTTCTTTGTTTCACTTTCTTTTGATCCAAAACTTTAGATGGACTCTGATAGCAAGACAAGAGAGATGGAGAAAAAGAGAAAATGTACAATAAACAGGGAGCAAAATTAAACTGATCTTGCTCACATAATGATGGAACACCAAGAGAAATCAATATTTAAAACAAAAAATGAAACACAACAATAAAAAAAAACAACACAACACTGAGAAGTTCAGTCAAAAACATGCAAAGGATTGTGTTAAAAAATTTAATAAAAATAGACAAATGCTTAATGTTAAAGTGATGTGAGAGCAGGAAAGTTACAAAAGAGTTGACATTTGCCCTAATTATCACAAAATTACCAATCTCCTTCAATATCCATCAATAAAAAATAAATGAAAAAGATAAAAAATCCATTTGTCTTTAGAACAAATCAAAGCATTTGGCTATTGAAAGGATGACAAATCTAAAAAAAGAAGGATGATAACAGAACTACATGGAGTCCAGGCACTAAGCAAGACAATCAGTTTGACAAATTCTGCAGAGTATAAAAAGATACTCCAATAAACATTTACTCATTTAGCTTTGATCTCAATACTTGTTTACAAAAAGCAACATTTGGGCATCATACTCAAATTTCATCTTTAAACTGATAATCAACACGGATGCTTTGGTAAAAAACTTAAATTGTCTATGCCAAGATGTCCACAAGACAAAACATGAACGGCTCTAGTTTCACATGAATCTGGCTCAAATATAACATTACTGGAAAACAAGATCAGAATATGAGACAAGGAACATACAAACACATCCAATTCATCAAATCATGGAAACTTTAACAAGCATTGCCGTTAACCATAAACTTCGCTTTTACCTGTGTTTCAGCTTCTGAAGCTGATGAGGTAGGATTCATCATTGTGATGATTGAGATCGCTGATATTACCATTGGGTAATGTGACCACAACATTGGCTGGTGAAGTACTAACACTGTCCTGGCCTTGGTCATTTAGAGTGGCCGTAGAATTTTCAATACAACTGATCATATCCTTGGCGTGAGTCAGGCTTGAATTTGAGTCATCTTCCCCTGGATTCGAAAATACTGGGGTTTCAGATTTTTTGTCCTCGTCATGCCGCTGCAGCCAGGCCTTCTTCATGTGATGTGGATGGCTTGAGCCCGACTGGTGCTGCTGCCACCACCACCACTTTTATTGAGGGGGCTGTTAGTGTCAGATGGCTTGATCTGGGGCGGGGGGACTCGAGGCGCTCAGTGTGTCTGAGTCTGTGTCTACTTGGTTATTGGCTACCCTGTTAATAGTGTCCATGATGCGACTATTGCAAGAGTCTGATGTATTTGTTCCAGGCAAAGACGGCCCTAACAACTCCGCTCTCGCTTGGAGGCAGAGACACTGCTGGATTTATGGCGTTGGACAGTGGTGCACCTCGTGTGTCCTGAGTTTTCACAACTGGATGAATGGGTTCTGGCTTAGTGCTGCTTTCGACAGTGGTAGCAGCAGCAGCCAGGGCACGTTCTCTCTCTGCCTTCTCATTCTGCTGTTGGAATGTTACTTGGACTGTGTTTTCCACAAATGATTTGAAATTGTCCAAGAAACGAGGTTTGGCGGACGGGAAACTGGAAGCAGAAATAGAGGGGGACGAGGTGGAAGATGTCACAGCACCAGTACTACTAGACTTGAGGAACACGCTGCTATTGGTGGTGTAAGGGGAGGATTTGTGAGAATCTGGGGTGTGGTCACTGGAATGGACATTGGCTGGTGACCAGCACCCGCAAATCAGTTTGATTTTTTGGTTTCTTTTTGGGCATATGGGTTAGAGTCTTTGCTGCCTGGTTTTCTCTATTGCCTGGGGACTGTGTTGAGGAGGTCTGGAACCCTGCAAGGAGGAAGGTGACGGCCGCCCATGTTGAGTGGGGTGGGATTGTGGTGTTGCTGAGCAGGCTGTGAAGACGGGTGACTATAGATGGGGTTGGGAACCAGACCTTGCTGGATGAGGCTACAGCTGAAGGCTAAGGAGGTGTTGGTTAGTGAGACAGGGGTTTGTGCAGGGTAGCTAGACTGGACTGATACACGTTGGTGATGGGGCTCTGGCGACGGTTTTGGCTTGGAACTGGAGGACTTGCAGTAGTCTAGAGGCTGAGGCATGCTCTGAGGCTGACTAGCTACCAACTTGTAAGGACTTTGAGATCGTGGTGAAACATGGGAATCTGCGGCACGAAATGCGGGGCTGTGACTGGGTGGCAAGTGAGCGGGGCCAGATGTCACAGCACTGGAATGATGCAGAAGATGACCAGGGATGCCTGAGGCAGGACTAGCAGATGAAGAATGAGGTCGGTCGGGCCGATGCTCTGTGTGTGTGCTGGTCTGGGATGTTGAGGTCTGGGTGAGGATGAACATGGCGAGTTGTGATGAGAATGAGCCGCCACGGGAGTTTCCATTTTGATTTTTGAATCGCGTGCAACAATCACTGAATTATGGGGCTCACGCTTCATTTTGCAACCTGGGTGACCCTGACTGATCGGAATCTGAGCTGTGGAAAAAGGTAGCTTCTTGTCCTGAATCTCCTCTTTGACCTGCCTTGTGTCTGGGATGAGTCTCTCTGTTTGAGTTGTTCTGCGCTGATGGTAGAAGGGGAAGATGGATAGCCGTAAGGTTAAAGACTGGCTTCTGCCCTGCTTGAGAATTGCTTGGATAACCACTATACTGATATATTGGGAAGGTTGAAGGCTTATCACTACCAGGTTTGCTAACAAATCTTTATCCTCCAGCCCTTGATCAGATTCCTGAAATGAAACAAAATCATAATAAACTCTATGAAAAAGTATGATAATGATGTCATGTTATAGTTTGCTGAGAAACTTGTATTATTCCTCTTTAAGGAGAAAAAAGATCAGTAACAAATAATGTGGGAAGGAAGCTAACTCTGACTTTAGAATATTTATTTTTATAGATCTACATAACTAAATGTAAGTGAATTTCATTTGGCATTGGGATCTACTCTGTCCACCATATGCGGTGGTCTCAGGGTGAATTGAGAGGAACCAGCAAGACCAAAGACACTGGTGAAAGAATGAAAGAAAAGAGGAAGCATGTAAAAGAATCCACATCATGAAAACTAAATTAGGCCTACTTACTAAAGAGCTAGATCTAGATCTAGTTAAAAAGAACATGTCAACAAGACAAAATTGAATGCTCAACATCTAGATCTAGTAGTAATAACAACACATCTTCTTCTGTTCCTTCTTCCGTTACCAGAAGTTATCTCCTGACAACGAATCCTTTGAACATAACTAACATCAACCGGTTTACAGACAGCGTCGACACAGGCCATATTTCAGTGCACTAGCTTCATCAGATTCTATTTTTAGAGATTTGAAATGACCTCGAGCTGATGCAAGGAGTGAAAGCGAGGGCAACATTTACAGTCAGGCAAGGCACGTAGGCCAAATCCACGAGCCCGCTCAACCGTCCTAGATCCAAGCTGCATGTATGATGACAAACAGCCGTGTGTCAAGCTAGGAATGTTGGCCTCGCACAATGTGTTGTATCTCCCTCCCCTCCCCCCCCCAAGAGTATTGCTGAGATTATGTAGTACAGGATAGATCTAGTGGAACTCTAAATATTTGGTGAAAACACAAGTAAAAACCTCTTTCGACCCGAGGCTTAGAATAAAGTATTTGCTCCGCAATAGATTTTCGTAAAAAGATATTTACACTGTAACAACACTAACGACAGTCACGATCTATGAAATAACTTGGATCTCTTGAGATGTTTGATCTACAGCGATCACTAACTGCTTACTTAAAAAAAAACACGAGGAAAATCTCATTTATATCTAAAAGCAAAAACACCGACAAACGCCACTGAACCGTATAAAGAAAATAATGCTATAATTTAAATGCACTGTCCTGTGAAAAGAAGGAAAAGGGGGTCAGGAGACATGAAGCAATGGGGGCAGCGCGTGAAATAACACACACACACACACACACACACACAAAGACGTGAAGTAACACACACGAATGTGAACTCCTGTCCCCATCCCTCATATCAGCCTAGGTCGAAAACAACCTTTTTGCTTTCCTAAAAGAAGGAAGGAACATGACTTGCAAACAAGGGGGTGGGGGTGACCTCGAAAACTCAACGATCCAAAAGAACGGGCAAGTCGGTGAAAACCTCAGGTCAATGCTTACCCTCTTGGGCTTCTCTTCCTTGTGGTGATCAACTGGGGGCTTCTCGTGGTAGGCCATGCCTTGTAGCGGATGGGAAGGGTGGGGCTCAGACTTTGGGATGAAAGGTCTGCCAGGCGCTCCTCGGGCCAGAGGAAATATCATGCCTCCCTGGAGATTGCAATAATATAAGAAAAAGACGTGAGATTTTTCGCCAGCACACATTAATTTTTTTTTATCTTACGGCAAGTTACCAGTTCCGATGCGGACGGTGGTCTGAGGTGAATTTGTGAGAAGGAAACAACATGAAAATAAAAGGCATTGTAACGAATAAAGGAAAGAAGTCGAACCTATTTGCTATAACGATTCATCAGTCACCAACCCACCCCTATCCAATTAGATGTAGATTTCTTGATAGTGTTATCAACCATGGTATTTCAAGATGAAGCTTCTAAAATGATAGCAATAGGCCGTAGATCTATGTACTGACCTTAATAACCAAATGGATTTAATGGATTGGCGTGGGGTGAACCATTTCACGCATTGAGAACTTACTTTTGAGCCCGTGAACCACCTCACGTAGAGAGAGCATAACAATAAAAGATAATAAGGCAGACCGAAATGCAAAGGAAGAGAAAAAGAAGTCGGCAGAAACAAAACTACCAACAAGGGCTTCTCAGACACCCCCCCCGACCACTGGAGGGTGTTAACTCAGGTCGACATCGTAACATCTATTATCGCTATACCTACATAATTGAAACAGTGTCCTTTATCCACGTGTGCCAAATAAAAGTCAGGGCATTCATTCTTCCCTGTCTCGTGTTCAAGTTTTCATATGCCATTTAATAAATTTAGCTTTAAAACGCACAATAAGCAAAATTGAATAAAAAAGATACAATATGTTCACCATGGAAGTACGTTACGAACATCGAATGTGCGCTGGATGACACGAGCGCAAAGGCAAACTCCAACTGTAATACCGTTGATTTTGATCTGCTTTCTCTTCTGAACTCGTTCCCTTTACACGGCAGGCCCCACTTGATATGTTATAATGTAGGCTACGCCTTTAGAAAGGGCGGGAGAGGACGGTGATTGAAAGTGGCGATTCTCATTGGCCCAGTCGGCAAGTAGCGCGAGCAACAACTAAGTCATAGCAAGGAGGATACGTGTGTTGGGGGTGGGGGGAGGAGGGGGGGCAGAGAGAAATCAAAATGAAACTAAATCAGGACGAGTGGTAGGCCTAGCGTCTCGCGATGGGTACATTACGTGTCATTCACGACAGGCCTCGTGTCCGCACATGGTATGGTTGCCTCGAAGGCAGCCATGTGACTGGCAGAAATAAAATGCTAATGTCGCTCGGTAAGGCCACAAGGCTTCCTTGCCACTCCAGCACAGCAACAACACACACACACACACACACGGCCACCATTCAAAGGGCGACGTGCCAGGGGGTCGAGTCCCAGCCACCGTTGATAAAGGGCAAAGTTTTAGCCTTGGAAGAGAACATGCCACAGGTGCCTGACAGCAAGCCGCCCGCCAGCCCATCCCGCTCTACATGACAGTTACAGGTCATGTGTGTAATGAGGACTGTGTCTAGTCCTAATGTGTAACGTGTGTATGTGTGCGCGCGCGCTTGAGAGCCAACTAAGTCCATAGTGAACAACACTATTGTAATGGAAGGTTGAGAGGCGCATTGGATCTAGCTGAAAGACAGGACGACAGCTGGCGGGCCAGGGCTTAAGTTCAGATTAGCGGGAAAACCTACACACATCAACATCAGTTCACCGTCATTGTCATGTTCGCCTCACTGGTTGACGCGCCTCTCCCCTCCCAATGATAAAGATGTTGACAAAGGCTCAATTCTCAATATATATACCATCAAACGTGTAAAAGAAATCCTCCATGCCTGTGACCTACCATGATCATACTACGCAGTGTTACCATGTCTTATAAGGACCGAGCCACCGAGTTGATACAAATGGAATACATCCTGTGACATGGCTGATAATATTATTGTGGTGTGTGTGTGTGTGTGTGTGTGTGAGAGAGAAAGAGGGGGGAGGGGGTTAGAGAGGAGGGTATCAGAGAGAGAGAGGGGATCAGAGAGATGAAGGGTCAGAGAGAGAAGAGGGTTCAGAGAGAGAGGGGATCAGAGAGATGAGGCGTCAGAGAGATGAGGCGTCAGAGGGGAGAGAGAGAGAGAGAGGATGGGGTCAGAGAGAGGAAGGAGTCAGAGAGAGGATGGGGTCAGAGAGAGGAGAGGAAGGGGTCAGAGAAAGGAAGGGGGTCAGAGAGAGGGTTCAGAGAGAGAGAGGGGGTTTAGAGAGAGGGGGTTTAGAGAGGGTCAGAGAGAAAGGGGGTCAGAGAAAGAGGCGCTAGAGGGGTCAGAGAGGAGGGGTCAGAGAGAGACAGGAGGGGGTTAGAGGGTGACAGAGGGGGTCAGAGGGTGACAGGGAGGGGTCAGAGGGTGACAGGAGGGGGTCAGAGGGTGACAGGGAGGGGGTCAGAGAGAGAGGAGGGGGAGAGGGTCAGAGGGTGACAGGAGGGGGTCAGAGGGTGACAGGAGGGGGTCAGAGAGACAGGAGGGGGGTCAGGAGAGAGAGACAGGAGGGGGTCAGAGAGAGAGAGAAGGGGATGTCAGAGAGAGAGAGAGAGAGAGAGAGAGAGAGAGAGAGAGAGAGAGAAGAGAGAGAGAGAGAGAGAGAGAGAGAGAGAGAGAGAGAGAGAGAGAGAGAGAGAGAGAGAGAGAGAGAGAACGAACACATACACACAACCCAACAACCAGACAAAACACCCAAACTCATTTGGACAGGCAAACAGTTTTGTTTGTTTAATTGAAATTTTCCCCATCCACCATATACATTGATCTCTTAGTCAAAGGAAAGAAGGCAAACGGAGGTCAGATTTTTATCATGGAAGATTCTTCTTACTTGCTGATTTGCAAACTTGGTCAGGAGGCGGCGAAATGCTCGTCAACAGCCGCTACAGTGTCCACTTCTGAAGCTCGAAGAAACTGCTCTTGATGTTTCTGCTCTTCCCACTCCTGGCGTTCCCGCTCCAAACGCTCCTTTTCCAGGCGGTCTCGCTCCAAGCGTTCACGCTCCTGCCTTTCACGCTCACGCTCAGCGGCTTTTTCTCTTTCAACCTTTTTCTCAAGTCTTTCCCTGTGAATTGAACAAAAGGAAATACATCAAGGATGAACAAACAATAAAAGTGCTAGGGTTGGATTGGAATGCAGTCAGTTTCATGCATGTCATTTGAGTTGTTGTGTGTGTGTGTGTGTGTGTGTGAGTGAGTGAGTGAGTGAGTGAGAGAGTGAGTGAGAGAGAGAGAGAGTGAGAGAGAGAGAGTGAGAGAGAGAGAGAGAGAGTGAGTGAGTGAGTGAGTGAGTGAGAGAGAGAGAGAGAGAGTGAGAGAGTGAGAGAGAGAGAGAGAGAGAGAGAGAGAGAGAGAGAGAGAGAGAGAGAGAGAGAGAGAGAGAGAGAGAGAGAGAGAGAGAGAGGGAGGGTGGTGTTGATAGTTTTATTATAAACGCCTACTACAGGTTCAGCTTAAGATGTAAATACCTCTTTTTTTTTAGCAAACACCTGAGAGAGGGTCCTGATCAAGAGGGGAGACTGTTGCTGAACATTAATCACTGTCAAACCAACAAACCTGCGCTGTTTTCGAATTTATCTCCTGCAGTTTGATATATATATATATATATCAAGATATATATATATGAACATTAATCATATAAACCAACAATATATATGTTATATAATATACGTTCACACTTCACGAATAAACGTCCCATTAAACAGTGGAAAAAAAAAACAATCCAAAGTAATAAATAAAGTCATCAACGCAGCATCACAACTGAACTACCTGTAAATAAGTTTCGGACCAATATCCCCGCACAGAGGCTGCTAATACAAATTATGATACACAGTACAGAGATAACCTGAAATCCGTCTTGTCGTAACTTATGACGGTAACAAAATCCAGACAAAGGCACATTATTAAAAGTACACCATGCTCTCAAAGTTGGTACTTAGCTACTACATTTGAGCACAGGCAACAGCCTGTCACCGTTTGCCTACACTACAGCATGAACCCACGTACATATTATACATGTACTACAAAATAAGCCCTGACACATTATGAAGGATAGAAGGACCAAGCCCCCTGACACATTATGAAGGATAGAAGGACCAGAGAGAGAGAGAGAGAGAGAGAGAGAGAGAGAGAGAGAGAGAGAGAGAGAGAGAGAGAGAGAGAGAGAGAGAGAGAGAGAGAGGGGGAGGGAGAGAGAGAGGGAGAGAGAGAGGGGAGGAGGAGGGAGAGAGAGGGAGAGAGAGAGAGAGAGAGAGAGAGAGAGAGAGAGAGAGAGAGAGAGAGAGAGAGAGAGAGAGAGGGAGGGGGGACACTGACCCACAACAAACACATCCTAGAAATTGAGGTCACAGCTTGGAAGGGCTTTCACCCAGTCGGCGGCAGGGACAAATTATTGTAAACCATTGACATTATGTTATAACGCAGGAAGAGCAGAAGATTGTACTTGGAAGTTTAGGTTGTGTTTATGTTTCAGACAAACTAAAGTGGTTTTAACGCGATAACATGATTGTGAAAGAGGACTATGACCCACAATACTGAGCGTGGTCACAAGACAGCACACTTTAGAAGAATCACGTGATTGTACAATTACCCCCCCCCAAAAAAAAGAACAACAAACAAACAACACAAATGAGCTTCATACATCTCATTGACCACAACGAACGTGATTTACTACTTCACCACTGTCCTCTTATATATTTCTATCATCAAACAATAGATGAATTGACCAAAGAGCCATAACGTAGTTCACTCTTTCCTGTTAAGAGAAACAAACCAACTCCAGCCCCCTCCCCCCCACCTCCCGTTCCCACTTCCTTTTTCTCCTCTAATCTCCAAAACACAATAGAGTAGAGTAGATGAAATGAAACGTAAATCCGGTTTTACATGATATCATATTTTGTCATATTGCAGATATTGTTGTTTACTAGAAACAGCTGTCTACAAGCAGTTTTCACTACGATCGTTAGGGCTGTAAAGTATTTATCTCAACGGTGTCAATCGAATCAATTGACAGCAAGATCAATATAATTTACCACAAACTACTTTATCATCACGCACAGCTCACGCATAGATACATTTCAGGTCGTATGCAATAATAATAATATTAATAATACTACTACATGTAATAATAATAATAATAATAATAATAATAATAATAATAATATGGTTGAGATCAGGTCACTGAAAGACGTACATGGGGCTTTTTGTCTACTACTATATCTATATCAGCACAATACAATACAATTTGTATTGGCAACATCCCTGTGTAAAAGGGACAAAAAAAAGGTACAAAGGTAACAATGCCTCGTAAACAACTTATTTTCGATGGCCTTGCAATACAAACCACTCTCCTAATGAAATATTCTTAACGGGCGTCGTCAAGTCTTTTGTGTGTCAACAACTGAGTTAAAAACCCTCTTACCATTCCCCAACCCCAAGCTCAACATTCCTATCTGTCAGACCTACTGATCACAACCCCTACGCAGTATTTCTGTCAACTTCAGTCATTCATCCCAACGAGCCACTAACATATTCAATGATTCCTAATTTCAAGATAAGACAAATCGATCAGATAATGGGTGTAATATCACTCAAAACAATACACACACAGATGGCACGTCGTGTTATCTAAGAGAGGCGTAAGGCGTCTTGAGCACCACTCGACCTAAAATAATTATGATAAGCGCCCCCTTTTTTGACTTGAAACCGCCAACAAAACAACAAACAAAAACACAAAAAAGCAAATCCCATCGTCACGTTTTCGTTACAATTAGTCAAATGACAACAAAACTACACGAAATTGGCTATGCCCCCTCACCAAACCAATACATATCAGTACAGCAATGACAATAAATATTACATTTATTTTGGGAGGACTCCCATAGTCGGACACAGTGTTATTTTCGTTGGGATGAGCTGCCGAAGTGTCTTAACCTTACCTCGATTTGGGGTGGGGGGGTTGGGGATGGAGGTTGGAGGGTAGCGGGGTGGTATTGTGTGCCCAACTATGGGATTTATTTTACATTCACCAATCAATGACAAACATACCAAACCCACAGCCATAACAAGTTTCCTCTCATTCACTAAAAGGAAACAAACACTTTAAATCGATTGATTCATGAAACATCAGACTGAGATTCAAGCATACGCTCTCTCTCTCTCTCTCTCTCTCTCTCTCTCTCTCTCTCTCTCTCTCTCTCTCTCTCTCTCCCAAAAAAGAAAAAAGAAAATGAATGAAAGACCAACACAAGTATTTAAAAAAAGAAATAAAGGAAGTCAATTACTCCTTTAAAACAACAAAACAAAACATAACTCAACAACAAACTCGATTCGATTCAATTCACTTTATCCCGTCCAACATAATGCGCTGATCCCATTGTGAAATAAGAGGAAACAACAAAGCAAAGATGAAAGATAGGAGAATGAAAGGAGTTTTGTTTCATTGCGGTGATCTCATGGAGATTTCATGGGAAACAGCAAGATGAAAGATATGTGGCAGAGTGAAAGGAAAGAAATAGGACCTACCAGTAACTCCCACCAGCTAGCAACAACGCAAAGAAAAACAAACCCAACCCAACCAGACGACCCCAAAAAATATGAGCTTACATGTTTGACAACTCTCGATTCTGTGGGTTGATTCTATGGATCTAGAATCAGTGTAAAAGAAGTCCATTCCATAACGAACTTAAACATTGACAACACCACGTTTTGAACGAATAACGTTAATAATAAACTATCTCGAATCAATAACAGTATACGACATCGGGTGTTCCCGTCTGATGAAAAATATTGGGCTAAATAAAGAATAATATACTAAAACAATAATAATAAAAAATAATAATAATAGTATAACAAGTTACAATAACAACAATAGGCCTACAAATCAAAGGAAATAAAGTACAAGTAACACGAAACAATGACAAATAATATTACAATGAACCAGAAAATGAAAATAACTGAAAGGTCGATTGCGAAGACAAGCCTAGACGCTCATGAATGCCACACAGCATGAGGGAAATGAAAACCCAACAGAAGAATCAATATCTCGCGTACCAGGAACTGGATCTAACGACTGGGCCTGATAACATCCAAATAGGCGAATGACCCAAATAGGCAAGTCTACAGAATACGTTGTATGCCTCCACACATCCATATACACACACAAGCACACACACTGTTTACGTGAACCTTAGTCACAGCCTCACGGTGGACCACATCGCCCCTGCTTATCAACTCCAGTCACCATGCCAGCTCATGACGAGGATCATAAACGCGATCATCGACACCTTCAACTGTCTCTTGTTGGCAGACAGGCTGCCGGTGGTTGAATTGGAAAATAGAAGTAATCACATGTATCAACAGTTTACCAACTGCATAAAACGAGCGGAAAGTGGAAGAAAGAGGTAGAGAGTGAAAGTGAAAGAAAAAGAAAAAACACACACAAAAAAACCCCTGAATAACAAGAACAAAGAGAGAGAGAGAGATGGGGGGGGCAAGTGGAAGGGAGGGGGGACAAAGGGGAAGGGAGGGCGAGGAGAAGGAAGGACGGGGGAAGGAGAGAGAGAGAGAGAGAGAGAGGAAGAGAGAGAGAGAGAGAGAGAGAGAGAGAGAGAGAGAGAGAGAGAGAGACAGACAGACAGACAGACAGAGACAGAAAGTTCAACAAACACTGAATAAATGTATAATTGCACCAGTGACATATTGACAACAATGTTGCTTGCAAGAGAAAAGAAAAACAACCTTCCAACTCCAAAACAAATACATTTATCAAAAAAAACACAGCAGGGATTCTATCGATGTCACAGCTGAACGTAATGTGATAGAAACTCATGAGCATGACACGCTGGGTCGTGATGGTGAAGTTTATAATATATACTTAAAATGAAGAGGAAGAAGAAGAAAAAAAAAGAGAGGTAAAAACATGCAGGAGTGAAGTGCAACGCACCACTTGTTCACTCAAGCGTTATTTAGGCCTATATACATTTCAAAGCGCACCGGAAGTCTGCAAGAATGGATAATGATGTGTTCTTGTATTTGTGTGTTATTTGGGGGGAGGGAGGAGATGGGAAGAGATGGGAGAGAGAGAGAAGAAGGGAGAGATAGATAAGAATCACGTTGCCAAATTAAATCAATTGAAATCTGTGTAAATGCATGCTCAAGCGCTCTCTCTCTCTCTCTCTCTCTCTCTCTCTCTCTCTCTCGTCTCTCTGTCATCTGTCATACACAATACAAAGGATGCCTCAAGCAACCTACTTGCCATCACGATGGATTTTTAAATAAAACATGTGACTAGAAGATGGTATTAGCCTGGAAGAAACACAAAATAGAAGAAAGCGAGAGAGCGAATGAATGTGGTTTGGGTCGGGGAAGAAAGGTGTGGAGTGTTGCGAAGCGCAATGAGTTACACTACAGTTATAGTAATATGGGATCGGCTGGAAAGAGTAACCACTGCGCCAGATCGATTTCAGAAACCCATTAGTCCCTGATGCAAGAGAAGCTTTGACTAGGCGAGCCAGGAGGCTGATCGATATGAGAAAATAATAGAACGCGCAGAGTGGTGAGAAGAAAGAGGCCGATAGTTAGTCATGAAAATAAACTGGGGAGTGGAGGGAAGGCAAGAGGACGCAGAGGAGAGAAAAGAGCACCCAAAGGCTCTAGATCTAGTCAGAATCAGGAATGAATACTTCAAATTTCCGCTCTACGGTTGTAGCGCTGCTGATCCTCTCTCTCTCTCTCTCTCTCTCTCTCTCTCATACTCGCTGATAGATCCATGAAAGAAACATTACAGAGATTGATTAAAGTAGAATGTATCACTATCGTCGGTCTTGTGCAATAATAGAGATACACTAACAAAATAAAAAGTCCCTTTCAATGAACACTTGATGGTTCGATTAAGATGCACATTTGTACGACACCGCTGGCAAAGAATGTACATTCTATGCATAGATCTAGCCTATAGCAGATAAAGAAGGCACAAACACTTTTCTCTGACCCATAAACACTTATTCCAACAGTAACTTTTCTGAGCATGAAAGCATGGGGGGGGGGGAAGTAATGGAGGAGGTTTATTTTAAGTTTTAGTTAAACAAACGGTATGAAGGAGAAGTATAAAAACAATCCAACATAACCCAAAAGCCCAGTGGAAACAAATACACAATCGAAACTACAGGAAACAAATATTACATGAAATTATGCAAAATGGGAATACAGGGGAAGAAAAAATTTGTAGTGATGAAATCATCCGTTATAATATTGTTGTGTTGTTTATGCGTTCAGGGTCGAATGCGAGATAGGTGTGCGCGACCTCCAATATCGTTCCTCTATCACCCACACGAATCGGTATTTAAGCATACATTGTGACTAGGATATATATATATATATATATATATATATATATATATATATATATATATATATATATATATATATATAAGAAAAGGAGGGAAAGCTGATGGTATTTGTTTTTAAAGGAAAGAAAAAGATTTACATCCCCAGTTAGGACTCAAATCTTTGACTTTGGGATACCTAAAACATTTTAAAATTTGAAATACACATGACAGAAGACACGCACTCACTTCTTACAATCAGCTTTCACTTTGTGTAAACACAAAATTGCTAAAGGAAAATAGAGTGATTTCAATTACCTTTCGAGAGATTCCTTTCTTTCTTTTCTCTAAGCTCCTTTTCCAGGCGGTCTGCTTCTTCTCTCAAATTCCCCTTCTGCGTTCATGGCCGAAATGAAGCTTGCTTTGCAGGGCAGCGAAGTCTCCTGCTGCCAAGAGCGATTCTGTATTCTTTTTGAGGGGCCATTGCGTTAGGGAGTGGATGGAAGCTTTTGCCACACTGAGTCCATTGGAGCGATGGCGGCTGATCCAAGAGGATAGCCTATCAATTGCTGTTGCTGTAGGAGGAGATGCTGATGCTGGGCTCTGGCAGCAAGAGCGTCTACAGAATAGCCGTGTGGCAAATTAAGATGATGCGATATGGACGCTGGAAGTGGGTGACCACTGCTGTAAGGTAGGGTGCTGGGGATGGGAAGAGTGTTGAGCAGGCCTCCTGGCGGGAATGGCTGTCACACCAGGGAAGGTGGCACCCGGTTGAGACGGAGGGGGCCACCAGGAGCTCCCTGGTGTACAACGGGAAATGTTTGTGGATTCATTTGTTGTTGAGCCGCCAGGATATTGGGCACGTTGCTCTGAACGATGTTGTTACGCATCAATATGGGGTCTCTGTAGGGATGCACGGCTTCGTGCTTGTCTACGATTAGGGGACTGGATCCTGGGCTACTTCTAACACTGCGTATATCCTCCAACCTAGAACCAGGTCTTTTATCCTCTAAATGGCCTGGCAGTTGGCTGTCACTGGCCCTGAGTCCGCACGGTCCTCAGAAGAACGCGTGGCCGCTGCATTACTACGAGGTACACTGGAGAAAGCGCTATGTCGCTCTGTACTGAAATCATGCACTTTAGACAAGTTTGTGGGGGTTCGGATCTATTCATCGCGTGGCCCTGGATGGTGGTGGGCAAGAGAGTTTGGGGGCGAGAGAGAATCTGATGAAATTGCTGAATCAGGACGGTGTCTTATCACCATTCACAGAAAAATTGCTTTTGTTTCTTTTGGTCAGCTGATCAGTCAAAGAAATGTTGACGTTTATACCTTCTGAGATGGAAGATGCAGGATTATTAGGTGAAGGGCCGCCAGCCCTCAAAATCTTTTGTTTTTTGTAGTGCATGCTCCCTCCTCGGTATCTTCCACAGGTGGGGAACTTTTTCTTTCGTCGCGAGCTTTGCGGACGCTATCTTTACCGACGTTTTCTTTTATCACTGATCTGTGAGAAGATTCTGGAGAAGAAACAGTTATCACTTCATCCTTGCTTCTACCTCAAAGCCTCAGTCTTTGTTGCTTCGACCACACTACTTTTAATGTCATCTTTGCCTTTGTCTAAAGCACGCTCTTGATTTTTCACCAAGGTTTTTGTACAGGTAACATTAATCGAAACATTCTCAGCAGTTGGTTTGGTGCTTGGGGAAGGACAGATGAATGGGAAGATTGGGTCAAAATTGTCGCATTTGTAGCATCGTGCTCAGGTTTCCCCATCGTGAGCATCTATCGAGATATCAGCAGTGTCGGCAGACGAACGGGCGAGGCCTTTTTGACAGGGGAGTGCTTGCTAGTCGTGGAATTCGGTTGCTCCTTTTCCTGAGCGTTGGATGGCGAATTTGTGTCAACGCTAGACCCTTTTGCTTTCTCTGGCGAAGACGTTAGCAGAAATAATTTTCTGCTTTTACGAGTTTCACGGTCGCTTGCTACGACCACTGGCAAAATGGCTTCCTGGCCTTTTGGCTTTTGGAGACCTTCACATCATCCGAAACAGACTCACTGTCGTCTTCTGGCACATCGACAGACTTCTTGTTAGACGGAGAAGTCTTGTCTCTTAACCTGGGTGGTTTGGGTTTGGTTCTGTCCCTAGTTTGAAGAGGCTTTTTGCTGTCCTCAGCGATTCGTTCTACTATCACGTTGCACGTCTGGTTGCACACAGTGGTAGTAGTCTCGTCCTCAATACTTTCATCACTCGGCGACTCCTCAATTTCTTCCCCGATGTCGGTGTTTTCTTACCTCCTTTTGGTAGAGGGTCCGATTTTCGTTTGGTGTCTGCCTTTGATTTTGATGTGGCACCTGCGAAACGAAAGAGGAGAAAAAGGTAAATGTCGAAAGAGGGTAATATATATATGATATAACATGTCAATGATATAAAAACATACCTACGCATTAACAACAAAGAACAATCGATGAAGAACAAGCTCCTTGACAAAAAAAATAATGATATAAATACAGAGCTTAGGTGAGCTGGTGGAAAGACAGTCTCGCGACAAATAGAGCTTAGGAACTGTAAAATAAAGGTGCGTGTGTGAGTGGTATGATCTAACAAAGATCGCTGGCCTTTTTGGCAAAATGCATCAGTAGTACATGCTATTGCAGTTAGAAAGGCGCCCCTCTGATCTCTCTGTGTATGCAATGACAACACTCAGAAGTCGGTCTGACAGGAACTCGACAGGCCGTTTGTTGTGCTGGAAAAGATCAGCCTTGTCTACAACAGGTTTGTAACTCTGCAGCGAGAGGAAAAGAGAGAAAGAAAGAAAATAAAGCTGTACTGCTGTGGTGAACATTTCAGCATGCACGACTTAGTACATTACTACAGCAGTAAATCTTGGCTCAATCATCAACAGGGCCGCGCTGCCTACTATTTTCGGAGCCTTCTACTTGACGGCTTGCTAATGCCATCGAGGGCGAGGAAGGAACAAGTTATTCATGGCATGGCATTCTCAATAGCACTCAGATTTGCACCTGTACTACTATGCTCTCTCTCTCTCTCTCTCTCTCTCTCTCTCTCTCTCTCTCTCTCTCTCACACACACACACACCCACGATTCGTGTCTCCTTCAATATAATAGGAGAATAATATTGAAACAGAGGAGAATAAGATTGAAAAGACTCATCTTACAACCCCGCCTCAATTTTGAAAATCATTAAACAACCCCTGCCGCCTTATAAGAGTAACATGTATTATTATTTTTCTATGGTCTAGATCAATATAACATAACAGCAGCACTTAAACAAGGCATAAATGCACATTTAGATCTATAACCTTTGCAAAGCCGGAAAGTTTCACAACGTGATGGTTCGATACTTATGTTCAAGATGATAAAGACACGAGATGAATGTTGCCTACCATTGAAGGTTATCGTAGAGAAAATGGCATCACATTTATGGATGGATACACATTATTCAAACGTACACAAAAATACACACTGATAGAATAAGACATGACCAGGGCAAGTGGAGATGGTAAGAGTAGAGGAGAAACGATGCAAAAAAATAAAACAAAACAAAAACTCAACCTAATGGCTGACTGTTTTAAGTTTCAATTTTTCTTAAAAGAAAGAAAGAAAAGAAGAAAGCTTCCGTGTGCTCACTAAAAAAAAGGGGGCAAGCCTTGCATTTGAAAATGAACAGCCGGGTAAACAAGTCACTCATGGTTAGAGTACTTGTGGAAAACAGCGTATAATGAAAGCGTCAAAGGACAAACAGACGTGAGGTTCTTTTATCAAGCCCGTGTTTGCAGAAAGGCTGGAGAGAAACCATGGGCTGAGAAAGGAAAAGGAAGTCAAAAGTATGTGATGGAAAAAGGTGAGGGACCTGAATTGAGCTCATACATGTGCATCATGCACAACACAACGGATAATAATAATACTACGTGAGCTGACTCGTCTGTGGGCTACCGTGTGTTGTGTCTCGCTCAACGCTAGAAACGCCCCACTTTCGCAACCCCCGTCACTAATCACCCTGCCGCATGCCAGTTCGTGACAAAGAATGAATGCCTTATTCATACCACGGGTTGTCTTGGTAACGGTAGAGGCAATTTCGAATATACCCCATTTTGCTCAGATTATCACGTAAGTAGTGTCCGTTCACCTGCTGACGCCAAGCTTCTTACGGAAGCAGGATCTGAGGTGCGTAGTAATGACATTGTCGGCTCTAAACACGGTCGAAATATAGTTTATCGAGCGAAACAGAACAGGACCATATCACTGTAACACTAATATTGTATTATAATAATAACATTTTAAACTCCTACTAGAGGTATATATGTATCTTAATTTGAGACAAATTGAAAATGTCTATTTCAATAGTTAGTGAAGCGGTGACTTAAACAAATGAAAAGAACAATAGAATGGGCTATCCGGAAGATCAACGTGAATGTACTCATATGAAATAATAAAATAGTAGCCCTGTACATAAGTAGAGAAAATGAGATCAATGATAATATTAATGAACAACGTCTATGATATTCAAATAACTTCACACACCCAAATCACGATGCAAGGAAAACTATAGACAAAAACCCCCAGACGTATGTCCCAAAACACCATGACCATGAAACTAATACACTTGTTTGTGTCATTTGATATTTTCCCGTTCATCATATGCGGTGATTCCAGGATGAATTAAGAAGAAACAGCAAAGATGAAAGATATGTGAAATAATGAAATATTTGTGTCATTGAACGTTATACCGTCCATAGTATGTGGCGATCTCAGGGTGAATTAAGAGAAAACAGTAAGATGAAAGATGGGCCAAACAGTAAAAGGAAAGAAGTAGGACCTACTCAAAATGGGAATGGTAAACCTGTTGAGCGGGTAAAGGAAAATAATAACTATGGACAGAAAGAAAATGACAAAAACAAGATAAATAAAAAAGAACAAAGAAAACGAAAAAGAAGAAAAAAGTTTCGACGGTTGTCAGACGATGGAAACATCACCAGAATACACTATGATATTATGGCGTGCACATAGACATTTTCAGCGAGGCAAGGTCCCAGTAAGACCTCAAACGATTTAAAAAGATGATAAGAGGTATTCTCATTTCTACGTTTACAACTCAAACGAGTGAAGAAATGAGAATAAAATTAAAGCTTTTAAACAACACCATATGGATCGTTAGTAGGCATAACAGAACATACCAAATAAAATGCATCTTCTATGCATCGTTTTTCAAATAGCTTGATCTAGATCTAACTCTATGAATGGGTAGCTACTAAAATAGAAGGGAAGTAACAATAAACACACTTACTTTTGAAATAATAGTTCTTGACAAAATTGTATCGGTTTACAACTAGATGAACAGGAATATTATAACACACGTGTCAAGAGTTCCTAAAAATGAGAAGAGCTTCGCTACGCGCCGAGTTTCCATGCCTCGAAAACGCGAAGTCACAAAGGTGGATTTTCACAGGCGTGTGACGTTTTGAGACATCCCTGATTTCCCTCCACAGTGCATAAACTACACGAGCGGGGAAAATGCCAAGGGTCGTACACACCACTCCCGCCCCTTCTCAACGAGCAGCCTGGCCAATCTATCTTGCCTGACAGGTTCAATCTCACCGTGTTGCGAGCCCGGTAGTGTGGCAATACCGCCTCTCTCCCGCCCACAAGTCCCTCTTTGAAATAAAAACACACCCCTCCTCCCCTCCCATTTTTTTCTATACTCCATCGACCTCGCTTTGGAATAACACTGCCACTAATGATGTGTATGCGTTAGCGCGCGCGTGTGTGTGTGTGTATGTGTGCTCGCGCGTGTATGTACGTGTGTGAATAGAAATGAAAAGGGTAGTGGGAGAAAAAGAAAAAAAACAACTCACTGGCAACGACTGAGGATGGAAGGAAGGTAAAGCAGGCTGAAACCAGACTTATTTCAGAAAGAAAGAAAAGAGTAAGCGCGGTTAAAGGGAGAAATCAGAAGCGGAGTAACCAGTAACTGGAGAACACGAGACCATGGTCTGTGGATTCATAGAATAGAACGGTACACAGAGGAGGAAGGGAAGCTTGGGCAAATGTTTGCATTGATTTTCCTCTAGACCTACGCGTCTGGGGAGAGGAGATGAAAAGCACAAGAGGGTTGTAAGGATGATGAGGAAGGAGTTGGGGACTGCAGCAAAAGGAAGGGGCGGGGGCGGTGTGGGCAAGCTAAATGCCCTCCATTTACAACTGAGAGAAGACGAACACACCATGAAGACATGACGACGGAGAAGTCAACATTACGAGTACTGAACAAGTCATGTTGAAAGTGGCATGGGTAGAGCTGTTAGGCCTTTATAACTGACAACAAGACAAATTATGCACACAGTCATAGAGTTAGATCTAGATCAATATCGGTGGTAAACTACATTAATAAAGCCCATCAGGAGAACAGATACATTGTTTATATGCACAAGACCAACAACACATTGTCAGACCAACTATTGTTCCCTCTATCTTTTGAAAATACACCCATCTGCGATCCCCAAAACCCCCTTTCCTCAACTCCCAAAACACGGGACCAATATTTAAACCATCTATCTCTCTTAACCTGCGTATACAGAGTGTTTGTAACATATTCACATTAATAAGAAATAATACAAATGAAAATAACAATAATCATAATACTACTAACAAGGAAATAGAAGAATATGAAAGACAAGAAGACGGAATAGCCTGCATACCACATAAAACTGACACACCGTAAAATGAAACTGACTCACACCGTGAGCATTGAAAATATAAGAAGTTACCAAAAATAGCCTGGCAGACAGGTTGAGAGAGAGAGAGAGAGAGAGAGAGAGAGAGAGAGAGAGAGAGAGAGAGAGAGAGAGAGAGAGAGAGAGAGAGAGAGAGAGAGAGAGAGTTTCCTATCAGGCCTGTATTCCCATTACGCTCTCCATCCACCCTCAACCGCAAGAGATGATGCTCTATGAAATAAATAACGATAGTCTCATCGATTTCTGTCCTTGCCAATTCCCACGAAACAGCCAGAATGACAGAGTGACTGCACGTAGCCTGTGAGCACCTCAGGCTCCACGTCACCTCCCATCCTCTCAGGCTCCTTCACCCCCCCTCCCAACATACACACATTCGCAGTGTTCGTGTGTTTTTTCCAATCTGGACCACTGATTCTGGAGCCTAATAGACTAAGACAGAAAATATTGCCATGAAGTAGGGAAAGGGGTGGCCCAAACGGTACAGGAAAACAGACAGGGCAGAAGGTTGTGGTCGGGAGACAAGAAAAGAAATACAAACTTAGAGATGAGAAATAAACACGCAGGAATGGGCGGGGGGGGGAGAGAGAGAGAGAGAGAGAGAGAGAGAGAGAGAGAGAGAGAGAGAGAGAGAGAGAGAGAGAGAGAGAGAGAGAGAGAGAGATAAAGAGTTGTATTTCCATCCAGGCTGAGCATAACGTTGATTAAGAGCTTATTTAATAGGGGAACACAGTGAATGAAAGCACCAATCACTGGTTAAGGAAACCAAGGGTATCGATCTTGTTTACTTTACGCAACCCCATTAACAGTTTCCAACAGCTTGTCCATAAAAGCAGGCCGTTGTATTCATTTTCAATTCAATTGCATACCGCAGCGCAGTGACAGGAATTTTAAAAAAATCCATCACTGCTCAAGTCTTGGTAGACTGTCACGATACGAACGTAGCAGTCCTTGCTCTTGAGGCAAAGCTTCAGTAGACTTTTATTGTAACTGCCTGAAAACAAACTATATCCAAAAGCGGCATGAAATTAGGATCATAATACGGTCGACGTACAGAGAAGGATCAGAGATGAAACAAACATAATCCATTTCATCAATATAATTATGGTTTTGTACAATTACATACCAGGGCAGGCCATCGACCTTGATGAGGTGAGTAATGTGGCTCGTCCCTCTCTACCCATGACAGACAGTACTCAACAAGAAATTCATGGAACACATCGTGAACCTTGATGTACTCGCGGTTTTTCAGCCGGCATCGTCAAATTCCACTAAAACCTGAAAATCAACAAAAGTACAATATATTATAAAGTGCACCAGTGCAATCAATGAATTCAATAATACGTTAACAGAATGCTTACATAACAAACGCAAAAGTAATGTAGACCATAAAAGACAAGTCGACACTCAGGGTCTTAACAGGCTAAAGAGTTCAAACACGCAATACATACTACATTAAAACATCAGAATTCTTCGGTAACCTGGTGTTCGTGGTCATACACCCACTGCCATTAGATCTACATAAAGTACAACGGTGACTATTCAGTCAGTCGTAGTTCTACTCCTCCTATTACAAGCTAACATACTCACAAGTTATATAATATTGTCTTTATTATTATCCTCTCTTAAAATGTACACACCCACACACATTATTGCAGTGCTGGGAAATGTAAACAAGACTAATAACAATAGTCAACAAAAGATTTCAAGGCACCGTCTTTAGTATAAATTAAATCAAAATAGTTATCACAGTAAATATTATAACTATAGATGTATAACTGCACAGAGTCATAGTGTTGTGATTTGCACACGGAAACTTCTATTTATCGTTCATCTCCGACGGACTAGTCGATTCACCTACCTGGTCCAGGGGCGGTATTTACTTGAAACTGATTTTCTACCTATCGGATACGAACCTGCCACTTGACAACGATGAAAAAAACACACCGCCTCCCAATAAAACAATTAATGTGACATTTAAGCGAACGAGACATTAAAAACATAATGGTATAACAAGTCAGCGAATAATAAGATCAATGGATTAAAGGAACCGAACGATCACACACAGAGTGGCTCTGAAGGTTTGATGTTCATATCACAAATAAACATTGGAGTTTAGGATGCGTTGAGATAAAAGAAATAAGATTGAGAGCATTGCAGTGGAAAATACTGAACAATATTTATTCAACAAATATTTTACCACACAAAATGGGAATTCGCGACTCCCTCATTGTTCGTATTGCTCAGAAATGGATTATATAGAACATTTCTTTATTAAATAGACCGCTCGAAAACAACAAATCTATGGAAGACAATTAAAGATAGACTTTCTATGAAATTAGGTAAACGAATTGTTCTAGAAGGGAAGGACATATTACTTAGATTAACATTTGCAAATGGAGTTTGCCAAAATGAAATTCAGGAGATAAATAGAATATTACCGGTAGCTAAAATGGCAGTGTCAAAGTACAAATATGAAGGAGGGGAAATCTGATTGAAATATTCAATTTCAACGCAAAGTTAAGAAACATTGATATCTAACCTAATACTTTCGTCAGCTATTTTTTCTTTCTGTTTTTCATTTTTCGTTTAAAAATGGGTTGGGGGATGGGGGGTGGTTCGGATGTTTTGTCTCGGGTATTTCATTTTATTTTTATATTCTTTTAATGTTTTCACGTTTATAGTGTGTTTTTGTTTTGAAATAATGAATTCAATAAAACAAGGAGAAAAAAGAAAACAAGAAAAGCAATGATGAATGGAAGCGCAACAGACCGCAGAAGCTACCCAAAAATAACCATTACTATAATTCATCACTATCCTAAGTTCATTTAGCAGTCAAAACTTCTACAAGTAAGATTATTATTATAATAAAAAGGAAAGAGAAAAGAAGAACAAATATTAGGGCAGCGGTTGTGGTGATAGAGGACAATAGTAATACTAGTAAACTAAAGGTTGTCTATATAGTAAAATGATAGTAGTGATATGGGTTAGCAAACAGTCGTTGCATTAATTAAATTATGCAGCATGTGGTGGGGGGGGGGGGAAGGTGAGGAAAATTAGAACTATTAGGATTACGTACGATTATCTTTTAGATGTCTAGATTTGTATTGCAAAAAAAAACAACATCACCAAAACAAAAACACTATGGGATATATTGAAACCAAGTACAATTTTGTGACAATATATGAAAACGCAACATGTGCGCCATTCTGAAAGCACGAGCACTCTAAACTATCGTGAGGTAAGGTGCCAGACCAGCTTCCGGAACCTACAATATGTAGATGACACTTGATACCGGCACTCTAAAACTGTCCAGAGACACAGTGCACAGAAAGCGTTGTTTCAGTACAGAGCCGTACTGAACTATATATCCCACTAAGAAGAGAGAAAAAAACACACCAAAAAACAAACAACAACAAAACAAATCCCCCCCCCTCCCCCCAAAAAAAAATTTCAAAGAAGAGAGAGAGAGAGAGAGAGAGAGAGAGAGAGAGAGAGAGAGAGAGAGAGAGAGAGAGAGAGAGAGAGAGAGAGAGAGAAAGAGAGAGAGAGAGAGAGAGAGAGAGAGAGAGAGAGAGAGAGAGAGAGACAGACAGACAGGGAGAGGAAGGAACGGGGAAGGAGGAAGCTATCTATAGGTAGATAGATAGACAGAGTGAGAAAAACAAAGATATATAATATAGTTTGATTGAAATGGGACTAGATAAGAAATCTGCAAAGGTCTAATAGCCGTTTGTCTGCTGACGTTTGATGTACGCCTACCAATCTGAGCAATAAACAAACAAACAAACAAAAACACAAACAAAAAAGATCAATGCACAAACGATGAATAGTTCGTAAAATCTAACGAGACACAATGACATGCTCATTAATGACTAAAAAAAAGTCATGAATAGAAACAATAAGAATATGTTTAAAATAAAGCCAAACTACAGAGATTATGTCCGAATTAACCCTTTCGGATTTAAAACGACGACTTCACATACAAAAAGGAAACAACCTGATGGGGCTAAAAATAAATTTACAGCAATCGTAAACCACCCCTCCCCAAATCCACATCGTATTGAATATAATGGAACAAAGAGGCCATCCAATGCTGGAATAAGTTTTTGAATCGATAAGGCCGTCGATATCAACTTACGATAAAATACTCGCCTTGAGAGAACGTATGATAGGCATTCAATGTATTGTTCCTGATTACATGGTCAAGACAAACAGAGAATACTTGTGTGAAGGAGCCCTGACGACGTGTTTAAAAAGAACAAACCAAACTAAAACTAGACCATTAGCGTTGGAGACAAAATCAAATCAAAATAAACAATAACCTATTGGGACTGCTTGGAATAAACAAATTAATTTCATAGCGTTCATTATACACTCAACACATCATACGACTAAGAAGCAAAGGTGTGTAAACTTAATTAAGAGACAAAACGCTTTCGATTATCATTCTGACCTGACCGTAGAAACGGTATAAAACTAACTATGAACCTGGCATTTCTCCATATCATAGTAAATGACACACGAGAAGGATCTTTCACGTGTCCGTCCCTTTATTCAATATCCACACTGGTCCAACGGCATTCAAACATGACCCAATTGCGAAACAATTCACAAAATACACATAGAGGCAAAATCGCTGTCAAAAAACAGTCGGATGGAAACAATAGGCGTAAAACTCTCTTTAGTAGGTAAGAGACCTCCGGAAGCCAAATCCAAACCTGGCAAGAAAAGCAAACTGGCAATACGCCAGTGGCTTGATTCGTGAGAGCATCCACTAGAGTGTCTCAATCAAACGAATAGTGGGCTTTGGGGTAAATGACACCCCCGCCTCATTTACCCCCTCTCCCATCAAAGGACGTTAAGACGGAAATTTTGATCCATGTCAAATAACTGGGTAAGATTTTGCGAAGGAATCGTGCAATGATTACAACAGTCGATGGACTAGATTAGACCGACGTGCTCGGGGATAAAGCAAGTCGACACAATCAGGTAATTCTTGCTAACACTTTATATTTTTAATTGAAATTTACCTCATCCACCATCTGCAGTGATTTCAGTGAGAATCAAGAGGAAACATGAAAGTGAAATATAAGTGCAAGAGTGATAGGGAAGAAGCAGGACCTACCAGTAGTACCCGCCAACCTTGCTAACACGGATTGAAAAACAAGACAGAGTCAGGTGGGATAGGATGCTACTCCATGGACAACATCGGTGTATAGCATGAGTAGGCTCTTCAGACCCCTCACCAGACCTAAAACTGTTGACGATGCTTTTGTTTCATTTAAATTTCCCCGTCAATCATGCGCGGTGATCTCAGGGTGAAATTCAATTCCATCTATTCTAACATATAATTATATGATCACATTTCAGACAGCAACTTGCCGAGATGAATCAGATATATTCTGCATTATAATGATGTGATGGAGTGGTGAGAGAGAGAGAGAGAGAGAGAGAGAGAGAGAGAGAGAGAGAGAGAGAGAGAGAGAGAGAGAGAGAGAGAGAGAGAGAGAGAGAGAGAGAGAGAATGAGAATATTGTTGTCATATGCTAAGTTCTTGGTGAGCAACATCATTCTTCTAGTAAATATTCATTGGAAGAGGAAGAGAGAGAGAGAGAGAGAGAGAGAGAGAGAGAGAGAGAGAGAGAGAGAGAGAGAGAGAGAGAGAGAGAGAGAGAGAGAGAGAGAGAGAGAGAGAGAGTCTTTGATTATGGCTTTTTTATATTTACATATGTCATTACTGATGCTTATTCTTCTAGTAAATACTCAGTGGGAGAGAGGAAGTGGAGAGAGAGAGAGAGAGAGAGAGAGAGAGAGAGAGAGAGAGAGAGAGAGAGGGGGGGGTTGTTGTGTTCGTAACCATTGGACTGTGAATAATGCGCATTATGTCTGTAAAGGTACCTACACATTTGTACTTAGAAGTATGTGTGTATGTGATTATGTTGTAAATGTTGTTTGTATGTGTGTGTAAGACGTGCGTGTGTTTTGTAGCTTTTATATCTCAACTGTGTAATTTATGTCTCAACTGTGCAACCAAACAACAAATTGCCATTTATGGACAATAAAGAACTTATCATCATTATTATTATTGCTATACCTAAGAGGCAGCTTTTGTTTCTACAGTCGGAAGACAAAAAATGGCATAAAATTCCCAAGCACATAGATTATGTCCTTTTGTAAGTAAAAAAATCAATGCCATAAAACCTCTTACTCGATCTTAAGCCCCTACCTTCACCAGGCTTACAACTTACACGACAATAACATGAATCACCCCACCCACCGACCCAACTAACACACACTGCTCAGTCCTACTGCTATATTACATCCTAACGCCAAATAGCTTTCCGACGTGTGCCATTCATCAATCATACAGGGCAATGGCAAACACACGTGATACGACTACGAGCAATTTTGTATCTTATTCATATCCCCAATAACCCCGTTACTACTACTATCATGTTACTAGATACAAATATTTGGATTGGGAGCGATCTTTGTTGTTATTAAGGTGAAATGTATTTTTTTAGAATACTTTAATTGACCTGTTTTAAAGAAAAGAACACATGAAAACAAAACCTAGACGGTGACCTACTTTCCACGCTAATGCTGTGCGACTAAGCAGAGAATATTGCAGTTACACAGCGGTGCATCCACTCTTCACATTCGTTTCCCAAGCCGATTTGCCCGAGATAGACGGGAGGCATTAAAATTAACAAAACATCTTTCACGCATAATAAATAACGTCTAACAATCGTTCAATGAAATTCAGCCTGTCCATTCTATGCGGTGATCTCAGTGTCGAAAAGACGAAACAGCAAGATGAAAGAGTGACAGGAAATAAATATGACCCACCAGTAACGCTCGCCAACCAACACCAACGGCTCTATAGCTACAAAGAAGATAGTGCGTGCGGTGGCATTTAACACACAAACATATACAACCCCTCCCAAATAGGGTTGTTTTTAGCTTTCACATAAATTGTGCGAAAAGACAAACACATCTGAAAATTTCCAGATACTTGATTGAAAATAGAAGAAATATAATTCATCAATTTGCTTAGCACACCATATTCACAAGCAATTGAGATGATACATATATGTACATAGATCAATAGAAAGACGGACAGACATAGGTTAAATCTTCCTAGAGCATCAACGATAAAGAAAAAGCCCTATAGAAGCGAAAGAAACACTCAGCAGATACGTTAATAACGATAGAAACATAAGAATTTCATAAAGTTTGGACTCACACCCATTACTCTTTCATTGGAATTGACCTTGTCTAAGACAGGGCGAATTGAGAGGAAAGAGCGAGCAGAAAAAAATAAAGAATGGAAGGAAGGAAGCAGGACCGAACTACGATTATATTATATGCCGCCGATCGCACAACGCGCGTAATAACGCAGGACCTGAAGCATTATGAGTGATGTCAACATACCGATACAAAATAAAATATTATAAATTATTATACAGAGGATAGAAACGTGTGCAGTGCAGTTTGCAAACACAACAAATGTTCACAGATGAATATGGCGTATCGATAGCAGTAAGGATTACATGTGAGCAAACAGTAGTCACAAGCCTCTCTTTCCCGTGCGTGGTTTGATTGTCTTTGCCCCACATTCTGACTAAGGAAAGGCGATGATCAATACATGCACACTAAATATACACATCTAAGTACTCAACATTGATATCATGCCTTTTTACAATGTAAAATGCCCCCTCCCTAACAATAACAAATTGAAAATAAAATATCTGAGTATCTTCAGCTAATATGCTAATGAAACAATTTAACATCTATCGCTTTTTCATCTTCAACTCCACAACTCCCTACACATAGATAAATAAACAACTGCAGTGCACTAGACACTCCACTCTCCCTTTTTTTCTTTGATTTCTACGCTAACGAGCGAGTATATGTGATGTTCAATTACGTCGGATCAAATCAAACGTGACGTTCGCGGACAGCTACGGTAAATCAATTGCTTTCGAGACAATGTTGTGTAATAATAATAATAATCTAGACAAGCTTATGAATATTTCATGACATTTTAACCAACGATGTAATGTCAATGATACAGAAAAAACATCTCTCTGCGGACAACTCAGTATGGTGTCATAAACATCAAGGAACAACGTGGTACAAATTAAAATGAGGAAAAATACTGAAGCCACTGTAATAACAATCTCCCAAACCAAATACCAAGGAAAATATAGACCAAAAGTGGTTATAGTGATTAAACTCAATCAATTGCACCTATAATTTATAATCATACAGTATGGGGTCGAAGGGACACAGAAGACAACGACAACCACAATATATATTAGGTAAACCTGTCTAAAACGAAGATCATAATCTGAAACGTAAGCATAGAAACAGCTATCATCTGAAGTCATAGGAAAGCTTGTCGTATCCTTTCTCTAGAAGTTCTTCTAGAAATCGTACAAGAAGAGAAGATCGTGAAATGAAATTAAGAGACACGGTTCTTGTGGAAGCACACTCTTAGTATAAAACATATTAACGGCATAAACGAATCTTACTGATTTACAGCATTGTCAGATGATACATGTATGTATCTGTTACATTTCAACTATTTTGTCTTCGATTTAACTATGAACACAAAAGATACCCAATACGTTATGAGCCTAAGACAATGTATCTCAAACACAAATGGCTTCCAGCAACTGAAGGGAAGGGGAGCATAATAAAAGATATCAGAATAGCTTTATCACATTATAATAATGCCAGCATTTAATATCCAACAGCGAACAAACACTAATATGGTTTGTTTAACCAGGAATTCTGTCTTAATTTCATTATATAAAACGCAGTTTTTTTTAGATATATATTCAAGAATGTTTGATTCAGGTCAAGAGATGTGGCAATTCTTGTATTATAATACCAATAACCTCTTCGCAACGCATTACTTAAACAGACAGGATGAAATGACCCTTTATCCATGTCACTGAAATTACAAGCAAAGAAACGAAAAATCATAATAACAGAAACGATAATTAAAAACCAGCATGAATATATGACCCCACCCCCAAAAATAAATTAACAACAAAATATGTACACATGTAAAAATGTTTTTCATGCTAAAATGAAATAGCGAATCAAAGAAAAAAACACCCTTCTACCTGCAAACAAGATACATAAACACAATAACCATGAGTCACCCCTTTCCAAAAAACAAAACAAAACCACACACATAAAACTATTTAACAAAACAAAACCAGCCGTGAAAAATATCATTTCTGCGGAAAGATTTTGTCAAAATACGTTTCGTGAATAATAATATAGGATAAGATAGTGGATGATAAGGCAACAAAATACATATATATAGCACATGTCATCATTGTGGTCTTTAGTGTACAATGAGAGGAATATAATGCATTGCACAACAAAAAGTCAGGAACAAAAGAAGACAAATAAAAAAACAACACACCTCATACATGAGACATCACACAGAAAAAAAACAACTTTCCAGTTTGAAAAAAAAAGCATCTCACTGCAAACGACAAACTAATGCACATTCACAAACAAAACCTACACCAAGTTCGAGGTTAGCAATAGACCTTATTTGAGTTAAGAAAATAGAATTAGACCTAGATCATATGCCTAATCTATTTATTAAAGTTACATGAGTTCAATCCTGTGACATGTCCCGATTTGTATTTAAATTCAATACATTAACGCATTTATAGTACCTGGACTAGATCTATAAACACATTTAATTTTTCATAACAAAAGGATACACTATCATAGTTTCCAAGACTTAAATTTCTAGATCTTGCTAATGTCTGCAATTGATAGAACATCAAGATTTGGAAACGTTAGGGCTTCCTCAATTTAATTTTAAAAAGGTAGCGTCTAGTAAGTACCGATCATTATGGATTCAGTTTTGGTTTAAATGGGTTGACATAATTGAATTATATAGCCACAACATCCAGTGTGAGGGCTTAAACATTTTAAATTGCTTTATTTGAAAACCCATATATCAACCATGGCACTTAAGAATGTGTTGTAGATTGTGTTTTCAAATCATATTGATTATTGATAGTTGTATTGGCTGGGTCCTACTCAAACTTGAAACCCACTGGTCAGACTGTAACATCATCCCTACACCCACCCCCTCATGTAAATAAATATTGTTAGTGTAGAGTAATATTACTGATAGTATAGTTAGTATGCACATTCCTGCATGGAATTAAAGGAATTCACTATTGACACGCAGCAAATTCCTTTATAACAGACCAAAAACTAATCCCATTCTACAGATTTATTTTAATCTCAAAACCGCCACTTCATCAATCTGAAAATAATTTTGACAAATATTACTTTTACTCCATAAACATGTTACAGCTACCATTACATTAGAGACTACTGTACAGCTACCATTACATTAGAGACTAATGTAGAACTAACTTATAAGACCAAACTGTTGGGACAAAGAACCTGAGATCTGAGATTATTTATTCTGGACATGCTGCCAATTCTGCATTTAAATGTACAGTATCAGATCAGATTTCTGTACCACAATCAACACACAATTACAAACAGTGCAGCAACACTGCATGTGAAGTGAATTTCAAACGCACAATGTTATAAACGTTTGGAAACATTTGAAACAGGGGATATATAGAAGAAAATTGAAAATTCCTGGAAAAAGAATGTAACAAACATTGAAGGTCTCTCGGAAAATTGGAAAAAGAGAGAGAACATCAAAACACCAAAATGTAACGAAGAAAAAAAATAGGTCCTATATCACCACCAACTATATTATACATCATATAAAAGAAGAAATGGAGACAGAACGGCGTGGAGAGGATGGTCAACCACATGCTAAATACCACAAAAGCCACAAATGATGATGATCAGGGAACCTACAACTAGTGTAGAACATTGTGAAATTTACGATAAATCACCTATATAATTCTGAGTTGGTAGTTCTTTGCTTGCCAAAGGTTTTGTTGCCAGGCCACTGAGAGTAACAATATTTTGCATGTAGTTTCTAAATGATCCATAGATCGTTTTACATATAAACAATTTGGGAATTCTTCTACCAGAAGAGATGTTTAACTATTGAAAATTTAATTGTTTCCCGTCTTGGACTAAAATTATCATTCACTTTGGACACCATTTTGAACAGGTTATAATAATTTTTTTTTGAATAATACCGTTCATGCCTATCTGCGTAACCGAAGTGTCGAATGCTTACCCGATATAATATAAGCATACTTAGTATACCCGGGGTGTAGCATGCTTGTATAATATAATTCTGAGTTGGTTGTTCTTTGTTCTTCAAAGGGTTTGTTGCCAGTCTACTTAGAGTGACCATATTTGGCATGTATATTCTAAATGATCCCAAGATCGTGGATTTTTTGTACGCAGTTACGTTTAATTATTGAAAAAATCTTTGTTTCACCTAAGCCGCCATTTTGAACAGATTTTGAAATTTAAAGGTTGGAATAGTCCCATCGAATATTAGCCCGATGTAACAAGTGCACTTGGTATCACCCGGGTGAAACAGGTTTGTTATGCATATAGGAAAGACCAAAACATGATCCAACCTAGGATCTTCATTTCTCCGCCGATTAGGTTCAAATTTCCTGAAAAAGTTACAGATGGCCTATATATGCCCTTTGACCTTTAAAACAATAAAATATTATTTGGTAATACCTATTGAATTAATTAAGTTTTGCATTGTTATGTTGACAATTATAAATTTTGTTTTTAAAAGCCAATGAAGGTTACTTCATAGTAACCAAACAAACTTTGACAGCTTCTCAATTATTTTCGATCCTCTGCAAATAGATCTCACCTAGATTTAGATTTTCAAACATCAATCAATTCTTATCTCACAAATTTTTATTAGTATTGAAGAATTTACATTCAGATTAGATCTAGATCTAGCTATGAAGTTGCTTTGCATTCTAGCTCTGCTTTGGATCTAGATCTATAAGTTTCACTAAATTTTAAAATCTATTCCCAATTGTTCACTCAAAATAGTGGGCTTAGGCTTAACAATAATCCTTTCATACCCTTGAGCCAAACTAAGTCTGTCAGATCAAAATAGCAAACAGATCTGTCTAGATCTAGACTAGAATCAGCTCTAGATTTCAACTGATCTTCTAGAAAATCTCGATCTATGTTTCATTTCACTATTATCTAGATGTGGTCCAAGACAGTTGAATGGAGACGTTTTGTTGGCCCTCAAGGAGCCATGAGAAGAGAGAGAGGTCTAGAAACCTTGTCTTGAATCTAGCTCTGTAGTGTAGCCTAGATTATTATTGTGAATCTACTAGATTTCTAATAATAGAAGATTTATCTAGATCTAATCTAGATCTACTTTTGCAGATCTAGAATATATCTACTGGGGTCTAGATCTATCTCTAGACGAGGAAAATCAGGTTTCTCTGCTATTAAAACGCCATACACACTAGATCTAGGCTCTGTGTCTAATCTAAGTAAGGCTACTATATCTACTAAATTATATATCTACTAGCTCTAGCTCTCTCTATCTAGATTAAGTCTAGAGATTTAGATCTAGATCGAGATAGATTCTATCTAGATCTAGATTTAGATCAGATCTAGATTCTATTTTAGATGCAGTCGTCTGCCAGATTTCATACCAGATACCATCTCTAAGGCTAACAACATTTCACAAATAAGATCTACTTAGGCATAAATCTATAGAAAATAATATAAAAGCTAAAGAAATTGGATTGAAATAGAGTTTTGATGCACTGAATACTTCTTATCAGTAAGAAAGCCGTTGAAACTTACGGTGAAATCAACGTTGCTGGAGTCCTCGTTGAAACAGCACGTACAACACCAGACCGCCATTCCCACTCAGAAATTTTGACACTTTTAACTTTTCATCACATTTCACAGATAAAAAACCTTTTTTCCAACGTACTCCTCTCTAGTTTTTTGAAGCCATTTTTCCACATTTCGAACAAAGATATGCCTAAAATATGTGAAATAATTGCTAAAGACTAACACAATGTTCTGTGGAATGTCACTACTCTCTATTACGCTGTGGAAGAATACATAACTTAATGACATCTGGAGGGTCAAAAGGTCAAAATAACGTGTGCTTCCGCAGGTTGACAAATAGTCCTGGGATTGAACAGGTCAATCATAATACGATAACACATATTTGTGTTTGAAGGCATTACGTCATAAGAATGTATTCTCTGTGTAAAATAGGTCTAAAACATAACTTTTGATTGGCAGATATTATTTCTCGAAGAAACCCTTCCTGCTGAACTTGCTCATGTAGATCCAAGTGTGTAACCTCAAAATGGGGCCGAGTTTGACATTCCAGTACACATTAACACAACAGCTTTGTTTACGTGAACTGTTCGCGATTCATATGATCAGCTCAGGATGAACTACCGCTGTGGCTTAATGCATAACATTTTGTGATTGCTTGATGTTTCAAAAACAATGCCCAACCTTAATTTTTAAATAGACATATTCAAGACCGCTGAGCAGATTTTTAACCAACATGTGGCTATGTTTTGGTCACGTGACATCTGTGACGACATTGCAAGATGGCCGTCTACATTTAGGAGATGATTCATGAACTTAATTTACTTTTGAAGACATATTTCAGCCTGAGTGTTGTAGCAGAAGGATACCTGTGAAACATTCCTGGAAAGGAGACATATCCTATTTTTAAAAATCAGTGATTTCAATCAATCAATATGGTATCAGCCATTTTATCACGGATTGTAATGTGAGTATAATGATGATTTTCGTTTCTGTAGGTTGCCATTTCATTGTAAAAGTAATTTAATAATAGATTTAGACGATGGCTGTTGACTTCTATAGAGGTTTAATTCTCAATATCTTAATTCCAGTTTAAAATTAGACTTTGGACACTATTTTCCAGACATTGGATTCTCATTAAGATCCAAATATATGTCTTGTAGAATAATATAGAACAAAAGATACTCTAGTCTGGATCTAGATCTGAATTCCAGCTCAGCAAGATCCCCTTTTTCCTCTTTGGCGTACAGCTAGAAACCGTAGGTGTGGGCAAAGATTGAGTAAAATGAAGGATAGCCACATTGTTCCAGAGTTAGTTTCATCATATCCCAAAGAATGAATGTGGCATGATTTGTTTGTGAGTGCAAATGAAATGAAATTTTAAGAATTTTCTTAGAATTCTTGATCTCGGGACTTCATATTTTTTTACTCCAAAATTCATTTCTAGAGATGTGTAGATCTAGAGTCTAGAGCTAGATCTAGAGATCTAGAGCTAAATCTAGATTCTAGCTTTAGATCTATCTAGATCTAGTTAGATCTGTTCACAGCAGTATTTAAAAGTAGAATCTAGAGCTGGATTCTAGGTCTGCAGGGTGTCTTTATTATGAACCCATTTTATCAGGAAATTGAAATGACCCCAAAACTAGATTCTAGATCTAGATCATGTCTTGTTTCGTTGCACACTGTGAGCATTTCACACAAATTTTATGTGATGTCATTAATTTTATGTGATGTCATTTTCAAGTCACACAGGTTTGGGTGATTTGATTTTGACATAATTATTGAAAATGGGTAAGTTAAAGATTGTGTGATTATTAATGAATGCACATCATGCAAAGCAAACAGGACATTGATAAAGTAAAGGAAGTGTAGCGTTGTTGTTACATGAATACAAATCACTGATGATTGTCAAAAGGAAAAACAGAACAAAATTTGGTGGGAAAAAATAACAAGCCCCAGCATAACGACCAGTACAGAAGCATAGTCATGACAGAAAGCGTGAATGGAGTGGTGGTAAGAAGAAAAAGCCTGTTCAGAAGAAAAATTGAAGCAATCTCTAAGACGGACAGATGGCAAGACAGTTGTCAATCAATCTATCAGCAGTTCATAAATTTTTCGGGAGAAATGTCATTTTTATCTTTCTTCAAAATCTTGAATTGAATGGTCATCCAGCTCGTGTTGGTTTTGCCCGGCTTAAATACTCAAAGAAATGTGAACAAAAGGGACTATAATTCAAGTTACTTTCTCAGGCGAGAGAGGCGAAACATTTTTTTAGGGAATGGTTAATGGACAAAATATGAGTCAGTGGCATGCTGTAGCCAGCGAACAGACATGAAAGTCAATGTTTGGTGCCCTTTTTCTTCTATGAAATCAACATGACATCCACATATATTCTATCTTAATATATGTTGAAATCATATGTTGTCCTTCAGCTTGAAGATATGCAGCCCATTATTATTTTTAAAACATTGGAGCCTTGATATGTTGGCTGCTGGATTGGAAGAGGTGGACCCATTTACTTCATTGAAGCATTATTTGGCCACCCAGGTCACCGGACATTACTCCTCTCGACTTTTTTCTGGGTCATTTCAAGGATAAAGCAATCCCTGTTCCAGTTACAGGCATTGACCACCAGAAATTCAAGATCTGAGCAGCTAGCGCCCTCTGTGACTCGACACATGCTACAAAACATGTGGCTCGAGTTGAAATGAAGGTTGTTTGAATGCTGATCGAGAATAATGGTTCTTATGCGGATGCCTGAATGGCAGTTTCAAATAAGTTAAAACTACCTTACAAGACATTATTGCTTTCTCAACTATGTCATTGTACTGTGAATGAACAGTGAAGACACTTGTCAGAAAGGTTGCACACTAAATTTGATAACATCAAATTTGCCTATAGCGTTATGATTAAACGGTCAGTTGGCATACACGCTAAACCAAGCATGTCACATAAATAATCTTTACATCTTTATAAGAAAATCAGAAGTTTCAGTATAAAGTGATTTTGGGGGTATTTCAATTCCTTTCATCAGTCCATAATTTTTAAAAATAATCTGTAATATCGTCTAGATTCTAGACAAATTAAGTTCTAAATGGATTTCTATATCTTCAGATCCAACGGCTATACCCAGGGATTGAAGTGCAAACAAAGATATAGATTGGGAGGAATTTCATATTGGGTACGGTATTTAAATAATGGTATCGAGCAAAAGTCAATGGCAAGTAAGCATAACACGTGTCAAACCATCTTTAGAGCATGAAATCTAAATTCCATCCAAATAAAACCTTTTTTGAACATAATAATTTACCTAGAACTATCCAATCCAGCAGCCATCATCTTTGTCACTTTTGTCGGGTGCACAGGTATTGGGATGGGATGCTGAAGGACCTCTATGCTTGGCTCGTATGGGTTGGGGGATGTGTGTCAGGGATGGTGATACTGATAGATGTTAACATGATGGCTGTACCTGACTGATACTCTTTCCTTTAGATTCTAGATCTTCGCAGATGTTAAACGTCTATTTATGCGCCCTTTACAGCCTTCTCAAGCTAGATTCTAAGTTTTCAATTTATTTGCAGCAGTATTGGATTCAGAATTTTTATAAGATGTTTTGATCCTTAGATGCATCATAGCTTCGATCAATTTTGAAATAAGAGTATTTTGGTTATCATTATGAGATGTTTGTAGGCTTTAAAACCATTATCACTTTATTACTTTCTCGCATTAATTTGAGTTAAAATAATTGAAGCTCAATGATTTGATTGTATTGTGGAGACTATTGTCTTCAGTATAGATCTAGATCCAGACCTGTAGGCCTCCTAGTTATTAGTGTTACTCTACACTTTACAGTATTTACATGTCTAAGTTTTCTATTATGTTCCCATTGTTGGCCAAACCATTGTTCTCTTATTTCAAGGTATTTGTGTATTTCTCATGTATTACAGTTCCTGAATAATTACCTTTTACTAAGTTTTATTATAAAGTATCGTTATCTTTAAGATCCATCACCTTATTCCCTTAGAGAAGTAATCATTATTATTTTCTCACAGTATTCTCACAAGAAATTATTTTGCTTGAATTTGATACATTTTAATAGCTTATCTTGTCTGTATGACATATTATAACACAAAGTCTTTTCTGGAGAACAATTAAGATTGCTTGGTGTCCTTCTTTGACATACCAAACAGCAGGTTTGTGTTGGATATTTCTCTCTATAAAAATGAGAGAAGATTTCTGGTGACCTTAAAGTACCACAGATGACTAAATTCTTCGTCAAAGGACCTCAGGTTGAATTTCATAATTGTCACAATAATATGAGTAGAGAATTACACTGCATAGATATGTGTTCATCAGTAGAAGCAAATCAAAATTCAGCCAAGCATTGTTTTGTTTTTAAAGATAAAAAACACAAAACATGTTAAATCTACTAATCAAATTATGTTAAGAAAATCCCAGGCTTAATTGTTCAAAGCTTGTTTTTGTATGAAATATCTTTAACCTAGTTGATCCTGGTATTGCTCAGATTGTTCTCAGAGGCGAATATTTTTATTGTGTTTGTAGTTTTGAAACCATTGTTGACTTTTAACTGTTCTAAGCATCTACGTGACCAATGTCAAGAGTGTGCTATTTTCCATTCTTAGTTGTAAAACTTAGTCTTTGTGCTGTTGTATAAAAGTTCACTTTTTTACCTGGTTGTTTGCAGACATGTTTCCTTTTAACTTCTTTTGGTCTTACACTATATTTGATTTGAATTTGATACTTATTACTATGGCTCCTTCTTAATGTTGGTCAGGGAGTTTTTGTAAAATAATTTTTTACATATGTGTGGTTCAACTTCTTTCTTTTTGTCCTTTCTCTAAGCATATTGTAGTTTGTAAATGATATGCATGTATTGTAGTAAATATATTTTAGTTTGAAAATGAAAATAACTGCAAGTGATTCATGTTCATAAAGCATTTTAGTTGTGCCGGCATTTGAAACTTTGAAATAGTGTTGCCTGAGTTAACAAATATTTTCCGTGCTTGGTTACGTTTTTTACTTTTTAAATTGACAGGCTCGGGCAAAGGCATGCTGCAAATATTTATATACTTTACTGGTGTATCCCTATTCCATTAAACATATGAAGTTAGATTTGCATGCATCTCCTTAACAATGCTCTCCCAATTGAATATTACTCATATATCAGTGATGATATAAGACAAAAAACATTTTATAAGAAAAAGGTTGAAGATGTGCGAGTTCATATGTAAGAGTATGTTAAATCTATTATTAGTTTATTTTTAACTTATCCAGTGTCCTTTGTGATATGTTCGATTATTCAACTGTGCTATAGAAGAAATATTGTCAAGTCCTTATTCTTCCGTTTGTATATTTTCAAGGTTAGTATACGTTTTTCCCTTAAATACTTATTATATATGTGGTGGTTAGCAAGCACTGATGATAGGTCTGCTTCTTGCTTTTCACTCTTGCACTTATCTTTCATCTTTTTGTTTTCCTCAAAAATGGTGGACTTGGTAAATTTTAAACATACCAACTTGGAATTTTTGTCTTTGTTAAATGGTATATTTTTTTGTTTATGCTTCATGAATAGCTATGGTATTGTTTAGCGAGTTACAATTTTGGATTTTCTTGTGGTGTGAGAATTTGTTGGTATGTAGTATTGTCAGTCATTGTGATATTATTAGCACTGTGTGCTTGGGATAGAAAGTTTTGAATAACTATTATCCTGGTTGGAAAGGATTTTGGATTATAAGCTATATCTTTGTCAAACTAAAGTTTGTGAGATGTTCTTATAATTATTTGTTCTGTTTAGGATTCAACTGTGCTCTAGAAGAGTTATTTCAAGGAACTAGGGAGCATTCCATGCTGTTGTCAAGTCTCTTTTCTGTTCCTAGGATTATCATAATTTTCTAAAGGTAAACAATTATAATTTATTATGTTGTTTGCTTGGAAATTTGATTTAAGACGGGATTATTATGTCAGGTTTTATCGTAAGTCTGTTTCCTTTTTTTTTTTTTTTACCGTTTTCCTTTACACGCAGCTTTAAATACTTTGATATCATTATGTTGGCCGTGAACAAGGATTATTTCTGTTTATGTTGTTAGTTTGTGTGGGTGAAAACTTGCTAGTTTAAAAAGTGATAGGTCTATTCCTCTTTTGGTCATACATTTGAGTTAATCTGTTTTTTCTTGTTTGATCTTAATATGTATGTGTGTTTGTTTGTTTTTATTGATTTTTCTTTTCTATTTCGAACCAGTGATGTTGATTAATTTTATCCATCTGCCCTATATCAGTATTTAAGAAGAAAAAACCACAGGCTTCTCCTCCCTCTTGTCTTTTTAAACTCCAATTATAAGTCTCTTTTCTCTACGGAACTCACTAGCATTATAACGATCTGTATTTAGGTTGAAAACAAATGCGTTCAAGTTATTGTTTTGAAAAAAGAGACCAAAGGTTATGTTGCGCCATGGACTAAAATCCACTTTAGCATGAAATACGATAGTACTTTTGTTTGTCCTTTTATCAATCAATACATTATAACGGTAGTAGCTGCTGTCACGCGATATCAGCTTGACAAACCAAGACCGTATTTTTAAAAAATAGGCCTAATGAATAGCTGTATCAAGGCCTTTGATATCAACAGCCCCGCCTCTACTCCACGATGAAAGGTGAACTTAGAGAACCCACACAAGTCAACACAGGTCGTCGAGAGCCACACCACCGCTGTGTCAGTTACACCATCGATCGACTTCTTCTGTGTTGGTTTGCTGTTGACCTGGCCCGGGCCGTGTTGGAGGGACTACTTTTCTCTTCCCTTTGTGCCTGACCTAGTAAAAGAGTTTTCTAGGTTACCGCCAGTAGAAACTGCTTTGTTCGAAAACGAAATAGGCTTACCTTTTCTCATCTTAGCGTCTTCACTACATCATGACGGTTTAAAACGCTATGTTATGTTTACTTCTTTTCAAACCCAAATTCTCTTATCTCGGTCCTGGGGTACGGTTTTTAGTGACATATTGAGCTTCTGCTACGCTTGAAACCGTCAGTAAACAGAAGTTTCCCTACTCTTACGACCTGGGGAAAATTGAATAACTGGTTCATGAAGAGGTTGAGTAACGTCATCTCATAGGTTAGAGGTTGTTCGTGTCGATAGGACCAACCGCGTGTCTAACATTAACAGAAATAGAAGGCATTAGCTCTCTCAAGCTGTCCAAGCTGATACAACCCCGGCCCGCTCCTCTCCGAGCAAACTATATCTTATCCACGTCTGTATTGGTCCGTAGATTTAGGCCCTGGCGTTCCAAATTGATTTACATTATGTGAACCTCCACCGTTGTCATATCCCTCTGTTTATGAGTTTTGTCTCATTGTTTTTTTTTTTTTATCATTTTTGATTTTTATTTGCTTCTGCAATTAACCTCAAAAGGCATTAGTGAAGAATAACTGCAAAATCAGTTCTCAAGAGAAAATAAAACCACCACGACCCATTGAATTATTCAAACAATCAAATGCAATCAAGGAAAGAAAGGCCAAAATAAAATAAAAACTTTAGAAACTACCCAGACAACTACCCCACCCCAAACACATATAAACACAAGCCATATATATGAATCATTCGTGCATTGTTTTGTCATCCTAAAGACATCATTAGTTCGCTCTTGTTTAGCTATGAGGACAGTCTGTAAAAGAGGGGATTTGAAGTCTGTGAAACTATGACATTATTAACCCCACGTTCCCGTGATCGTTCTAAAGCGGTATGTGCTTGTTTTCAATTCACTTAACTTCTTTATACTTGTAGGGCAGAGTTATCCTCCACCTATTAATTATGTTTCGTTGCACGGTGTCAGCCTCTCAACTAAAAGGTAGTGGGTTCGAGCCCCGCCAACGGTTGAAAATATTTCTCGACTTCTTTCGAGCAAAATTTACCTCCCTAGTCCATGTAGGTAGATCGACATCTAATCCCATCGGAGACGTACGATAAAACGAAGGTCCCGTGTGCAGATCATAACACTGCGTACGTTAAAGATCCCCTGGCTGTTTACAGGCCAGTCCGGGCAAAATTAAAAATCCTACCGAAATCTCTGAGATCACCCTAGTTGGGGATGTGGGTAAATCAAATCAAAGAACGGTAGTTGAGGTTGCTTGTATGACTGAAATGATGCATCATTTCTAAATTAGGATACGCAGGAACCATATTAATTGCTATGCCACGAAGCCTTGTGTAGCTACGAATCTCTTTGCCGTAGCAATTTCTCAGCACAGCTGTCATTCCTCACAGGCGAAAATGTATGATGCAAGGTAGATTGTATTTATTGTGATCTTCACGGAGACCCCGTTGTTATCTCTTTCTACAATTCACCTGATTACAGCGAAAGAAACATGCTTTACAGACATCCCTTTTGATCTGATACACGGCTAATGTCCCATTAACGCTTATCATGAATGTTGAAGCCAGTAAACTTAACTTCTATCGTAATACACGAAATAAAGAAATGTCCATTTTTGTTAACAGATATGCAATGGACCGTGTTTTACTGAGACAATGAGTGTGCGTGCAGTGCTAAATGACAAATTGTACATTTTTTCTGTTCATATTATCAACCTTTGATTTATTTTAAAGTACATGTACCGGCTATATGGCAGTATATTGTAAAAGAAAAAATCGTACTATCTGGTGAAACCATAATGTTGTGTTGGTATATTTATTGACCGTGGTGCATGCATCTAAACAATTAAAACACAAATGTCTAATCATGTTGTCATATAATCATGAAATGAAATGGACATTCACGTCAATCGCTTACAGCATTGTTTACTATAAAGCAATATTTGTGAAAGGAAGTTTTGAAGTGTTGTTTTTTCGAGCTTATTCGGTATTGCAACTGCTCGTATAGCTTGTATTTTGCGTCCATTGCCATGTTGTGAGGTTGTTACATTGTTTTTATCATCATTGGTCTATTTATTATAGCTATTAACGCAAATCTCTTAATTGTCGCATAATGCAAACTTGAAATAAAAAATCACTGCTTACGCGGTATTCTGGCATTGTCTGTTGTTCTTAGCACCATGGATTTTTCTTTGCCAGATACTGTTAGCATTCCTGGTTTAACCCCACCCTCTCAGACTTACAAACTCGATCTATCTTTCCCATCCTTCACTTCGTGGTTCCATTCCCGCCAGGATCCGTCGCCGTTCACCTGGCCTTCTTTGATTGACTGAACACAAGATGTCGACTGCTTACCGGCAGCTTTTCTTCCAACACTCTCACCCCCCCCACTCGCCTTCTTCTTGATGATAGTTATTTCAGTGCAGAGAGATAAGGACCACGGTGAGATCTTCAAGATGGAGAAGAAGATAGAAAAGTAGTTCACCTTGCTGCCGAAAGTGTTACGGTACTGGAAGTTTCACGGTGTTTACGTCGTTCATTTTCTTGGCCTTGGATGTTTTTGCACGTGTTTCAGCCTTATGCTTATGCAAACGGAGCTTGCCTACAGATTGTGCAATTTGAATATCACAAACGGAGCATCGATGTATTCGCATAAAAGCGCGATGTAATAATGATAATCTACTGTAGCATGATTCAGGACTGGTCAGTGTCCTGTGCACCGTCTGGTATATTACACTGTATTCCTCGAGGTTCTAGGTAGAGCTGTGTGCAGAATTAATCACCATCATCAGCAGCAGCTAGTTACAGACAGATTTCATGTCCTGTATCTCGTAGTACTGTCGATTTTTAAATCGTGCTTTCTGAAAGGAAAAAAAACGAAGACGGCTGAGGAAATAATGTCTTCAAGGCTTGTTTGTTCTGTTAGGCTCTCTGTGCCATGATTTAAAAACAAAACAATGTAAATTAACGTGACCGAATGTCACAATGTCTCGTTAAAACAAAGCAAATAAATACAAATGAAAGATATGGTCTGTCAGGGATAGGTGTACGACATCATGACGTCAGATATAGGGAAGAAGAAAACAAGTAGCTCATTTTATTGTTTTTTTAAAGAAAATCTAATGTCTTTGTTATTGTTTTCAATTGTGCAACCTGTTTCGCAGCTTAATGTGGGGTCGTACATTTCCAGTTTTCTTGCATTTTTACAGTTTTTAGCCTTGTTTTCCTTTTTGTTGTTGGTCGTTTAGTGTTGTTTCTGCTTTGGGGGAGGGAGGTCAGGGGTGAGGTTTCTTTTATTTTGTTGTTGTCCCCCCCCCCCCCCCCGCGCATTTGAACCTCCTTGTATTATGTAGATGTTACCAGTTTCAGGAGACAATCAGATAAAGTGTGTAATCTCTTTGTTTCGTTTTAAATTTTGTCATCATTCTTTTTATTTTGTGAATTTATGAGTGATGCTTTGAGTCAGATAAAAGGTCGACGTAATCTTCTTCTTCATTGTGAAGGCCGAGGTAGACTGTGATAGCTTGGTAAATCATATTGACAATATGGTTATAGCAAGGCCAGCATCTTGACATGTCAGTTTGTACGCCATATTAATGATATCGTTTAATGAGAAACAGTTTGAGGTGTTGTTGTTTTATCCTTATTGTGTGTGTTGCTTTATGGTGGTAATCAAGGGTGGTTGGCTGACCCTGAGTGGTAGGTCCTACTTCTTTCATTTTTATTTCACATTTTCGTTTTTGGTGTTTTCTTTAAAATCACTCTGCTGAGATACCGTAAGTGGTGGACTTGATAAGTTTTAATGGACACTTGCCATTGCCTTTATTAAATGTTGTGAAAGTAGAGTCAGCGTTAAGAGACAATTTATGTTCTTAAGGCAGTCGTATCGATATGTCTGTATTTTACAAGAATTCAATCTAACAACTTGTTGTTGCTGTTCTTGATTTGTGGCTGGGTTTTTTGTGTGTGTGTTTTGTTTGTTTACATTTTACCAGAAAGAAAAGATTTCAGCCATATTACAGATGCACTGACCCAAATATCGTCCCCTGTACGCGGTAATTATAGTGGCCAGTTGGCGAAGGCCCTACTTCTTTCCTTTCACTCTTTCACTTATCTATCTGTTTTCTGTTAATTTACTCTGAGATCACTGCAATGACGGATAGGGAAAGTGCAATGAAATGAACGCAATAACTGTAAGATTGACGGGTATTTCATTTGAGATCAAATCGCTCTCTTAATCTGCATTTGATAACTTCTGACAAGTGCACGTTGATGACATCTGCAACAAGACGTCTAGCTCGTCACGCAACCAACATATCCCCTGTCCAGTTGTATGATAATTCGAAGACATTAGAGAACATTCATTTATAATACCCGCCTTGTCCGGTCTTTTGCCCAAGTGAGGCGAAACAATAAAGCACGATCCTGGTTGCCAGTGCGCGATGTCACGTTTTTCAATCCCAAAAGTGTACGATGTAATTACATTGGTTTGGGAAATGATGGACAGGTTTAGTTAGCGTCGATGGTGTTGACTCTTCTTTCTACTTGGTTAGGGTAATAAGTAATATATCGACTGTTCTGTCACATAGACTTTCACTTTGCTAGCCTTGGCCGAGTGTCAGGGCGTTGACTAGCCCGCGCAGAGTCCACACTGGCGACGGTCCTGTACCAGGCCATGACCTTGAATTGAAGCCGCGAGCTCAGTACTATCCTGGCCTATCTCCTGTGTTGCTCTTTCTTAGAAAGCGATATTGTTACCTTCAGAGGGGTTGTTAACTTCAATTTTAATGACATACACATCTCTCGATAGCGCCCTCTTGATTTTCGATATTGGAAATATATTTCGTCTCCGTCCATGCTCTTTGCAACTCAATCGACTGTTCTTATGCTCTTTTCTCAAAACCGGAAGAAAGAAAACAACGAAGAAAAAGTCGGAGATCGGGCAAACTGGCACTGAGCTCGTCGACCAAGACTGGATACACCATTTTGAAGCTTAGGGTGTCGAGAGGGGGGGCTTCGATGGGGTCGTAAATCTTACGGGGGGGGGGGGTGTTATCGTGTGCTATCACACTAAACGTCAGTGATTCTCTATCCGGCGCTCTCTGACCTGATCTTTGAATTGGATCTTGTGACCGGAGGGCAACATTGGCTGGTGATCCTGTCATTTAATTCTGTTAGGAGATCACTTGAGGAGATAATGGTTTTGAGCTGATATGTCACTTATGTATGTGTGTATCTGTGCCTTTACTTCTTGCTTTCTGTATTGTATTTATTTCATATTCTTTTAATTGCTCTTTCGGGTGATTTCTATTTGGCATGTCAGAGATAAGTTTAGTTATGAGCTTTATATGAAAAAAAAACCCATCCATTATAAACCGATGATGGTGACCTGTCTCAGATGTCGCACCCCTATCATAGGTATATTTTCAGCAGTTGTTAACATGTAAATCTAATGATTTTAATGTGTTAATTGGTACATATCATATCCAGGTCCCATCACTTACGAACAAAAACATTACACCATTAAACCGTGACAAATATAAAAGTCAACAGCGACATTTACCTCTTTTGCCCACATTATTATTTGTGACTCAAATTATGAAAAAGTACATCCAACACGCAAAGAACACAAATAGCCTTTTCATGTTGAATTGCCTCCAGTTTCCTAAACTTCTCTTGTAAAAAGGAATTGCCGGACTTTTTACAGGTCTGATTTTCGTGGTGAATTATATCGAACAAATTAGAAGTACATTGTACATGTGTATCAAAAAACGTTTTCGTTCATGGAATGAGATATGACATCTTAGAGACATAACAACGACAATACACTGACTAGCGGTGAACCAGATCTCATGGTCTTCTTCAGAGACAAGATCGAGAACAAAACTAGCACCCTGCTGACCTCTGGTCATGAGCAAGGCGCGTGACGCTTTCCTTTGGCTGGAGACCTTCATTGTCCCTATTTTGTATGCTTTTTTCAGACTGGTTTTCGGCACGCTCTATCCGGCCTATGCATCATACAAGGCAGTTAGGACCAAGAATGTCAAAGAATACGTAAGTAGAATCTACTTTATAAAATGTAGCTGCCAACCACAAAGTTAAACCTTTTTAGTACGTAGGTCTGTTTTTACCTTGAAAAGTACGTATATGAGGATAAATGTAATCTTTCTTTAATAAGGAACCCCCGAGTCACCGGCAGAAACTCCGAGGATTTGAGTGAAAGTCCGAAACACCATTCTGAATTCTCAGAATTACCGTCTTACTCAGAAAGATCAGCGATTGGCGGATTTTTTGTTAGTTACCTAAAAAATGAAAGGGCGTTAATTAAAATCAAAATATCACCATTTTCTGGAATATTACAGGGCGTGGTACAAGTTCCGGGCAGTGGACAGATAAGCATCTGTACGGGAAGTAGATGATCCCGCCCTCCACGAGTCTCCTGCTGCTTTACAGGCAGGTCTTGGCTGACCAAGGGCTAAGGGAGTTAACCCTGAAAGAAAACCTGCTCCCTTGTAGGCCGGTCTTTACTGACCACGGCTAAGGAGTTAACCCTGACAGAATGTAACAACCTGCTGCCTTGCAGGCTGGTCTTTGAATGCTTAAAGGCTAAGGGATTTAATCCTGACAGAAAATAATAAGGCCTGGTAGGGTGTCTCAAGGTGACAGCCCCACCATCTACCTAGGATACAGTGGGCTAATCCCCTGCTTATCCAAAACAATCTGCTTCAGAGAAGTAAAAGTAATATGACCGGCTTGATCTTTCGAAGACAAACTTGGAAACGAACACGACTGTGATTTTTGGAACATTGAATGTTAGGGCAATAAATGGAAAAGAGCTAGAATTAGTTAAAAAATCGGAAAAATTCAAAGTAGATATTTTGGCCATTACAGAAAGAAGAAAAAAGACAAGTAATAGAAAATGAAGGACCGAACCATATTTTAATCTTTTCAGGAGTAGATGTCAAATATAGAGCAGGAGAAGGCCTCCTAGTGCATAAAGCCATGAAAAGCTACTAGAAAATTGGTAATTTATAAGTCCACGGCTATAACAGGTAAATATTAAGCCAAAAGGACGAGAAATTAAATTATTAATAGCTTATGGACCAAACGAAGAGGCAACTAAAGAAGAAAAAGATATCTTCGAAATCGATTTACAAATAGCTGCAGAGAATCTTAAATCCAAACAGGAACTAATGCTTTTAGGAGATTTAAACGCTAGAGTAGGCAACAATGTAGAAACGTCAGGAGGAGTAATAGGTAAAGAAAGAGAGACTAATAGATTTTTGCCTAAAGAATAACATGTAAATAGCCAACACCTTTTTTCCTCATAAAGTTATCCACAAATGTACAAAAGTAAATGAAAACAGGTGTGAAAAGTCAATGGTAGACTACATAATAGTTAGCAACTCCCTTTTTTACAGTACATTGGATTCAAGAGTAAACAGAGGAGCAGAAATATTTAGTGATCATCACTTAGTGATTGCCAAAATGAGATTACTGACTGAAGAAAGCAAACAGAAAAGGAAAGAGAAGACAGCTACTAAACTCAAAATAGAGGAACTAAAATAAACCAGTAGTAAAAGAGTTGTACCAGTCTAGGATGAAAAAAAAAATATCAGTGAAAGACAGATGGATCTGAATGATAGCACAATAGAAGAAAAGTGGCAGATGTATAAAGAAACACTCATCAGTTGTACTGAAGAGGTTTGTTGTAGGAAACAAGTAAAAGGAGATAGGAAAAGAACGGCATGGTGGAATGAGAACGTCAAGACTAAGATCAAGGAAAAGAAGAATGCCTGGAAGAAATACTTGCAAACAAAGAGACCAGAGGATATGATTACGTGAATAAAAGAACTATCGCCAAAGAGGAAGTTGGGAAAGCAAAACAGGAACAATGGGGAGAGTTTGGACAAAGACTTCAAGAAAGCTATCAAGGAAATCAAAAGCTGTTCTGGTTGGGGGGGGGGGGGGGGCAATGAGGAGGATGAAAAAGACCAAAGCATGCTCAATACGATAAATTAAGAATGCCAAAGGAGAATTAATGAAAGCAGACGGCGAAATCAAGGAAACATGGAGAAAGCATTTTCACCAATTACATAATCCGTCCAGAACGTATGAAAAAAAGGAGTAAAAATCAATTAGTAAGAGTAATAAGTAATCCAGAGGAGCTAGCTGAAGATGTAGATATCTCAATGGAAGAAATCCAAACAGCTATAAGAAAAGTGAAATTAGGAAACGCCCCAGTAGCAGATCATGTTTATCCAGAAATGATTAAAAACCAAGGGAGAGGCAGATAAACTACTACTTGCAATATACCAACAAGCATGGAAGTCTAGACAGGTGCCAGACGACTGGAAAAAGGGAACGGTAGTACCAATACATAATACATAAAAAGGATCAACTAGGAATGCTCAAACTATAGTCACTACTTAGCGTTCCGGGAAAAGTATATGCCAGCATAATAGAAATGAGACTATGGCAAAGAGTAGAGGTTCAGATTGAAGAGTATCAGAGTTGATTTAGACCAGGAAGAAATGTACAAGACACATATTTACAAGTAGACAAATAATAGAAACATTCTCTGAGAGAAACATTGACTTCCACTTGTGGTTTATTGACTTAGAACAGGCATTTGACACTGCGAGGAGGGACCATTTATGGCATTTTTTAAAAAGGACACAACAATGTAGAAGCCATTAAGAGTTTTTACAATAAACCAACATGTGCAGTGAGAGTAGCTGGAAACATATCTGCAGAATTTGATGTAGATATAGGAGTAAGACAGGGTTGTATCTAAGTCTTCTTTTGTTTATCACATTTATTGATTCAGTCGCAAAGGCATCCTCAAAAACGAAGAAAATGAATGTAGGTATGTGGAAACTCAAACCAGTAAATGTATCAATGCTTTCATTTGCCGATGATGTAGTTCTGTTTGGAAAATGAATTAAATAAAAGAGGAATGAGAGTAAATGCAAAGAAAACCAAAACAATGCTGGTAGCTAGGGAAGCTAAAACACATAATTTATAATTTGGCAGGGAGAGTTTAGAACAAATTCAAAGCTACAGTTACTTAGGAGTAATCATTAACTCAAAGGGAAAATTAAGAGAAGAAATCAGCCTGAGAATCCAAAAGGCAAGTGCAATATATAACCATGTAGGAAAGTCATTTGTAAGTAAACAAGAATTGTCAACAAAAAACAAAATGGCAGTATACAATACAGTTTATTGTCCTACTCTCCTCTATGGCAGCGAAACCTGGACCTTGGACAGTAGAGAATACAGTAGAGTACAGGCAGCTATAATGGAATATCTAAGAAGAGTATTAGTGAAAACTAAAGAGACAAAATCAGAAACACAACAATAAGAGATCAAACCAAAGCAGATGGCATACAAACTAAGATAGAAACAAATCAATTGAGATGGTTTGGGTATGTAAACAAAATGAATGAAAATAGAATAGCTAAATCAGTATACAGTGCTAAAGCCTAAGCTAAAAGACCTAAAGGCAGACCTCGGAGAAAGTGGGAAGAAGATATAAAAGAGGCATTGCAGCATAGAAATTTAACTTTTTTGGAAGGAAACAGAAAATGCCAGGACAAGGCATCCTGGCATCTGAACCCATACACCGAAAGGTAGAATGGGAACTGATAAAGAAAGAAAGAATGTCGTGCAAGTTAGAATCAGTTCACGAGGTCAATCTTTTTATTTTATTTTAAGGGGTTGGCAGCCATGTTATTGCTCTTTCTGTGTTATTCTTTTCTTTGCGTCACTTCCCGAGTAAAAAAATCAATCAAACCTGCCCCCGTTCAAGAACGGGAGTATTAATATTAACACTCTCATGATGTGTGTGTGTGTGTGTTTTTGTGTCTTGTTTGGGAGTTTCCTTGGTCTCATCCCTGTCCAAAGAGAAGGCCGAATTAAGAAAGTATGCTGTGGTAATCGTTACCTACCGCTTAGTTTGCTATGATTTACTCTCTATCGCAGGTGGCTGGCGGGCGCTACTGATCGGTCCTACTTTTTTCTTTCA